>ML778644.1:1251545-1290164 GCA_009831015.1 Picea engelmannii | reverse complement strand
TTTTTTTGGTTTATTAATTTTTTTTTTAATATTTTTTTTCGTTTTTTTTAATTCAATTTTTTTTTGGTTTTATTTATTTTTTACTTAAAAAAATATTGGGTTATGATATTTTTTAAAGTTTATTTTTATTTTTTTAACTTGTTTGCAAAGTTATTTATTTATTTATTTAATTTTTAATGTAAATTAAAATAAATAATAATTTTATCAGGGAGGGTACACGTTGTCAAGGCCACGATCTTAATGAAGTCGTAATTTTAACTAAAAAAAACTAGTGTTATTGGTGGGATCACTTTTCAATTCGAGAGTCATTCTTAAGGTTTTTATCTAATTGTCAAGGTTGTAATTTTAAATTAATCGTAATTTTAACCACCTCCAAAAAAGGGTGCTATCGGTAGCACCACTTTTTGATTCAAGGGTTGATTTTGGTGTTTTTGACTGAAAAATATGGATTTTCTGAGCCAAAGTTCTCGTTTTGAGGTCACAGTTCTCGTTAAGTTTGTAACTATGTTTTTTGACCTGGGATAGGCTCCAAAAAAGAAATATTGTAGGGCATGGTTAGTGTAGTCTGTGGAAATGCCACGCTGAAACAAATACTCATCTCTTTATGAGTTGCTCCTTCTCTGTGTAGGTGTGGAAGGAAGTAGATGCATCTTTGGGCCTATCCAACTTATGGACAAAAGGTTCAATTGTAGAAAATTTTAAGGAATGGTTTGATAAGAGGGAATTAAAGAATCTTTGAGTTGTGCCCTACCTCATCATCTGGGGGATCTGGCTAGAAAGAAATGTCAATATCTTTGAAGGAAAGAAGACTCTTCATTTTCAAGTCATTGCTCAGGCACTTGCAATTTTCTCTAACTTCAGGATCGTCGATAAGATTCATAAGTCAAGGATGATAGGTGAGCTCTCCATTGATTAATCCTTCCCTTGGAGCTTCTTTCATGGGACTTGTCAAGGTACAGGCCAGGTCCATGGTGTGGGATTTGTTCTTTTTTCTTTTAGAATCTTATGTCTACAAAGGAAAGGCTAATATACGAAGGAGGATCAATAACTTAGGAGAATTCAAGGCTCTGTTGTTCTTGTTAAAGATGCTCTAAAAAAAGTATTAATAGGCTTAAGGTCTTTGGTGACTCCAAATTTACTATCAATTAGATGAATGATAAAATCCAGATTCAAAACAAAACAATTTTTTGAACATATGCACTTGCACCATGAAAATTGTATTTTTTATATGCACTTGCACCATGAAAATTGTATTTTTGATTTTTTATAAAAAGAAAAAAACAATTTTTTTTCGAGAAAAAAAAAATATAATAAAAAACTTCTTAATATGTTTAAGAGTGGAACTTTCAAAACCTTCATGGAGTTTGGTTAGATAATCTTTACATTGGTAGATCCCAATTGTTTTGTATGCTAGCTATCTCATATCCAAATGGACAAGTTAGATCCATCAAAGTTTGTATAGTCCCAAATTATGCACTCTACATAACATTGGACTAATCATCACGGGACTATCTCCTATATTTTTGAAATATTCCAAATAAAGAATTATATAAAGAGGCGTTTACATTCTGTCATGGCCTTCCACATTGATAACTTGACAGTTCTTTGGGCTCATGATGGGGCACGGGAACCACACAAAAGCCCCTCTCATGTGACCATTCACTTAATAGTTGTTATTATCGTTATCAATTTTTATGGTTCGATTCATTACACATTTTCATCGTTACACGTTCACGGGGTTCGAACCGGAGATCTATTGCTGTTCGTGTTGCTTGAATCGGCATTTTTTCAGTCGAAATCGCAATCATGTACGGGTTCGAGTCCCTGACTTTCAATATCCATGGTGGATACCTGGAGGCAATTGCACGAGGGTACCGATCGAGTCTGTTGACTGCGGCCGATTACAATAATTTATGCCAGTGCGAGACGCTGGATGACATTAAAATGCATCTTGCCGCCACCGACTACGGCCCCTACCTGCAGAACGGTAACACATCTTTTCAGTTTCTTTGCTAGAAAAAAGGTTCATTGAATATGAAAATTTGCAGAGTTAGCAGCCTAAAAAATTGGTTTCTTGGTCAACTAACTTTGTCAATATAACATCGGAAGAATGTTAGGGTAACAGTGCACACTCATTTATAGATAATTGTACCCCACCCCAACAATTCAGAGCAGAAAACGCGAATTACCTTATATGCATGACACCCAGCTGATCCTATAATTCGCTTATGACGTGTCCGCCACAATTTGCTTGCCTGTATCCATGGCTGTCAATTGATAGCTACAATTTACTTGCCGACACATTTTTTATTTTGATTTTGAGCTGGTGAAACCCACAGGTCAATTGGGTAACTCTGCCCTTATAAGGCACCCATGTTTTCACGGTGGGTTAGGAGGTCTGCACTGACA
The DNA here is from genome assembly GCA_009831015.1 of Picea engelmannii. NCBI lineage: Eukaryota > Viridiplantae > Streptophyta > Pinopsida > Pinales > Pinaceae > Picea > Picea engelmannii. The sequence continues at coordinate 1,287,755 of ML778644.1, read as the reverse complement.
ACTTATGAATTTTTTATATCATGGTCTACTCGCTTATGGTGATCCAGGAAACTCTCCAAATCATATTCTCCAAGAGGATCAAATAGAGTCACTTAAAAAAGAGCAGGAATAGGGTGAATGGGAAACGAACATTAAACTGCCTCTACTTGTCCTGAAGAGAGCTCATCGCACCCTCATCCAACCGTTCACAGAGCACAAAAATCCAAATTGCCCTATATCAAAATCAACTAATGCTATAATTTGCTTATGATCTATTCCGCAATTTGCTTGCCTATATGCATGGCAATCAACTGATGGCCACATTTTGCTTGCCTACAGTATGCATGACAATCAACTCAGGGCTACGGTTTGCCTACCCCATATTGAAGCAGATTATTAGGAACACTTGGCAGACCCATACACTGCCTATTACATACTTACAATGATAGACTTTTAGGAACTCTTGGCAGGCCCATGAACAAACGTTACATGCTCAGTTTTGTGGTGGAGTGGAGTTAATTTCCAATTTTATGGAGCTGCAGAGTGATGGCAACATGGCTAAGAAGTTTATCTCAAATCTGGCTGAGGAGTTTATCTCAAATCAGCCAGGTCTGTTTAAATTTATGGTTATGGTTTTGATAATGGGTAGTTAGTTGAGAGTTATTAGGGACAAGTGTAGAGTCAGTTACTATGTGTTACTGAAAGTAGAATTATTTTGTAACCACTGAGTTTATATTTTGTGATGGATTGAGAAATAGAGGAATGGGCATTTTGACAGGGCTCTTTTGGTTTTGGAGTTTTCTTCTGTGATCCGTTTGCCTATATGTGAATGAGATTTTGTCCCCTATGTTCTGGATCTGCATTACCGCAAATCCAGATCTGGATCCACTTGGGATCCATTTCTGGTTTGGAGGCACTGGATCTGCTTGAGATATATTTTTGGCTTTCTGGGAATGTCAGGTCAGTGGATCCTCCAAAAAAACTGTTTTTCTTAAACACATAAAAAACAGAAAATAAAAAATAAAAAAGGCAAAGTGTGGGGCCCTAAAACCCTAACATTTGCCTATAAAAAAGCCTGTCTCCCTCATTAAACACACAAATCTGAATTTTTCGTGGCAGTCTTTATTTCTGAGTTCGGGAGAATAATTTGGAGAGAAGTATATTTGGAGATGTGAACAATCTATGTTTCTATATGTATATGTTGTTTCCCCGTATCCGGATCCCAACTTAGTTTACCCCTGCTGTGAAAATCTGTTATTTTCTACTTTGCTGAGCTTTCTTGAAGTTTTTGGTGAGAGATTCAGCTTCGAATATGGATCTGTCTGTATCACAATAGACATGAAAATCAGTTGATGCCTACAATTTGTTTCTGATGTCTATGCAAATGTCTATAGGAAACCCTGAGAGAAATGCACCATGAAAGCACAATTCAGGAACCGTAGAGCTTGCTTTGTTACAATGAGAAAAGTGCAGAGTTCTGCTGAAATTTCCTTCACATATTCCTTCAAGAAAACCAGATGCAAGAGTCTTAGACGTACATAATAGAGCTATAGACTCAGTCTAGACTCTATGCCCATACATGTGCATTTACTCAATAGTGAATGTGGAGAATTTGAAACTCTATGAGCCTTCCATATTGGATAAGGAGGAGGAGCAAGTCCTACCTACCATAGAGGACTTAGCACTAGATGCTCAAGCAGAGTTGGCAAAAGACACAGTTTTGTAGAAGTCCAGAACTACAAGATAGGGGTAGCATGACCTTTGGAAAATTGGGTTGAAAGGACAACTTCTAGCCAAAGCAAAATGGTACTCCAAAGAGAAGGTGGAGGAAAAATTTCCTCACCTCGTTCAATAAAGCTTTTTGGGACAAAAAGCCTCCCTAAATGGGGAGGTATGATCCAGATTGGATCATTATATTATTTGTCATCTATCTCAATGCTTTCAGAGTGGAAAAAATTGGAGGAATCAACTTTTAGGGTCATTTTAACATGTCCCAGTTTGGAAAATTGGGTTCGAAACCTTCCAGAACCATTTTGAGGCATCAAACAATGTTTTTTGGGGTAAAATTTTTTCCAAATTTAGCTTGGACACGTTGATGCCAATCTACACTCAGAGACCTTTCAAATGGCACAAAAATTGCGTCAATCGAAATTCGTATGCAAAAGTTATGCCTCCCGCAAGTTGACCTACCGTGTTGATCACCAGGGTACGAGAGGATGCCATGTCAATCATCATTACTCACACATATGGGGCTAGCCATGTGTGGACTTTCAAGAAGATTCTAGAAGGTTCAAAACCTTATCACAATTGAGGGTTGAGGGAGTCAAAACCCTACCCCTAGATGGCTATCGGGCTATGTTAAATACTAGGCCGCTAGGAGGAGAAGGGGTTCGATTCTTTTGCATTGTATCTTGTTCCATAACTGAGCAAAACATTTGAAAGTGGTATTTTGTGAGCATAACCGAGGAGGAGGATTTTATAGCAGTCATTCAGGCCACAGTGTTAACAGGTAACTCCATAGTGAGTTCCCATTTCTTTGTATGTGCATTTTATAACTGAAGCAAAGAGAGCCGAGCATAGGCCTCACCTTCTAGTTGGGTTTTCTTCTGTATTTGGTATCCCAGGTCAAATCTCATGTTCATTTGTGTGGATGGTGTGTATTTTGTGCTTGTTCTTTCATTTTTATATTTCAGTTAATTTTTAAATTCAAGGAAATCTAGTAATTAACTAATCTGGGATCAAGGAAATAAACTGCAAAAATCTAAGATTTCATAATAGTTTAAGATCTGTTGTTACGAACTGTTCCAGTGGAATATCCACAACAGTTTACAGATCAATCACATAAAGTACATCAATACACAAGATACAATCAAAATTTGTAAACTTTAAACTCAATTTTTCGAAGTCTCAAGAGTCGAGATAAATTTAAATATACTAAATGACAACAAACAAGTGACATAGTTCAAACATATGTAGAAATCTTAGCATACGAATCTAAACAAGTGCCAAAGACTAGTTTTTAAATTTTATGTTCGACTTCATACATAAAGCACACTCCAAAATATAATGCAAGTAACAAAATGTTGAATTTCAATTTCAAAGTATTTTGATTTCTAATACCTCTTTTAGGGTCCAGGGCCTTGGCTACTAGAGTCTAGAGACCAAAAACTTGGATCCAAAACAGATATGTACACCAAAAAAAGGATCTGTCCTTGGATCCGTTTTTGGTATGACGATCTATATCGAAAATGGATCCAGGAAGGATCCGGATCCAGTACCAGTACTTTAAGTGGAGAGAAGGATCAGTGCAACTATGCCCATGCTCAGTTGGCATATTGGGTTGTTGGTGGTGTAGTACCAGCCAGTGTTGTTTTTATTGCCACAAGGATAAATAAAAAAATAGTCAAGCTAAACAAGATATTGCCTGAAATCTATAGATTCAAATTTATCATGATAAATTGAAAATATCACAATTAATTCGAATTTATTGCGACATTTTCAAAAATATTCCTGATGCAGGAAAAAAAGCCGATAAAAGACGAAAAACCAATTTTATTTCTTATCTTATTATGTTTAATCCTTACTGATGTTTTCCTTATATTTTCCTGCAATGTTTCTGATTTTTCCTATATCCTGAGTTTATGACCCCTGCCGATATTTTGCCGTTGCCAATATTTGCAAAATTGGTACCAGCACTTGGTTTGAGAACATTGCAGACCTGGTATGGGAACTGGGCTACTGTAGAAGTTGTATTGTGTTGTTAATTCTTGATGTATGAATTAGCAAGAGGATTCTTGACCTGGGTTTACATTAGCAATAACTCTTAACAAGCTTGCTAAAGTTAAACTTCAATGGCAGGTTACACTTGAAAAGAAATTGAGGAAGTGTTAATTTTCTCAAGCACTTAATTGGGTAGTTGAAAGTTGAAACCTCTACAGGGAAACTTCCCCATTGGATAAGGGGCCAAGGAGTTCTTTCTTGTTTCTAGGCATTTATCAAGCTTATTTGGTTGTCAATTGGGTCTACCTTGGTTGATTTAGAACTTTGGCCCCACTTGGCACACCAGCCACTGGATAGTGTTTGAACTTTGAAGGCTTTCGGGATTGAGTGCTTTCTCAAGATTTTTTTTTGAGCTAGACTTCCTCGTTTCCACTGCATTTATCCTGAGAAGTTTGTCATGATGGGCCTAGGTTGTAACATTCTTAGTCATGAATACCTCATATGGCTAACATTGAGGCCATAAACATGACATAAATAATTGGACAATTTGGTCAAAAGAGAAGTAATTACCTTTGAAGAAAGGGGGAATGGTGGACAAATTAGAGTATCTAGAATTCTATAACTATTCCACAACATAAAATGCTTCCCATTGATGCATCACCAATATCTGAAAAGTAGAAGTTGAGAATAATAAAATTCAGTACTGGAACAAGAGACTAAACAAAGAAATGCAGTCTTAGTTTTCAGATGTTCTCCTCAAATTGAAAAGAGACCCAACTATTGATAGTTATTAATTGTAACACATGACATCATCCATTCACATATAAACTAGAGGATAATAACTAGCCCTAGTTCTAGAGTAGGGCTGCATGAAAGGGGGAGGCCATCAGTTGACACAAACTATTTGTCATTTGTAAAAATGCATAATACTATTTCAAATATTGCAATGTGGCATTCCCATAGCATTTTTATGTTTTTTTTGTATGTAAATACAAAATATGTTGTGAATTTACATTGCAATGTAAAATAGTTCTTTAAATGATTTGGTTGGTTTAATTGAAATTTTGATCAGGTATTTTGTGGTCAACCGTCAAATCGATTATAATTAGATTCTACAATGTTAAATTCGAATCACATGTATTATTCTTGTTTGTAAAATCTTATAGCTACAAATATGACAAGTGTGAATTTGTCTGTGGATTTGATTTGTCTGAATTTGATACCTGTGAGTCATTTATTGTGAGTCCAGACTTGAAACACTGTTAATTTCGTTAGTGTGAGTCCAATAACTTTATACTTGACAAATTTGAATATGATGTTTTCTCCAAGCGAATGAAAACATTTGGTGAATAAAAAGATTGATGTGCATAGATGAGGCAATGGTTTGTTTCTCTTGTACATAGAAAGAATGATAAGGATACTGGCCTTATACTTTTTAAAGCAAGTAATGTATAAATGAATCAAAGATACGAGAATTAAACATGTGAATTGAATGAAGAACTTATTTGGGCATTGATTTATCTCACACCTTTAGAGTGGGTTTTATCTGCTGATATGCGTTATTTAGGTTTGTTATTTATCATTCCAGATCATTTAGCTTAAATAATTAACTCCTACCTTCACCTCTATATTACATAGGCACTGGTCTACTAATTTCTTGGTGAATTTATTGTATTAGGGAAGCTTCCCAAAGTCCTTTACCATAGGATTTGGGTTTGAACAGGGAAGGACTTGTGCCATGGTACCGCCTTAGCGCCTCGAGGGACCTTGACGAGGCTGCTAGTTTGGTCGGTAACAGGTAGCAAATGCCAATTAAGGAAAATCTCAAGAGTGAAATATCCTATATAAGTGTAGATATGCAAAAATAAAATTGAGTCTGTTTATGTTGATGTCAAACTTTAATGGAAAATAAATATTTTATTATTGGTTCATGTAAAATTTGGTGAAGTAATCTTTGACATTAAATATGAAAAAAATGCAAAAGCTGTAGAGAAATTTCGGTGACTGCTGAATTTAATTTTTGAAAAAAATACATGAACTGTTGTATAGCCCGTAATATTTTCCCCCATGCCGGCTTCCTAGATGTGTTTATGTGCCTGCATGTGTGGATATACATGCTTACATGTTATAATTGAGCAAAATTGTTAGAACTGATTTTTGAAGATGAGGTAAAGTTGGTTGCACTTCTATTAGATATAAAGATGGATCCGAAGACAGTAAAGAGGGATTGGAGGGTGGATATGGTTATTATGTACATAGGAAATGATGCAATAACATATGGATACGAGTCAACTAATTGGCTTCTCTTATACTGCAAATAATCAAATTAAAAGGGTTTAGAATATTATTAAGAACTAGTTCAAACTTCAAAGACATCTTGTGTTGTTGGCTGTCATTGTATTGAAGATTAAAGTATCAAAAAAATTTCAAAATCGGAATCTCTTAGTTGGATGTGCTTTGTACAGAATATCTCTAGACTCATGCAATAAATAGGCAGCTTACATAGTAAAACAAGTGGCTTCAAACCAAGAGCCAACAATTTATGTGCTAAGTTAGCTACTTGTATTCCAATGTTGTCCTCTTTGCAGTGATTAATTACTGCCTAGCATGATATTTGTTCATTCACACCATTATAAATGATTATGTTATCAGAAATCTAGTTGCAAGTTAGACTTAAAAGAAAGTAGGTTTTGCATGGTCGTGTTGTACAACTTAATGTGGTTATGCTGGGAGAACCAGGTTTCCATCCCATTTCTTTCTATAATGTTATCCCACATTCTACATACTTGGAGCTCCATGGAGTAGTTCTTAAAATAGTAGATCAAATCTCAGATCTGCGTATAAAATTATGATGTATGTGTATTTGAATGCTTTCAAGTTTCAAGTTTCTATGTTGAAAGATTCTGCACTTACCCTTGCTTAGGAGGGACAACAATATTCCAAATCCTGGATTGCTAGAATGATATATCCTGGATTGAAACATTTGTTAATGACTTCCTTTTAGCAAAATAGGCAACGCATATGCAGTGTAATTTTTTTTCCATTTTGTTAAGGATGATCCCAATGTTTCATGAATTAATGTCTTGGCATTATCCTCTTACATTGTCAAAGAAACAAGACTTGCCAAGTCTTCTGAGTACTTGGCCAGTGTACTTGGATCAGCTCAAAAATGAGCTTTTGTTTACTCAAGAACAGAAATCTGGCCAGCATTGGTCAAACTTGCCAAGGCTTAGCAATTTTGAACCAAGAGTTGGCAAGTTTGTCCAAACTTGTTGAGTTCACTGACAGATTGATAAAAAAACCCGTAATTCTTCACTGATTTTCAATCTTCTTTTTCATCTGCTATATGGGCAGAAAACTTCAAAGAAATTCATCTATATGCATATTGCATGATTTGGACAATTTTTAATCGGTTTGAAATTAATTGGGCAATAAAATTTTTGAAGATTTGCAGTGACTGAAAAATCTCATTTTTTGTGAAATTTTCGGTATTTTTTGAGTGTCTTTTTTTTGCCAATTTTTTTCACCAGTATTTTCCCAGTCCAAGTATTACTCTTCTTCAGCTTGTCGAGTCGTTCTCAAGTCTAAGTAGTGCGACTTTCATGTGTGTGTGTGTGTGTATGTGTGTGTTTTGTACTACATATATTTAATTTTGGAATTGCCATTGTTTACTATGTGCTTGCAGAGCCTTCACCATTGCACACGGCAACAATTGTGGAGAAATGTACTCTAAAATTGGTGGATGAATACAAACACCTGCTTTCTCAAGCAACTGAGCCACTATCAACGTTTCTTGAATATATCATGTATGCTTCTGTCTTTCTATTTAATTACAGATCCAGAGCTGGTGGTGGGATTCAGCTCTCAGATTTATTATTTAGGATTGGTTTGGAAAATATGAACTAAAAACTGTGCTGGAGAAACTTTGGGAAAAATTAATTTTTAAGTATTGCTCACATTAGTGAAGAAGCAAAACATTACATCTGTTCATTTCTTGTTATTTGCTTTCAGGTATGGTCATATGATTGATAATGTCGTCCTCATTGTCACTGGGACTCTGCATGAAAGAGATGTTCAGGAATTGCTAGAAAAATGTCATCCTCTGGGCATGTTTGACAGGTACTTTTAAATGTTAAATTGTCTATTTATTTACTATATTCCAAATTCCCAGTTATCATACCTAGTTACAGGGTATTTTTTGGACGTAATAGTTGTAGGCAGTGGACAATTTAATGGTGCACCTAATAGTTAGATTTTTTCAGTATTGCAACCCTTGCAGTTGCCCAGAATATGCGAGAACTATATAGACTGGTGCTTGTTGACACGCCTTTAGCTCCCTACTTTTCTGAATGTATTACTTCTGAGGTAGGTGTACTAATTACTGTTTGCTAGATCATCCCTTGGAAAAATTTATGAATTCTCTAGTTCTTGATTGATTTATAGGATCCTAATTGAATGATTTCTCAATCAAATGCTTTTTGGACAGTGTTTGAAGTAGGGAATTAGTGTTTAAGTGCTCTTACACTTCCTGCAAATTTTAATGTCTGATCACACTGGCTAGGATCTGGATGATATGAATATAGAACTTATGCGAAACACACTCTATAAAGCATATCTGGAAGACTTCTACAAGTTTTGCAAGGTAATTATTGTAAAACCTTGGAAACAAAGTCATATGTTTTTCACTAGAAGTTTTGTTAAAAAATTAATTGAGCATGATGATGTCTGATTTCTTATACAATCATCACCAACAGAAAATGGGGGGAGCTACTGCTGAAATAATGTGTGATTTATTGTCATTTGAAGCTGATCGAAGAGCTATAAACATTACAATAAACAGGTATACAGTTTTAGATCTCAAGATTGCTTAGCTCTTCCATTTAATATGGCAATAAAAACTATGGTCTGTCAAATTAGACTACTGTTTATTTAAATCTGACTGGGCAATGTCTGTGCACTTGGGAAAAAACAAAATGTGAGGTGTTGATCCAACAAAATTTATGCAGAAGAAAACCTTTGAATGCATGATTTCTTCGTGTGTCTACTGCATCTAATTGGGAGGGTATCAAGTATTTTTGGATGCCGAATAGCTTATTTTGGGAATGGAGTTTATGGTTGGTTCACTCATGGATGAGTGAAATTTTTGCACATGCAGTATTGGAACAGAATTGACTCGTGATGATCGACGGAAGCTCTATTCTAATTTTGGACTGCTGTAAGGCTTATTATATTGTACCTCTTTGAACTTTAGCACTTAGCATCTCAAGTTCCATGTTAGCCTCATCTGCTTTGAATGTTTGATAGTCTTGACTGTGGTTCATTCATATCTCTTTCGGTTTATGGAGGTATTTGGATTGACAAACTTGTATGTTTGTTAGGCACCCTTATGGTCATGAAGAGCTTGCTGTCTGTGATGATATTGAACAGGTAGCTGTCTTGTCAGTACCTTTTTCATATGAATGTCGCAAGGTTTTGAACACCCTTTTGGTCAGCACCTTTTTTGTACATTTTTTGATCATCTTATTATTGATAGGTCCGGGGGGCTATGGAGAAGTATCCACCATATCAGTCAATGTTTTCTAAAATATCTTATGGAGAAAGTCAGATGCTGGACAAGTTTTTCTATGAAGAGGAAGTGAAAAGGCTCTGTCTGGCATTTGAACAACAGGCAAATGCGATGACATCTCTAAAACTGAGCAACTTTTTCCTTTAAGCCACTTTCATGGCTTAAATATTCTAGCTAGAGAGAAGGGTTATGATACCCTTCTGAAAAATTAAACCAACTTATTGATGCTTTCTTCTACTTTTTTGCAGTTTCACTATGGTGTCTTCTTTGCATATGTGAGATTGCGGGAGCAGGAGATCAGGAATCTAATGTGGGTTTCTGAATGTGTTGCGCAGAACCAAAAGTCCAGAATTCATGACAGTATTGTTTTTATATTCTAATTGTTGTCTTCATAGTAGGCTGTTATTTTTCAAGCCTGTAAAATTGGTTATGATTTTGCCTTTGTGGCAATAATGTCTGTATGAGTTTTCTCAATCTTAATTATTAAGTTGTTTATAGACACATTTGAAATAGTTATCTACATCACCAAAAAGTTTTGGAGGTATCCTTATTTAATTTCTTTTTGGGAGAATAATGAAAATTCTTTAATCAAGATGCATCTCTGCGAGCTTCCTTGTGCTTAGCTTGATTCTCACAGATAATAGCTAGAGGATTAATTTTATCTATATCGTGTCTCACAGACTAATGAGACGGGGGATGAGTGGGCATTTGATAGGTCAGGTTTGAAGATGCTAGTTCTTTTTTATCTAAGGGCTTGGCATGTAAAGATCTTGGAAGTCCATATCATATGGTCTTTAAACATGTAATTGCCCAGAATTTTTTAGGAGCTGAACGAATTTGAAGGATCCTGGAGAGAATTTCCGTTTTTGGTTGTTTATCTAGCAATTACCATAGGAAGCAATACTTGCCTTGGGAGAGTTCCTAGGTTGATAGTCTGTTAATTGAACTGGATGGTTGTGGACTAATAATTCTTAAGTGTTTAAAGTTTTCATTTGGTTTCAAAGGGCTTCACTTTAGCTACCTTGTTCATGTATAAGAGTAGAAAATAGATGTGTTTTTCAAGCAGGTGCTGAGCTGTGGGAGTGATCAGGAAGCTGTAAAACAGGGAGAATAAGTCTCTTAAAAGAGCTTCACCCCTAATTAAAGTTCTTTGAACAATCCCTAGTTGAAGTATTATTTCTTATTTTGTAGGTCCTAAACAGCAGACCAGATTAGCATATGAGACCCCCTTTTATGGGACGAAGTCAAGGGCTTGTCTACATTGACAACCTCGAGCCTCTAGCCCACTTCTTGCCCCTTATGAAGCGTCCTACCCATTTTCAAGGGTGTCCTTGATATTAACGAGGGTGAGTTCGGGTGGAGAGCACTTGTAGGAATGAGCAACCCTTGATATTAACTGTTATATATATATATATATATATATATATATATATATAGATGCACACATCTTTTTCCACACAAATTTTTGGGCATTGGGGTCCACCCTAATTGAAGTTCTTTGAACAATTCCTCATTGAAGTATTATTTCTTATTTTGTCATTATTTTTTTTTCTCAAAATCTAAATTCTTTTTTATATATTTATATATATTTAATTTTTTAGGTCCTAAACAACATACCAGATTAGTGTATGAAGCCCTTTTATGGGACGAAGTCAAGGGCTTGTCTACATTGACACCATGGAGCCTCTAGCCTACTTCTTGCCCCTTGAGAAAGCCCCCTACCCATTTTCAAAGGTGTTCTTAATGAGGGCAAATTCAGGTGGAGAGCCCATGTAGGAGCCTTATGAGCAACCCTTGATATCGAGTAAATATTATATATATAGATGCATATCTATGCTGCAGGAAACACCTCCCCAACTGGCGTACCAGTACTTGAAATGAAGAAACAGGTATAAAATGCCACCGAATGTACCATATGGCATTTCTAAATATGGAAATGCCGTATAGTATGGCCGACGACATTTCTAGGGCATTTCAGTAATTTTTAGTGACATTTCTGGCACTTTTTAGAACTTTCCAGGATGAGTGTCCAAGAAGGGCATGGGACCCATAGGAAAATGTTACCTTGTTCGTGTCAATGACCCTTTAAGACAACAAAGATAGGGGATTGAGTTTTGAAGAGTTTGTGACCTTGGTAATTGAATTTTTAACATTACCATTAATTGTTTCAGGATGTTTGAGTGGTTCCAACCTCATTGGACTTCATATGTAGAAAGTAGAATTTCATATCCCATTCAGAGTAGGATTAGCAGGATTGTAGCATTTCCACTGGATTCTACCATGTATGAGGGTATGTTCATATTCCATTCAGAGTTCAACAGATTTAATAGTTTTTAGGATTTTAGGATTGACAAGATTATAGCATTTCCTCTAGATTTTACCATGTATGAGGGTATGTGATTGGCATTAGTCATGACAACCAAGCTATGGGATTTTGAATCATGTAATTATCTATGAAACTAATATAAACATGGATCTCCTTCTAAAATGTCATTTATGTGTATCATCCTTATTTTTTATATATTGTGTTTCCCCCACTTACCCATTTTGGGGGGGTCATGTTTCCAAGCATCCCTGTTTCGGAAACTTGTAGACGTTTTCACGTTTTGTGCAACTTAAATGCATACATTATTTTCTGTGGAATCTTTTTGGGCATTGGGGTTCGTCCTAATTGAAGTTCTTTGAACAATCCCTCACTGAAGTATGATTTTTTATTTTGTCATTATTATTTTTTTTTAAATCTAAATTCTTTTACATATATTTTTACATAGATAATTTTGTAGGTCCTAAACAACACATTAGATTAGCATATGAGATGCCCTTTTATGAGATGAAGTTAAGGGCTTGTCTATTGATATCCTTGAGCCTCTAGCCCTTTGACAAAGCCCCATGTTATAGATAAATCTATTGTGCGGATAAGCTGGACCTCCCTTGGACCTGCCCTTGAACTGAGACACACACCGAGTATAGATAGCTACATGGTTTCCCTAGATCCAAACAAATTGATTCCTTTTTACACTAGGAGAGAGAGAATGACACCTATTTAATGGCGGTTGTGCTCATATGCCCTAGCTGATGCAACTCTCGAGATCGAGCTCTAGCTCCCGCGATTTGCTTCCTACACACAAGTGCCCAACAAACACCAATATATGAATTCTACAAGCATTAGAAAATAACAATTCTAGGCTACATTTAATCCGATCTACTCAATGAGAGATCAGATCTATCATTTGCAATTGAATACAACAATACAGAGAAGGGAAAACACATAGATCTATATTATGAAAATGGACAAATACATCAATCTTACTTCACCTCGAGTCTTGATGCATTACTCTTTGTGCTCCTTGCTCTTGCTCCTCCTCCGCTCTCATTCAAGCAAAGCTAACTTGATTTGAAGACTAATCTATATGAAGAAGCTCCTCTAAACAATCCTACAACATATCCCTGTGAATGATTCTTCTTCCCTCTTGTTCACATAATGCCTTTCTTATATAGATTAATGGAGGAGGCTATGAGAGGCTTCTAGATATCTAGAACTTAGTGAACTTGAATGGATTGAGAGTTCCCAAGCTCCTTCCACGAGATAAACAACTCACCAAGCATTGATCTCCTTGGAAATCACCAATTCTAGAAGGCTATAGAGGTAGTCGCAGGTCAACAATAATGTAACTAGCGATTGATTGTGCCCTATCAATGGGCTTAGTAGCGACCATCCTAAAAAATCACTGAAACTAGGGTAGAAGAGTGTGTCTCAACACAATATCATCAATATGTCCTCCATGAGACCCTATGGTGGAAAATAACGCTGTAACAGATGCCCCCTAACGTGTGAGGTTAGAAGAGGAATTGATGGTTGAAACACATTACAAAAACGGTCACCAATGTGAGGCAACATAAAGAGGGAGCAAATAGGTCAGGAAGTCGAGTACCTGCAATTAGACATCAAGTATATATAGATCATCCCCGTGGTAGGCATACCCATGCTCGGAAGAGAGATAAAGCATGGCCACCAACGCAATACACTGCAGATCCATGAAGTGAAATGCATGACCATGGCCACGAAAAAGTAGACAGTGGATCCAAGTCAACAAGTAGATCATAGCCATGGGCAAATATAATGTGGATCTATGTCATAGTATATCAGGAAGACATTGAGCACCAATGAGAGTGCCCTCGTAGTTTTTAGAGTACTCATACAATAGTGATATACTCCACAACTTGGGAGGGGTAGCATGAATGAGTGATGTGGCCCCAAACCCAAGGTCTTCGTCCCAAACTCCGATGGTACGATTCTACAACATGCAAATAAATGAGTTGATGTCAAGCATGGTAGAAACCATCTGATCACTGGTCATTGAGGTACATTGTTAACAGATGCAAGGGACGCAAGGGGACCCACCAATGATGAAAATGGATCACAAGGTACCTAGGAAAATCTAGCGAGTGTGAATAGAGGATCTGACGTCGAACACTTGTAGAGTCAATTGATCAAGAATTAATGAGTAAACTCACTATTGATTGTGAGGAAGCCTGCCACTATGGATTGCAAGCTCCAAGGTACTAGCTGGTTTTTAGATTCTGTTTCCAAATAATGTGCTGAAGTGGATAGGAAGAGATTCGTCGAAAGAGGGCCTTAATGTATCCCCCATCAATTGACACGAAACATGCACTGAGAGATGATGTGAAGAGGTAGAATCACCAAGTACAACCGATTCAGGGATTTGACTTCGGTGGTCAACATGATAGTAGATGGACAACTGAGGCTTAACTTCCCTTGGACATATAGCATGACAAAATGATGACTTGGCAACAAGACTCAAGAGCATCATTGATATAATGCAACAACACATGAGGCATTGAAACACTCTTCATGATGACTGGAAGAGTAATCAACGGGAGGAGTATATGTGACTCATATGAATGGTATGCAACTCCTAGGCAAGTTATAACCCAACTGTAAGACAATGACGCAAATATCTGCCATGTTCAAGGGTGACATGACTGACGTTGCCACTTTTATAAACACAAATCAATGGTAAAAAAAACCTGTATTTATTTATTTTTATTTTTTTCAGTGTCTCCTTCATGGTTTAACGAGCGTGAAAGAGAGATAAAAGTATGCTTGATAGTGTCTTTTTCATTCAATTTTTACCAGCTCTAAAAAGAGTTAAAAGTATACTCGTGAGGTGTCTTTTTCATAGTTTAAGGAGCACAAAAAAGAGTTAAAAGTTTGCTCGTCAATTGTCTTTTTCATAGTTTAACGAACATGAAAAGGACTTAAAAGTTAGCTCATCTAGAGAGAACGAGTGGCTTAACAACATACTTCTATGTTCCAAGTGCATGGAACCGACCTAAGCAAAATGAATGCAAACGGGTACTGGCAAGTGAGGCCCACTAATAGTAGTGGTCCTCTCCATGGGTGATGGTCATAAAACAGAGGCAAAGTGATGCAAGGGGTGAGAGGTCAAGGGTGATTGCAATGGCAATAAGCTAGATTGAAGCAAACAACAATGCAATAGTAGGCACTGAGACATGAGCAACAAATGCATATGCGACTGTATAGTAACATAAAAAGGGACAAGAACCCCCTTGGGATATAGCTAGAACATAGATGAAGAGAGAAGAATGTGGCTCAACTCCAAGTCATGGCGGGTCTACAAGAGGGCTCTTGGGCCTACAAGTAATTGTAGCATGGGCACCCGATAGCAATCAGGGTGCCAACTAGGGCACCCATGAAAGGTAGGCACTACTGTACAAGTTATGACGATTAATAATACAAAATGATGTCGTAGGGAAAAACCTATCCTATATGCCAATTTGAGACTCATACTTCAAGTTTAGTGGATGTTGCCATAAAAAATTCCAAACGAAACGTCATTGAGTCCTGTAAAATACATCTAGAAATACTAGACTCGGGGCTAAAATGCGTAGTGAAATCACATAAAAAACAAATATTTTTGGATTTTTTGGATATGATATATTTGCTATTTATTTTATGTACATATAATTTGACTCTTACTTATGACTCTAAATGATGTAATTGGAATCCATGTTTATGCATGCTTAATTGAATGACAAATGTTAGTCTAACATAGACAATTGACCATTGATGAAACCTATGTTAAGCTCTTGGCCTCACCATGGGTGTGCCTATGACAAGGGCCAAGGAGATCTATTTGACATATGAAAATCAAGAACCAAGCATGATAAGCACCGGACCGAATAAACCCACACGAAAAAATAAAAAAGCACTCACACCACATACCTATGTACAAGGCACTACACATGCCAACACTTTACACAAAGTAGAGACCATATCTAGGCTCAGGCTAAGAATTCCAATCATTATCGATGAACTCATGGGTTGTTGTCTGCATCATGTGACACACCATGTTGGAGCCATGCCACATAGTAATGAATTTATGTGGTCGAGGATACTCATTGTGAGTGCTCTCATGAGCTACGACAACTCCTTGATGATTCCCATCAAAACGTGAAGGATGTATGAAATGCAAATCTTCGATGGATGGGGAAGCAAAGAATCCAATGGCAAGTTCCGAAAAAGATAACCAAGGCAGAAAATGGTCAAGACTGGGAGGTCCACTAGATGCCCCAACAAATTCTCCCTTTCTTGGATCAAGGCTCGTTGTGTTAACTCTCGTTTTTTCCGAATCAAGACAAGATGATTGATGCGTCACCTCATCCTTGGGCTTATCCATGAAATCCATGACATCTAGGATGGCCTTATCTAAAGGAAACACAGTGTCTGGGAAATCATGTGAACTCGGAGAGTCAACAATCTGTACGACTAGAGTAGGTTGATGACTCTCCATATGAGGATGGAGACCAGTATCAACTAACGTCGATGAGATCATCGAAGAGGCAATCTCGGCCATTGTTAGCGACATACTGGCTTTGTAATACTCAATTTCCTCAGGACGAGGAACCATGCAAGGATCGAAAGACTTGAGGGATCCATTGTTAATAGAAGAGATCATGTTAACTAAAGCAACATTCAAAGCAAGAGATGGTGGGGGAAGGGTAAATGTACCCATCAACGAAGAGTCTTTGAACATCCCCATACCAATTCTCGTATAAGCACTCTAGGAATCACCGACAAAGGGTATATTAGAACACACATTGGTTCTAAGGTCCAGGGTACATTATGCAAGATGATCGATTGTGATGATCTTTAAAGACTGACAAGACATTAGTCCTCTTGTAGAACCAAGTGCACCCAAGTAGCATCAACCATATCCACCTCAACAAAGATAGTCCTGCCACCTAACTTGATGGGAAATGCAATGATAATACAATGAGGCTTGAACATGTGTCTGTCAAAGGCCTTCAACATGGTGTTAGACTGGTCGAGCTTTGGAGAGCCAAGGGTTTCCAATAGGAAATGGACATAATGCAAGTCTAGGCACCTTCATCAACCACTCTGCAGAAGATATTTTTCCTAGCTACTCACAATGATTTGGAAAGCTATTTGGATGGAAAGCCTATTATGAGCTTGGTCCATTTCAAATGAAATCAAACTAGACTCTGAGGGATCAACCCCACCTATGGTTGAAAACAAAGCTTTTCGCTACGGAGGGCCGCTTTGGAGGACTTCTAAACAAAACATGGCATATGGTGTTTGGGCCAAGTCTTCCACAATGTTGTATTTGTAGGCGGCTCGAGTATTCATATTATGCATCATGCGTCAAAGAACACCTTTGGGTAGGCGAAACAATGTCTCAAAGGATTGCTTCTCTATATGGAGAGGGCCGCCATGTTGGAAAGAGGAAGTTGGCTCCTGATGTGTGGGAGATACCTCCAGAGTATCATAGTTGTGTGCTTGAATTTGTAAGGAATATGTCTGATCACACATCATAATATTGACAGATGAGGACGACCCTTCGAACTTAGGAGTACCTTCCATACCCCCTCGTGGAGGGGCAGGATTTGACACAACCATTTGTTGAGGTTGGGGGGGAATGGATGAGTCAAGACAATAGGTTGTTGGGGAGCCTTCTTCCATGTTGGGACATTGGTGAGTAGGATGGTCTTTCGTACAAATGTTGCAGGGAAACCTATTCTTTTTCTTCTCTTTTGTTCCTCTCCCAACATTGTTTTTGGCTTGAGGGGCTCCACATTCATTATTAGAGTTTCTATTCTTATTCTTCTTCCCCCCAAGTTGTTGAGGTTTGTTTAGTTGTGTGGATTGCACCGAGTTCACCTCGGAGGGTTGAACAAGAGTCTGAGCAGTTTTGGTGGTGGGCATAGCAGTTGGTGGGTTTGATGAAATATGCATGTTACCCAACAATCCAACTAATTGACCCACATATGCACTGGAAATAGAACCAACCACACCATCAACATGGGGTCTTGGATTTGGAATATGAGGATCTGTTGACGACCTCAGAGCGTGTGGGATAATATCATATAGTGTGCTAGACTGAAAATAGATCAAGTTTAAATGTTGAGCACATAATATGGCTTTCTCCTTGGAATCTGCCCCTACCATAACAACATCCTTGGCTATAGGTGGCAAGAGGGATTTGGTAAACCACTCCATAAGGAGTTTGTTAGAAATTTGGGCTTTGATCATTCTACGCCTTCGTTTCCACTCATGAATATGATCAGAATTGTGAGTGGATGTATCTTGATGCAAAGATGTCAATAGCTCGGTCCTAGTCACATACCTAATGGGCAATTGAAAGTGTGTAAAAAACGCCATGGCCAAGTTACTTAAGCAAGAAAATGAAGCACCCTTAAGTTCTATGTACCATTTTGCGGCACCTCCAATCAGGAATCGTTGGAAAATACGTAGTCTAACATCGTCGTCCATCAAAGAGTTGGAAGAACACCACAAGTGATAGGTCATGATATGAGTGGACGTGTCTTCTCCTGGATTATTATTAAACTTCGACATGTCAGATGGTAAATTAGCATGTATGGCCAACCATAGTGGATCGTGGAGAATGGGGTCGTTTGTCAAACATGACAAATCCATTAAGTCTAACATCGCCAAGAAAGGAAACAATGTGTTGGAAAATGAATACTGGGTGGATGACAAAGCATCCTGTGACCCAGATGGACCTTGAGGTCTCCCCATATTTGTGTTTCCAAAGGGATTCATAGTTTTAAAAGGATTAGTGCCCCTAGGGATGGAAGCACTCCCATGAGTGTGACTAATCCCAGGACCGAACATGCCCTTAGCAGGATTTCCTCTGGGGATAAAAGGACCTCCAGAAACATCACTTCTTCTAGGACTGAACATGCCGCCAAAAGGATTACCCCTAGGAGAAGACATGGACCCTAAAGGAAAACTACTCCCTTGACCAAAAATATCCCCAGAAAAGTAACTTCCAGGACCCGATGTGTGGATAAAAGGATAACCACCCCACTGAGCATAATTTCCTCGAGGGAGAATGCTCCTAGTGACAGTGGGATAACTAGAAGGTACACTACTCCTTAGACCATAAGTGTCCCCAAGGGGATTTCCCATGGGAATAGAGGTAAATGTGGAAGGAATAGACCTTCGAGGAATCAATGTACTACCCCATGGGATGTTAAATCCCCCATAAATACTGTTGCCCTCAGACTAACTAAGAACAACCCCAAATCCACTAGATATGTTCCAACCGAATGTGAAACCAACATCTGGCATCACCGGGATGCCTACAGGGACACTGGGCGTGGAAGAGGCTCCATTATTGGCATTGAAAACAAGGCTAGGCCCCCCACTAGATGGAGATCCATGTGTGGCCATCACAACATATGGGATGGGAGTGCTAATGCTAGGTATGATGACAGAAGGAAAAAAAAGATATGACTGACATCCCCCAAGTGGAGACACCTGATGAAACAAACAAAGGTGTAGGTCCAATGGCACCATGGAACGAAAAGACGAACATCACTGGGGTGCCCCCTGTAACACTTATCGATGGGATTGAAGGCTCAACCACATTGGACGAAACACTCAGGCCCAACATGGTGTGAGGATGACTAAACAAGGAAAACGACTCATTAAAGAGCTCTGTTACCTAGACAAGTACGGGGTCATTAGAACCAGCCAAAGGAGGGTTAAAATTAGGTGGCAGACTTCCATCAACCACTTCAACTTAAAATGTCTCACTCTCCTCAGACCTTCTGACTGACTCTCTAAACTTTCTGTCACCTATCGCTTGTCACTTAAGAGGTGGTTGTTCCTCCATGATAGGCGCAAGTCCTCGTTGTCAATAGGACCAATGAAGCGGTTTTTCAGCGATGGTGAACAAAGTGTGTTATAACCAAAATAACAATTAATCCTATGGTCGATGTAGACTCAGAGCTAAAGAGCACACCCATAACAAATATAGGCTATCAACAAACAATACCAATGGATCAAAGGACCTTCTGAAAACCAACCCTTTGGGGGATGTAAAGTCCCCAAAATATTGGCTAGCAAAGGTTTGAGGAACAATTACGATAACCCACATGTAACAACCTTGACCGATGTAGGTACCCTTTATTAAGGCAGGCACACTCTGAGAGAATTGAAACATGGATTGAATGTTTGCGCTAGGTACCACATGCACTTCCCACCCACAGTCATCTCTGTAGATACCTAGGAAAGGTCACTATGGCTACCACCTCATAATCAATGACTAGGCGAACAATCGAAGGTTTGACCACATGTATGGGCAGGGAATAAGCCCAAAGCCTCGAAAGCACTACTTCACAGAGAGGCATGGCACTTCAAAACCCCCGTACACGTAGTAGTCAAAGAAGTCTAACAAACACCAAGACAAGCAGAGAGAGGATATTACTCTACTTGACCCAATGAAGCCTCGTGCTTTACTCTTGTGTTAGAGGAGCTTCTTGACACACTTGTTCTGATAATGGATTTGAACACTCTTTAGTAACTTCTAGGTTTCATTTATGTGGCCTTGGAGAGTTAACTCTCCAAATCCTATTTATGTTGGTTTTCTACCAAGAAAAAAAGTCTAATTGATTTTATATTACACGCTCTTTTTCTTATGGTTGTTGATTAGGCAAGGGAATGAATGAAACTTTAATGATGTTTTAGACTCTTGACCAATCCAAATAAAATAAAATATGCTTGGAAAAATATGCAACTTTTTCTTTTGATGAACTCTAACTAAAGAAAGAAAGAGAAAATTTTCCTTTTTAGTTTTCAAAATCATTAAGATAACCTCACAATCATGCAACAACCATGTGAGACAAACTAAAGAAATGAATAAGATTCTTCACCAATGCAATTTCTTGCAAAGCACCCAAAAGTTATACCGTAGTATTTTTTTTATTATTTTCGTTTTTTTTTAAATGCAATTTTCTTATAATCTAAGAAAATGAGTATGTAGATCAACCCGAAAAACAACATAGAAAGGGTTGTGTGATATTGATAGTGATGTTCTTCGACACACCCCAATGTCTACATAAGATCAAAAACCAAAAACTTGAGAGAAAGACAAATGGAGTACCTTTTAACAAACAAAAACCAGATGCAAAAGGGAAAAAAACACACTACTAGATCTATTGAGGACGCTTCCTAGATCAACACTTACTAGGCAACTAGATCACTCAAACAAGAAAACCCAACAAAAACACTAGAGAAACCTCAAATCCACTTCAAACTCAAAACAACAAAGAAGAGGCTCACATAGGGATAATGTCTATGCTGTTAGACCTCTAATAGGATTCTAAGTCCATGCAAAGTTTAGATCTGATGAAGGAAAATAAAAAAAATCTGAAAACAATCACCTACGTGGGAGGTTGCGACCCAACATGTATGTAGCTGACAACTATAATAAAGTTACCAACTTAACAAGAATTCTAGAGAGTTCTCGTTTTTTTTCGTAGTGGCCATTTTTACTTCCATTTCAAAAAGTGGTGCTACCGATAGCACCCTTTTTTTCAGAAGTGGTGCTACCGATAGCACCCTTTTTTTCAGAAGTGGTTAAATTTGTAACTTGTTTTAAATTGTGGCCTTGACATTATAGAGAGAATCTTGAAATTCACCCTTGATTCGAAAAGTGATGCCACTGGTAGCACCACTTTTTTTTTCGGGGAGTTAGAACTATGACCTAATTGAAATCGTTACCTTGATCACTCACACCACCACAAATAAAACAATGAAAAATGACTCCTAAATTTAGAAGTGTTATTACTTGATAAATGATTTACTACTTAATTTTATTATTTTTTTAATAATTTACATTAAAAAAATAATTAAATTGGAAAAAAATACCCCTAAACAAATTCTTAGTTTTTTTTGGTAAAAAATATTAATTTCTTTTAGAAATAATGAAAGAAAACAATTGTTGAAAAAATAATTCAAATAATTTTTTTTTAATCAAAAAATTCAAAATGAACTAAAAAAGAGTAAAATAAATAGTGTTTTAACAATGATGTGACAATGAGTGCCTTAATAATCCACTCTATCACCTATGATGTGACAATAACAATAATGTGGCAATGAGTGCCTTAATAATCCACTCTATCGCCCACTGATCTACACCAAACTCAAATAAAAAATAAATAGAAAGTAGTTTTATATAAATTAAGTGCTAACTTCAATTTTTCTTAAAATGATTATAAGAAGTATTTGATTTTAGAAGAAAAATGAATATCACCACTATAATAAGAAGCCTTATGTAAGTTATGATATATTTAGTTAAAAATAAGACATTTTAACGAAAAATGTTATGTATTTGTTATATATGTGTACTTAAAAGTAAGGTATATCAATAGAAATTCACTTACCAAAACATACAAATAGATTTAAAGATTGCAATTTAAGATAAGGGTTGTTATCATGATTTTGATAAGGTAAATAAGTTGAAAAATTGAATCATAAACCATTTAGAACTTAGTATAAAATAAGATCATACAAAAGTTTTAGCAATATCTTAACTAAAAAATGATATTATATTAACTTGTGAAAGAAAACCAATTATCACTTAAAAAACCAACAATATCATTTTCTATACTAACTTGGTGAAAGAAAACCAATAACCTAAAAAAAACAAAAATATCATTTTGTATACCAATTTGGTAAAAGCAAACCAAAATCAATAATCATTTTAATGTGATTATTGGTTTGCTTTTATCAAGTTGGAATAGAAAATGATATTGTTGGTTTTTTAGGTGATAATTGGTTTTCTTTTACTAAGTTAGTATAATATAATTTTCTAACTAAGATCTTGGTAAAACTTTTGTATTACCTTATTTTGTACTAAGTTCCAGATGGTTTATCATCCAATTCTTCAATTCCCCATTTTTAATTTATCTTATCTCAATCATGATAACAACCTTTATTTTAAATTGTAATCCCTGAATCTATTTGTATGACTTGGTAAGTGTGGTTTATGATCTAATTCTTAATTCCCCATTTTTAATTTATCTTATCTTAATCATGACAACAACCCTTATTTTAAATTGCAATCCCTGAATCTATTTGTATGACTTGGTAAGTGAATCTCTATTGATATACCTTCTTTTTAAGTATATATATATAATACTTTTCTTTAAAATGTTTTATTTTTACTAAATATATCATAACTTAGATAACGCTTTTTATTGTAGTGGTAATATTCATTTTTCTTCTAAAGTCAAATACTTCTTCGAATTATTTTAAGAAAAATTGAAGGTGGGACTTAATTTATATAAAACTACTTTTTATTTATTTTTATTTGTGTTTGATGTAGATCTGTTGGCGATAAAGTGCATTGTTAAGGAACTCCACATCACATCGTTAGTTCAAACCTTGCAAATTCGTGTGTACCACGCGTGGGACCGCATGGGTACACCTGAAGGTTATCATGGTAGTAGTCGGAATCGACCCCATGTCAAACGATTATGAGCCGCTTGGTTGCCGATTCCGCCATATAATAAATAAATAAATAACACTTTTAGATTTAGGAGTTGATTTCAGTGTTGTATTTGCGATGGTGCCAATAGTCAAGGCCATGTTTCAATTAGGTCGTAGTTTTAACTCCAGAAAAAAAGTGGTGCTATTGGTAGCATCACTTTTCGATTCAAGGCTCAATTTCAGGGTTTTGTTCTCAATGTCAAGGGCGTGATTTCAAAAAAGTTTCAATTTTAACCACCTCTCCCAAAAAGGGTGCTAACAGTAGCACCACTTTTTGATTTGGGAGTTGATTTTGGTGTTTTTTACCCAAAAATATCATATTTTTGGGCTAGAGTTCTCGTTTTGAGGTCACAATTCTTGTTAAGTTGGTAACATTGTTATGTATGCAGGAAGTCGTGGCCCAACAGTTATGCAGTCTGTGACTGATCGCTCTAGTGTGAACCAATCAATCATATCCGTCTATAAAATTGGTGGAAAATGATGCGATTTGGCACAAGTCTAATAGATATGACAGAACTAGTCTCTAAGGGAGTGATAGGGAAGATTATAAATTGCTGAAAAGTTTCAGAAAGTTGAAAAGTAAGGGGAATTTTGAACTAAAGAAGAATAAATTATTCTTCTCCAGTGGAATCGCTTGTTTTGTTACGGATAAATATAGCCTACGTATAAGCCATACCTTTTTAATGACGATTGTCCTCGTATGTTTTGGATGATGTAGCTCTTGATATCCAACTCTAGATCCTGTGATTTGCTTCCTTCATACAAGTGACGAACATACACCAATCTATGAATTCTCCAAGCATTGGGAAATAACAATTCTAGTTTATATCTAATCCAATCTACTCAAGGAGAGATCATATCTATCATTTGCAATTGAATACAATAGTATAGAGAGGGGAAAACACATAGATATATATTATGAAAATGGACAAATACATCAACCTTACTTCACTTTGAGTCTTGATACATTGTTCATTATGCTCCTTACTCTTGCTCGTCCTCAACCCTCACTCAAGAAAGGCTAACTTGATCTGAAGATTGTTTTGTATGAAGAAGATTCTTTGAGAAATCTTGCAACATATATCTGTGAATGATTCTTCTTCTCTCTTTCCCATGAGATGCCTTATATAGATTGGTGGAGGAGGCTAGGATAGGATTCTAGATCTCTAGAACTTAGTGAACTCAAATGGATTGAGAGTTTTCAAGCTCCTACCACGAGATAAACAACTCACCCAACGTCGATCTCCTTAGAAATAATCAATTCTAGAAGGATAAAGAAGTGGTCATGGGCCAATAGTAATGCATATAGCAATCGATTGCGGGCCGCAAAGAAGTTCAACAATGATCGATCATGACCTATCAATGGGCTTAGTGGAGATATTCTTCAAAATTCACTGAAATCAAGGAAAAAGAGTTTGTATCATCATAATATCATCAATATGTCCTTCATGAGACCTAGGGTGAGAAATAAGGTTGTAACACCCCCTTCCCATTTTCAAAGGTTTCCTTGATCTTAACGAGGGAAAGTTTGGTTGGAGAGTAGTTGTAGGAGCCTCATGAGAAACCCTTGATATTGAGTAACTATTATATATATAGATGTGCACATTTTTTTCCATGGAAATTTGGGTATTGGGGTCCGTTTGGGAAATATAATTCATCCCACTCTCTATCCCGTAAGTGAGAACGAGAGTGTTGGTACCTTGTCAGTACCACATTAATATCTGCAAACAATATCTTTCTCACATGCACATACCCCATCCCCTCCATAATTGAACTTGTAACCTCCGAGGAGAAAACCCATTAGGCCCATTCAAGCTGTACATATAGATGCACACATCTAAAACTAACTTAAAATTATTCACATTTTCACGTGGGGTAGAGTCTAGGAGTAAGATGGAGCACTTATTATGATGATGACTTGAGTTTTGAACCTTGTTGGGCTTTCTCCCTCGTGTTAACGCATATTTGTTGCGATAATGTAGGAAAAAAGCAAGGCAATGTACACATATTTGATGAATTTTGACCGCATTAAAATCCCTTGTGGGTGTTACTTAGCTAAATACTACTCTAATTTTTATAGTGCAATATCCCATATTAATATGAATAGTATTTATCCTTATGTATAATTAATTTTTAAAATGTTTTACTCATGAATAGGTCATAAAGCATAATGCAAGTACTCATGTGGAAGCCCCATCATAGGCCTCCTCTCCATACCAAGTGTGACCCTCAATATTGAGTATGTGGGGGTGTGGGAGGCTCGAGGTACCTCAAATATCTTTTAATGGATTGCACACAAGGATCGCAATTAAGGCCCACCTTACGAGGGCACCTACGTTTCCTCCTTGTAGGGTACTTGATTCACCCAATTTTTTTAATACATAACATGTTGAACAAACGCTTATACTGAAAGGGGGGGGGGGTGAATCAATATAATATTTTTTTTTACTTTTTCAAACATTCATCAACCATAAGAAGACAATCACATATGAGATCTATTCACTACAAAACATGGAACACAAGATTTACGTGGAAATTTTTTCAGGAGAAAACCACAAACTTCTCTTTAGAATTCTTTTTAGGCACCAACCTACTGTTACAAATATTTTTAGGCACCAACTTACTAGAGACACCAATCCTCACTAGTACAAATCCTGGCAGGAACCAACCTACTCTTACAGTTATTCATAGACACCAATATACTAGAGACATCAATCTCCACTACTAAGAACCACTTTAGTAAGAGACACCAATCTCTTTGTTTGAGTGACACCAACCTACTCTTACAGATATTTGTAGACACCAATCTACTCGAGACACCAATCCTCACCACTAAGAACCAACTTAGAAAGAGACACCAATCTCTTTGTGAGATGCACCAACCTTCACCGAGATTGCTTGCTACTTCTGCCTTCACTAGGTCTGCTCGTTATTTCTTCCTTCACTAGGTCCACTCATTGTGTCTTCCTTCACTAGGTCTGCTCATTACATTCTCTTTCATTTTGTAAAAAGTGCATAGTCTTAAGAGTCCTAAAAAAGACGTTATAGTGAAAATTCCAAACTAACCTATTTGAAATTGATCTCAGGAACATTCATAAACCCTAACTTCCACAAAGAATGTCTCAGAAAGTAAAACAAAACAACATTTGAAATTTTTACCTGAGGTACTTATGTATGCCTTCTCCATTCTATAAAAATGTCACCATTTGAAGAGTCCCATAAAAGAAGTTATAGTGAAAATTCCAAACTAACCTGTTTGAAATTGATTTCAGGAGCATTCAGAAACCCTAACTTCCACAGAGAATATCTCTGAAAGTATAGAGAAACAACACCTGAAATTTTTGCCACATGTACACAAATATCTCTCCTTTGTTTCTAAAAACTCTAGGGTCTGAAACATCCTATAAAATAAGTTATAGTGAAAGTGTTAAGATGACCTATTTGAAATTGATTTTAGGAGCATTCAGGAACCCTAACTTCCACAGGGAATATCTCCAAAAGTATAATGAACCAAGATCTGAAATTTTTTCCACATGTATCTAAATATTGTTGATCTGTTGCTGCAAAATTTCAAGGTCTGAAACATCCCATAAAATAATTTATCGCAAAAATTCCAAGCTAATATGAAACTAATTTCACAACTCTTCCTTTTTGGAGTGATATTCAATCTTTGCTCATCCATTTTTCACACACACACTTTCTCTCAATAATTTTTCTTTTTATACTTTTTCATAACTCTCCATGAAGGGACATGTCCATCAATTAAATAATTACTTCCCCTTTTTTCCAAATATCACGGGAAAATACCATGGGAAAATACTCAAACCCATGGGTTTGAAACTACCATTTCACTTTTTATTTTTTCACATGAACCCATTTTTTTAAATATATAAAAATGACAACGTTAATCCTTTGACATCAATGACAATAATTCCAACAAGCTCCCCCTTTGTCATTGATGAAAAACTTGCAATGAAATACATAGTCCACCAGGGATATAAATAATTCTCCCCTTTTCTGCAACTCTCACATGAATAGAAAGAATTATGTTAGAAAAACAAGATCATAGAGCAATAGAATAAAACAAATGCGGAAATAAAACACATAAGTTTCACGATACAATAGAGACACAGATATACGTGGTTCACCCAATGTGGGCTACTTCCACTAGAGAAATTGTTAGGTCCTTCCTTTATTATTATCCAACAAATGAAGGGATACAATCTACAACACATCCACTGTAAATTTCTCTTCTTTCTCTCACAACCTCCTTTCTCAGAATACAAAATTCACTCTACTACTCATACATCCACAATACAATTCCTCATAAAAAATGGTTTCCTTCTAGGGAAAAAAACCCTAACATAACTTCTGCCGTCAGAGCTGCGACCTTATAATGAACAGTCTATATTGGCTACAAAATTACAATATTTGAATTGCATAAATAAAAAATTTCGGCCAAGAATCGTGTATCCTATAGTCTTTTTGACCTGCATACGAATTAGGAAGATAATTAGGCTCCACAACCAACAAATTCTCCTCTTGGCTACAAATCCCCCCCTTTGAAATCAATGGAAAAATGATGCTCCCCATGCACTTGTGATTCTCCTTAAGCATTCACTGTCTTTATGAGATGGACATTATTACCAATTGCATGTCCCTTAACTTTTTCTTATTGCAAAGACTACTTAAACATAGTAAAATAACACTATGAAGAAGTCATAACACTGTCACCAACAACACAAGATAATCTGTCTCTGTCAATCCAAACAATCTATGTATCCAACATAAGCTCTAGTACATCTCCAAAAATAGTTGAACATGCTTTGGTCAGTCTTAACAAATCCAAATCAATTCAACAAGAAACAATCGAGTCAACAAGAAGACATCAGTTGGGTTCACATATCAACAACTTCAAGTATTCCCCCCTTCAGGGATTAATAAGTAGCAACAATAGTTCTCGTTGAAAATACCAGTGGATGAACAACCCAGTTGAAACTCAGTTGATGAATACTTAGTCGAGACTCCATTCAACTTTCATGTCGGGTCGATCCTTGGTTGAAAATTTCCAAGGAAATCATTAGTAAGTAATATGAACACTAGATGTCTTCATAGCCGATGATACACAACTATATGAAGTCCTCAAACATTTGGTTAAATTATTTTATGACTAATCCAGATTGGATCATTATATTATTTTCTATCTATATCAATACTTTCGGAGTGGAAAAAATTGGAGGAATCAACTTGTAGGGTCATTTTAGTGGTAGGTCCCAGTTTGAAAAATGAGGGTCTGGAACCTTATGAATCCATTTTGAGGCATGAAACGACATTTGTTGGGGTTCATGTGTCCAAAAAATATTCCCACACCCTTTTAGGTCTTCTACACGCAAATACATTTCCAATGGTGCAAACCATGTGTCAATCAGAGCTTGTATGCAAAAGTTATACTTTCTGCAAATTGACCTATCCTTTTGACCACCATGGTATGAGAGGATGCCATGTCAACCCCTATTACTCATGGATATGGGGATAGCCATGTGAGGAATTTTAAGAAGATTCTAGAAGGTCCAAAACCTTATCACAATTGAGGGTTGAGGAAGTCAAAACCCTAACCCTAGATGACTATCGGACGATGTTAAATACTGAGCTACTAACATGAGAAGGGGTTCCATTCTATGTTATTGTATTTTGTTCCATATCAGAGTAGAACAATTGGGAGTGGGAAATTCGATATCATAATAGAGGGGGTTAATGTTCTGTAGCAACCTAACAGGCCACAGGTCTCAGGAAACTCTATAGAGAGTGCCTTCTCCCTTGTACTTGCATTATTTCCATACTAGAGAAAAGAGAGTAGAGTAGCCTCACCTTGTAGCTGCGTTTTCTTCCATAAGAGTTTCCCAAATAAAATCTTTGTGTTATTTTGTGGATGGTGTGTGATTATATTTTTCTTTTCTCTATTTTCCACATTTGATCTATTTCATATATAAGCAGAAAATCATAAACTAAATATTCTAGAATCTAAAGGAATTTAACCCTTATAGTGTATATTTGAGTTTATTTATCAGATCTGTCATGACGATCTGTTCTAGTTGAATATCCACGGTAGTTGATAGATCATATTGGTATTAGTGTAGGTTTTTTTTGGGTATTTTATGGAAAGTTGTAGGATCCAGGAATTGACTTAAAGAGAAATCCCGGAAACTCTAGCCATGGTCGATGAGTCTATTCATAACAACCCTCGAGATTTGACAAAAGAGAGATTTGTGAGGTTGGAAGTGCAAGTCATCGACATCAATAGAAATATGAACCTTCTCATGGGGGATCTAGAAAACAATCTTGGACTGTTCAAAGATGATGGGGGATCTTAATCAAAGATCAGATCAAAGGGGAAATTGGGAGATCAGAAAGACCTGTAAAAGGAGTCACAGAAAGAACCCGAGAAAGAGGAGCCGAGTTTGAGTGACATTAAACCTTCATAGTCCCTATTCAAGATGGAAGCAAAAGTGGAAATAAATCCATACCAAGGTTAGATAGATGCATTAAAACTAAACCATTAGTTGCAACAACTATACGTTTATATTAGCGTTCACCATATAGATGAAGAGAAAAATATTTCATTTGCTAGATTGAAGTTAAAGGACTATGCTTTAAACTGGTGGAAAATCAATACAAAAACACTTAGGTTGGAGGGTGATTTTCTAGTAACTAGGTGGGCAGAATTTAAAACCTTCATCAAGTCCCAATTTTACCATATCGGGTATGTATAGGACCATTGGATCCAGTGGCACTACTTCAAGCACAGGTAGGCGAAAAGTGTACATGAGTACACCACTGAGTTAAACAAGATGACCATCATGTTGGGTATTGTTACCCCCTCAGACTAGAGTATCTAAGGAGATAATGTATTGAGGCCCACATGTAGCATACATGGAGTGCCGAGAGCCATATTGAATAACATAGCTCCGCAGGGCCCTTCCTATTCATTGATACATCACCATACATCACCAGCAGCAGAGAAACATCCATCACACTAGCATGGCCCTAGAGGATAATAGGTCTTGATTCATGAGGTAATAAGTCTGGTTTCATGGTAAGTGTCACTTTAATAATTGAAGCATTTAAATATGTTTCAAATAATCCTTTCTTGATTATAGAGCATTTTCTTGGAAAATATACCTTTTGCCTTATTTAACTTTAGTGAGTCTCATTACGTCCTAGTAAGTTGGTCACCCCCGGTAATGGGGTGCTACCGGGGGCTCCTTGAAGATTCATCGTACCGTTCCTGATCATACTGATCACTTTCCATAATATTTCCATTTAATCTCCTCATATTTTAAGTTTTTGGGTGCACTAACCCAATAAGAGATTTTACCTCATTTCATGGGAAGAAAGGGTTGAAACCTCAGAGGGAAGTGTAGCTAGAAAAAAGATAAAATCCAATCATAAACCTTCCATATGCTCAGCCAAGTATCTTGAGAACAATGAAATTCTTCTCGAAAAAATGAAGGACTCACAAAATAAATAACTAATTATTAAATCATACCAACCAAGGTGGAGTGTATGTGGGCTATGCATTTCCTTTTTAGTGCCCCTTATTGTCTTCAGATTTAGGAAGCATGATGGCCAAGTTAGAAGCGTATGTGGGCTATGCATTTCCTTTTAGTTCCCCTTATTGTATTCAACTTTTCCACACTCTAATAAATTAATGGTAAATGGGCTTGGAAAAATGTTGAATCGCAGACGAAGGGAAAGACACCTCTATAAAGGCACCTGTAAATGAGACAATACGAACCCTTGTATGTCATGAAACCCATGCTCATAAGTCTTACCCCACTCCACCTCACACTCACACATGTATTATATAGGTTTCCCTTGGGAAACACCTTTGACTTGGGGATTTACTAATCCAATAGGATGCCTTAACACCCCTCCCATACCTAAATTTGACAAATTCTAAAAGGGGGGTTTGATGCACATGTTTGGGTGGTTCCATTATTATATGTGGCTTACTTGGAATGATTATTGTGACTTATGAACCATTGGAGGGCACATTTGTTTTTCTTTGCAGGACCTTTCCCTGTGGAAAGGTATTCATGAGGAGATGACTCTGTTCGAACCGTTTGAACCTTCATGGGGATTTGGAGCCCAAGGATGGATGCAAAAACCCCACGTCTAGGGAAGGATTCTGATCACCATTTGCACATTGAATAAGGAGGTATTTTCCTTTGGAGTAACTCTGACATGTATAGGAGATGCGATCCCACCTCTTTCCACCTGGATACCAGCCTTTGGAAGCTTGGACGTCACTCACTTATCCCATGACATCACCATTTAGAGGGAAAGGGTTTGATCGGGATGATGTATTGATGGAGGAGAACACATGGCACCTTGTTTTGGAAGTTGATGGCATGGTATGGAATTTTAAGTCCTAACATTCTACCTAACACCCTCAACATTTCCTTCTTGGAGCTCAACATCACCCTAAAGAGGGATGACATCACCCTTTTAGGGTTTATTTTGTGTAAAAATGAATTTTGTAATTGTAATGGAAAATTTTTGAGGTTGGCCCTCTTTGTATTTTTAAGTTTACATTTTAGGCCAAAGAGGTTATATAAATACACCTCTTCGTAATTCATTTTTATCATAACTCTTCCTCACACAAGAGGAGTAGATCTGAATTTTTTTTTCCTAGTGGCAACATTGACTCTTTTACTAGTACACACCTCTTGGAGAACATGTTTTGGATGCTTCTTGTCTGATTTATGGTGGAATTTTATGAAAAATAGGGTTTTGTGCTTGATTATTCTTAGTGAAGTAAGTAAAATATGCAATTTTCATCTTATGCTTTGAATTTTTATGGTAAATTTTACTTGCTCATGTTGAAGATTATGAAATTGCTTGCTTAAATCCTAGGAGAGGAACACAAGGTGTTTCTTCCTCTCTCTAGATCATTCTACCTATTGAATTTCTAAGAGAATCTTGTCTAGGGTACGCTTCTAAATCCCTAAAGTACTCGCACTTTAGAAGTCTTGTTCTAGAATTTTTTTTGTATTTATTTCAAGAGTCTAAGGAAGAAGAAGAATTCCCTAGAGCCCAAAAGAGATTTCTCTCTGTTAGGGTCCTATAAATATAGGTAATCTGTTTTTTCAGTTATCTATTTTTGGAAATATGTTGGTAAGGTTTCACCTATGAATCAATAGGTGTCATAGCCTAAAAAATGTGTCTATCCAAACAATGATTTAGTTTTTGAAGTTTGATGGCCAAAAGCAAGTATGGATCTTTGGGAGATTTTTGCATATAAATTCGGTTCAGATCAGGTTGCAGGTGTTTCCATGGCATAATGCTCAGGAGAATCTTTCCAATGGTATATCTAGTGCTTCAGAACGAAATCCATATCAAAAGTTAAATCCGAAATTCAAAGCCTATGGCCCATCCCACACTTAATTAATAAATTTCTCAAATGATAAATTCCACGCAAGTGTTCCCCGACGTCATCGTTCCTTTTCCCGATCGATGACCTTCATGTGTTTTCTCCCCCCCTGACCTACCTACCTTTATCGACAGAGGGGGGGTCTGAAAAGTTGTTTTCCCTGCTCCAGCCCCATCTAACGTGGAACTCCCTCGTCATTTCTCACCCCCCTCTTCGACTACCACATACCACCTACTACCCCCTCTGAAATCCACCTAACTCACTCTCAATACCGCCCATTCAAATCACTCCCAAAACCACTCTCCTTTCCCTCCTACACTCCTCTCCCTACATGACTCTTGTCCTCACACCTTATATCCATTATCTCTACAACCTTTCCCCCATGACCGTTGGACCGTTAGTTGTCTTGTAACGTTCCCGCACCCTAAGGGATAACCCTGCAACCATAAAAACTCAACATTCCTCCCTCGTTACACTATTTGCTAACTGAGAACCTGTGAAGACCGAGAAAAAATTCTTGTCAGACTACCATCACCCTCACTTATATTCAACTACAAGATAATTTCCTGGTGAAGTTTTTCAAAGGATGACGAAAGGAAAAAAAATGACAGAAATAGAATTCAAAGGGACAAATGGAAAATAAATCAGTATGAGAGGACAATAAGCATAATTTGTGGAGATAGTTTCAACTTGTTTCTATATTTCAAGGACATGAAGATGCCTAGAAGAAAAAAATCAACAGTCAATCAACCAATATGCACGATACTTGCAGAAATAGCCATAGTCAACAACAAGGAGCAACAACGCAACAAGAGTCAAAGGACAAATCATCAACAACTTCCATCAAAACAATGCCAGAAATCCTAGCGGATCTTAACAGTCATATATTGTTGTGATTAGAGGTAGATGTTAGTTTAGATATCCCTAAAATAAACCCTAATTAGTTATGACAAGATATTTTGTAAATAAATTTATAAATACTTCTCATTTCGAAGTATGAAGGGTGGGGACTTGTTTTGAAGAATAGGACTAGTATTGTAAAGCAACTCACAAATACACCATTGATCAGATTGTCCAGTAATACATTGCAATCATTACAGGATACTTGTGTCAACTTTATTGGTGAAGTGCATTTTTTCCTTGTTAATTTGTTTTCTTCTGCTATCATTATTGTTTCCTCAATTCTGAATTATTCTAAGAAGATAAAGGACAAAATTTGTTTAAATGTACACTCTTTCACTGGCTTAAGAATACTTTATGTGTTTTCCATTGAAGATTAAAATCATAATTCTTAATTTCTCTATTTTTTATTGGATTTCTAGACCTTTTCATCTCCTCCATACCTTAAATATTTGAGGATCCATTGAGTTTACCCACCCTGCCCTGCAATATTAGCATGTTAAACCTTGTATTTGATCAATTCAAAATTGTGACTCCATTTTTCCAATGGCCCATCTTCATTATTCCAAACAAACAATTCAAATCAAACAAACAAACCCTGAACTATCATAACTAGCCTAATATTTTAATATAAACAAATATAAATATTACAGAGAGATCCCTCTTTGAAGTTAGCAGGGCTAGATCCCAACTTCCAAAGTGGTTTTCTGGTTACCTCTATCCATTTCTTTCATAGCCTTAAGAAGTTATGGTGTGATAACATAGTGGCGACCATATTGGGGAAGAACGGTTAATCTTCCTCATGAAAGAGTATCAAGTTTTTAGATCTAATTGTTGATGGTGGATAGTGATCAGACATAGGAAGGTTGAAATCATCCACTTGGCGACTCCATTCTCATTTATATCCAAATGAAAGAATATCATGGCGACTCCACTGTTAGAAAGATTCATTGCTTGAGGCGTTCACTAATGACTCCATTGGGCTAATGAAGAACTTAGAAGCTGATACTATTATTTCAAGGTATGCATGTTTAGATTTTTCACATATTTATGGTTTCCTGAATCCTTTACCCAAGGATGAGTAATTTTTGAGAAACGATCCAAAATTTAATGGAGATGATCTGAGTTTGACTTGGAAACATTTATCAAATTTTCGTGATTTCAATGAGCTTCTTAGAGTCAAACATGAAGATGTTTTCCTTAGATTGTTTCATGATTCGTTCCAAGTAAAGTGTAAAAGTTGGTTTGAAGGTTTATCTACTGGATCTATTAGAGCTATTAGAGGTTTTTGGATTGTCTTTTTGGAAACATGGATAGAGGGGGCTGATTTTGTGGCAGACTCTCCCATTCAAATATTTATGGAATGGAACAATATGAGCATTGAAGAGGAAGACGATGAGAACTTTTCTACATGTTTGTCTTCTTATTTAAAATCATGTAAATGTAGCTCAGAATCTAAAGTCATTTTTTTAAAGGAATTTGTCAAGTATATTGAGAAATAGCTTGCAGTTTTGAAAGATCAAGAAATATCTCAGTTTTACCATTGCAAAAATTTTCTTTTGAAACTTCATTTTAGCAGAGACAAAAGGATTTGTTGTTTTCTTTGTCCTTTTATTTTGAGATCGAGAATAAAGACAAGTTTAATGATTCACAACTAAAACAATGGCATGGAAAAAAGTGCACACATGGATTTTTTAATCATAATGATCAGATGCTAGAATATCTTGAGGGTTATCATGTTTTTTATGACCCGATGGACGACTATATGGAGGAATTTTTCAATTGGAACACTTGGTCATGTTTTCAATATAAATATCAAATATGTTATCATTGGTTGTTTCCATTACATCTTTCAGTTTTGATTTTGATCAAGCATGATGAGGAAGCCAAATTATGGGATCAACTGTTGAATTGGCTTCATTGGCACTTTTCCATTACCTGATTGAGAAGTAAATTTTAGCATATTAGAGTAGGAGTGTGTGTTAATAAGCTCAGTTTGGCGAGCATTACTTTCAAAAATATTTCAGTTTGGTTCCAGTTTTCAGTTTTCAGCTTGAAGTTTTAGTTCATATTTACAGTAGATGTGGTTAACATTCAGTTTCAGGTTACAGGCAGAAATTTCAATGACTTCGGATCGGCCCAATGGATCAGGATACTAGTCTACGGTGTTATTTGGCACCTCACTGGGAGGATTCCATCCCCAATTGGAGCCATTGTCGGGGTCCTATAAATATAGGTAATCTATTTGTTCAGTTATCTATTTTTGGAAATATGTTGGTAAGGTTTAGCCTATGAATCACTAGGTGTCATAGCCTAAAAAATGTGTCTATCCAAACAATGATTTAGTTTTTGGATTTTGATGGCCCAAACAAAGTATGGATCTTTGGGAGATTTTTTCATATAAATTCGGTTCAGATAAGGTTTCAGGTGTTTCGATGGCATAGTGCTCACAAGCAACTTTCCAATGGTATATCTAGTGCTTCAGACCGAAATCCAGATCAAAAGTTAAATCCAAAAGTCAAATCCTATGGCCCACCCCACACTTAATTATTAAAATTCCCAAATGAAAAATTCCATGCAAGTCTTCCCCGATGGCATTGTTCCTTCTCCTGATTGAGGACCCTCATGTGTTTTCATCCCCCCACCCCCCGACCTACCTACCTTTATCGACATAGGAGTTGTCCGTAAAGTTGTTTTCCTCTCTTTGACCCGACCTAACTTGTCACTCCCTCGTTGTTTTTCACCCCC
>ML778644.1:1227940-1251528 GCA_009831015.1 Picea engelmannii | reverse complement strand
CCATGACATACTGCCTACTACCCCCTCTGAAATCCACCTAACTCACTCCCGATACCTCCCATTCAACTCACTCCCGATACCACTCACCTTTCCCACCTACACTCCTCCTCTCCCTACATGACACCTGTCCCCACACATTCTATCCGTTATCCTTGCAACCTTTTCCCCATGATCGTTAGACTGTTAGCTGTCCTGTAACGTTCCTGCGCCCTAACGGATAACCCTACAACCATAAAAACTCAACATTTGCACCCCCGTTACACTATTTGCTAACTAAGAACCCGTGAAGACTGAGAAAAGCTTGCTATCAGACTACCATCACCCTCACTTATCTTCAACTGCACGCTAATTTCCTGGTGAAGTTTTTCAAAGGATGACGAAAGGCAAAAAACGACAAAAATAGAATTCAAAGGGACAGATGGCAAAGAAACCAGTATGAGAGAACAATAAGCAGATTTTGTGGAGATAGTTTCAACTTCTTTCTAGATTTAAAGGACATGAATACGCCTAGAAGTAGAATATCAATAGTCAATCAACCAATATGCACAATACTTGCAGAAATAGACACAGTCAGCAACAAGGACCAACAACGCAGTAAGATTCAAAGGACAGATCATCAACAATCTCCATTAAAACAATGCCAAAAATCCTAGTGGATCTTAACAGTCATATATTGTTGTGATTATAGATAGATGTTAGTTTAGATATCGCTAAAATAAATCGTGATTAGTTATGACAAGATATTTTGTAAATAAATTTATAAATACTTCTCGTTTTGAAGTATGAAGGATGGGGACTTGTTTTGAAGAATAGGATTAGTATTGTAAAGAAGCTCATAGAGACACCATTGATCAGATTGTCCAGTAATACAATGCAATTATTACATGATACTTGTGTCAACTTTATTGGTGAAGTACATTTTTTCCCTGTTAATTATTTTCTTCTGTTATCATTATTTTTTCCTCAATTCTAAATTATTCTAAGAAGATAAAGGACAAAATTTGTTTAAATTTACACTTTGTCATTGACTTAAGAATAATTTATGTGTTTTCCACTGAATATTAAAATCATAATTCTTAATTGCTCTATTTTTTATTGGATTTCTATACCTTTTCATCTGCTCCATACCTTAAATCTTTGAGGATCCAGTGAATTTGCCTACCCCGCCCTGCAATATTAGCCTATTAAACCTTGTATTTGATCAATTAAAAATTGTGACTCCATTTTCCCAATGGCCCATATTCATTGTTCCAACCAAACAGTTCAAATCAAACAAACAAACCCTGAACTATCATAACTAGCCTAATATTTTAATATAAACAATTCTAAATCTTTCAGAGAGATCCCTCTCTGAAGCTGGAAGGGCTAGATCCCAGCTTCCAAAGTGGTTTTGTGGTTACCTCTATCCATTTATTTCATATCCTTAAGAAATTACAGAGTGATAACACTCTCTAGAAAATCCATCTTTTGAGACTTGAAGTTTGAGGCCTTAAAGAGCTAGCTCCTCAAATTCATCTCATCTTCATTAGAACATTGTTATCATTATTATTTCTCCAATTTTTATTGATGTTGTAATTGACTCCATAAACCCAAAAGGCACTAGTTTCATTCCTTTCTTGTGAAGGAATTGATCAAACAACTTCCATTGTACTCTATTCTCTAATACTTTTACTAAATTTTCATAATGCTAGCTTCGCTAAAATCACTAACTTTATTGCTGTTGTTGCAAAAAACTGCTACAACCAACTAATTTGTTTCAATTTTCTTCTTACACTAACTTAATACCAATCTAAACCACTCAAAAATTGCTTGGAATAAGTGATAATTGATCTATTGGATACATTCTTATTTTCCACTCCCTTTTCATGCAATTCTTATCTATATTTCTTTTCGCTGTTACAAAATACTATTGTTTGTTATAAAACAACATCTTGTTGTAATTTTACTTAATCCAACATATGTTTTCATTGTATATTGTCTATTGAGGTATTTTATCATATTGGTACTTGGAAATTGCTATATGTACATTCTCTATTGTTCTTGTTCCAAGAAGGTACACACACTCTTCTCTTTTCCTCAATTTCATGGATATAGACATTTGACTTAGGTAACTAGTGAGAGGGACCTTCAAACTTGGCTATATTATTTCTATCTGATCCCTTTAGGTTATCTGTGAGGCCTCCCCTGAGTTGGACCTCATCCATCCCTAAAATGTGAGGATTTCCAACTAAGGTGACAATGGTGGGTTATCCTGTAGTTACGTCGATTTGATTTACTTGTCTTGGGATTGTACAAGTACAAATTGTGCAATAAAATGTATCTCTTCCAAGAACCCAGATGTACTCCTCAAGTATCTAGGGGGTTTACATAGTCATCTACAAAATAAGGCGATGCTCTTCAGGCCAATGATAGTGGATGAGGCATGTGTACATGCACAATACCTAGAAAACATAGGCCAAAATAAGGGGTATCCAAGTGGTTATAAGTAGAAAGAGCACTGAAAGTTTCCAAGGAGGGGAAGAATAAGTGGAAAGAGGGAACTTATAAGATGACGAAAACCACTGCACATCAATTTTTATAGCCTTAATTTCCACCCTATAGGCCAAAGAGGAATCCATAAGAAGATAGATTCCAAAATACATCTTTTTCCTAAGGTTTAGCCCATTTTTTGAGATCCTCGTTGGACACCTAGTAGACAACAAACGAGGCCCTCGCTGGTCACTAATGGCTCAACAAGTGAGGCACCGCTAAAATTCTAAAACCGGGGAGTTATGAGGTGATAGGCGAGGGATGAGTTGGATATTCATGGAAAAGGCCTAGGAACCCACATCATTCAAGTCTCTAGTGGTCTCTAGAAGATCTAGAAGCCTCTGCCAAGCCTCCTCCAAGAGATATATAACAAAGTAAATCCTTGGGAAAGAGGAAAAAAAAGAATTCAGAGCATTTTTATGCTATCCAATTACAGAGGTACCTGTTCCATATGCCACAACCAGAAGTCAATGAAGCCTTACCCGACCAAGGAGATAAAGGAGGAGCAAGGAGGTCAAGGGAGGAAGCATCAATAACTAAGGTATGTTTTGATGTATTTCTCTTTCATTTGTTAATAACATTTGGTTTCCCCCCATATCATTTTTGTTTAAATGATGAATGTTAGATATGGTTCATTCCTTTATAGATCTGGTTAAGAAGTAAGATTAGATCTAGGATTCTAATCCCAGGTAGAGAGGTAGAGAAGGTTTTGCTTGTATTTTATATACAAGAAGTAGATTGTGGAGCTTGGAGTTCGAGTTTCAGGACTGCAACAACTAGGAGATACAAAGGAAAACTTCAATAAAGGTAAGCAAATTTTACCACTCCTTCAGATAAATATGAATCCATGTGTTTGAATCTAGATCTAGGAAAACCATTAGAAGTCTAGCCCCCTTTTTGTCTAGGATTACTAGGCTACTCCTAGGGATATTTTGTTGTGTATTCAACAAGATCCCTGTGAGAAATAATCCCATAACAGAATTGGTGACCATACTGGGGAGGTCATCCTTCTCTAGTTTGCGTCTCTTGGCCAATCCTTCCCTCTATTTGATTGTGATTTGTTGTTGATTTTCTTCCATTATATATTCCAAATCCCGGATCCAACAAATATGGGAGATCTGATATAGATCTGGAACAAATCCTTTGTTCTAAAAAAAAAAAAAATTGTAGGCCCTCACTGGTTGACAATCCTCTGTCCTGCGAGGTTTTGTAAAAACTGTAGATTTGTAGTGTAAATACTAGAACTCTAAAGTTAGATCTGTTCTCTGATCATTAGGGTTATACAATGGTCTATTCTAATCTGGGTTGGATTATGTTTGAGTGCTTGATTATCATATAAGTTTCTTTCAAAGTTTGTTCGAGTGCATTGGTGTGCATTGATTTTCATTTCTTGGAGAGATTCTATTTCTATCTAAGAAATTTAGTGAAGTTGGGATGAGAAACAAATAGATCCGAGGATATATATTTGTGATTTTCATTAGTTACATTTCTTTTTCTTGTGTAATCTTTGTCCATTACTAGATCAACCCTTCTAGGCGAGTTTTGGGTGAGATCCCTGTAGTGACATTTGAGTGGGATGATCCGGCCTCGTTCTCAATATCCTATAGCCCCTTTTCTCATTGCTTGTTGCTGTTTTCCATTTGCATTGTATGTTATTGCATAGATCAATAATTTTTTACATTTCAACTGAAAAAATATCACAAAAAAAGACAAAAATATTTGTTGCATGCTAGATTTTCTTTTGAAGCACTAGTGAAGAGAATGCATTAGGATCATTGTTTGGTTTCATATATGAATCATTTGTTGGTTTCTTGGTGTGTGAGGTTGTATTTCTAAAAGTTTGCACAGAAAAAAAAAAGAATCTCTCTCCTACCATAGCTAGAGTTCATCGAAGTGAACGAATTGCATTGTCATTCTTGCATTTGCTTGGTTGGGTCAAGAGTCAAAACATCAATAAAG
Source organism: Picea engelmannii (assembly GCA_009831015.1). Classification (NCBI taxonomy): domain Eukaryota; kingdom Viridiplantae; phylum Streptophyta; class Pinopsida; order Pinales; family Pinaceae; genus Picea; species Picea engelmannii. The sequence goes on along the minus strand of ML778644.1, from coordinate 1,247,040 downwards.
TTTCATCTACTACCCTTGTACTTAAGAAACAACCTTAAAAAGAAAGTGTAATCTAAAATCAATTAAACTTCTTTCTTTTGATAGTGAACCAACATTATATAGGCTTAGGGCCTTGGATTAGGATTCAAGAGTAGACTCTCCAAGGCCATAAAATGAAACCTAGAGTCATTAAAGAGAATTAAAATCCATTCTTGCAACCAGTCTGTTGGGAGCCTCCTCTAACACAAGAGTTAAGCATGAGGTCACATCGAGGAAATTAGGGAGATCACCCATCTCTTCTTGTTTTGGTGTTTGCAATACCTCTTCGATTGCTATGTATACATGGGTTTTGTTGGTTAACTCATTCGAAGCTTCGAGATTTTCTACCCTACCCTTACGTGCAGCTAGACCTACGACTATTCGCTCGAGCATTAATTGTTAGGTGGTAGCATTAGTGACCTTTCCTAGGGAGATACAAAGGTGACTGTAGGTGGGATGTGTTGATATTTTACTTATTCAGCTAGCAGTTACAGTTCTTCTTTATGATTGCAATCATTTAGCACATTAACTACATATATAAGATCACTGAAAGAGAGACAATCACAGAAACAAGATAGAAATAGAGATTATCTTGGGAAACCCTCTAGGGGAACAAAACCCAACAAACTTCCTCAATATAGATTAGCCAACCAAGAACAATGCTTCTCTCCAAGAGAGAACTAACAAAGTATAATATCCTCCTCTACTCCTTCACTAGGAAAGAGTAGCGCACCACTTGACCAATATGTATCCCAGAGATAGACCAAAAACTCTCCTTGACATTACACCTAGCTGCAATAGCTTCTCCTCCAAGAATTGCATATTTTTCCTCTTGTTACAAAGATTATGAGTGAGTGAACAAATGATGCGCTAGCCTCCCTTATAAATAGTAGTCTAGCCTCCCTAAATTAGGTCTGGGCCAACCTGTTAATTTGCCCTCTTAAATTACATTTAATTGTCAAGGCATAATAGGGTCGAATTTTACAAAGGAACAATAGGGCCGACTTTTACAAAGGCACAATAGGGCCGTCCTAATACGTATAATAATAAAAACATTCTTTAGGGTTTGTCTTGGTCAAATACAATAAGGATATTTTTCGAAGCTACTCAATATTCAACACTCCCTCTTAGCAAGGAAGGTATTCTTATTGTCATGATCATCATCACTTCTTCTGTGCTTTTGCATACTTGGTCATTGTCTTATTGTCAATCACAGATCTATATATCATAGGAAGTTCTGCACTTTTACTGGAATAACGTACCATCCTACGTTGGGGTAGCGTACCAGCCTGCATTGGGGTTACCAACCTACGTTGGAGTAGAGTACCAGCCTGTGTTGAGGTTACCAACCTGTGTTGGGGTAGTGTACCAACCTGCAATGGGGTAACTAACCTGCGTTGGGGTAGCGTACCAAACTACACTGTAGTAGCGTACCAACATGCGTTGGGGTAGCGTACCAACCTACGTTGGGGTTACCAAACTATGCTGAAGTATCTCCCTCTACTGGGGATCTCATCACTTCTTGCTATTGGGGAAAATATCACTTCCTGCTACTGAGGAACACATCATTTCCCACTACTGGGGAAAACATCACCCTCTCTCATGGGGAAAAATCCTTTTGGAACACACCAAACCCATCTATGAAGTATTCAAACTTCTTTCTTGATAGAGGCTTAGTCAACACGTCTGCTACCTTCTCGTTGGTAGGATCATACTGGAGATTTAATTCTCCCTTCTGTATCATCTCTCAAATATAATGGTACTTTATATCGATAGGCCTAGACTTGTCATGACACACTAGGTTCACTGACAACTTTATTCAAATCTGGTTGTTATAAAAGATACAGGTTTCCTTCAACTCCAGATCAAGCAATTTTGAAATCAACTTTTGAAGCCACACTACTTCTCCACAAGATGACCATGCTACCACATACTATGCCTTTGCAGAACTGAGTTCCATATAGGTATTGCTCTCACTGAGTCAGGAGATCACAACTGATCCCATACTAAAGAAATATTCATATGTACTTTTCCGGTTGGTGACACTGCCTACCCAATCAGAACTTGTGTAGCCCTACAATATTATCTCACGATCTGAGACATATCTAAGTCCATAATCAAATGTACCCTTTAGGTACATCATCACATGTTTTTCCATAATTAGGTGAACATGTCTAGGCCCAATCTTGTGTTGACTCAATGTGTTCACTGAAAAAAATCAACAAACCAAATTTTCACATCACATTGTACCAAAATGGTACACTTGCTCAACTAAAACTCAATATGCAAAATCATGTGCTAGTTCCATGTTCTTTCTGCAAAGAACTATCTATCTCACTGCCTGAGAGTATGTCCTCTACTCTCTCTACAACTGTTCCTTCTAGAACTAGGACTCTGCACCTGCAACTTCTCTTTCTAAAGCTAAGAATGGCTACTCCATTGTCATTGTAGTTGTTGAACTCTGAGAGTAGCTCCTATATTCTATCATGAAAAAAACTTCATCTGAAATTGAGAGTGGTTCAATAACTGATATTGAAGGTAACTTATCCTCTTTCTTTGGAGGTAAATCAATCTTCTATTGTAGGCATGTCTCCATGGCCTGACTCATGTACTGCACCAACTGGCACTGGAGATAACTCAATATCAAATACAAGGATTGTCATACCCCTCCCTATGAATCTCATACCGTGTCAGATTATTTTAATGAATCATGTTTATTATATATATACTTCTTCTGATTACGGGACCAAGTGTTTCGTCATAGTCTTTTCCCTCTTGTTGGGAGAGTTATCTGGACACAAATTAGGCTTTGTACATATCTATGAATGGTTCTAGAGAGGTTGCTCCTCCTTACTAGATCATGAGGGCTGAATCCCTTTGAAATATATCTCCTTTTGAGATGGTACTTGGTGGGGCCTCCTGCCTCACCACTAGTGGAGTCATATGCTCCTCATGATACAAATCATCAATGATATATGGATTTGCATCCTGCAAAGTGTCATGGGACTCTGCTAGTCTCTTCCTGGTTACTTCATTGATCTTGGGTAGGCCCTTCTGGCTCTACTAACTCTTCCTGATGATATGAAGAGTGATTGACTGCACTAGAGGTATTTGTTCTGCCATCTTTGGAGCCTGTTGCTCCTCATGATTTGTCTCCATATGAGATGTTCTGTAGATTATTCTTCTTATTCTTCGGTACATGGATGTATACAGTCATGTATACATCTTGGATAGTCTGCTTCATGTCTCATATAATATGTTTCCTCCTACAACCATCACTATATCTCCCTCAGGGTTATCACCTGTGACCTGCCTGAAACAAGAACAACAAGGGAGAAACAATAGATACGAATAATACTCTTTATAATAATAATAATAATAAAAATAGCGAGAACAATCGTCATAGTATCTCCTTCATATCTATCACTTGTGACCTACTTGAAACAAGAGCCAAAAGTAAGAAATACAATAATAAGAAATGAGAACAACACTCTTCTAGTGTTGTGAACAATCATTCCTCCATGGTAACCTGGAAACAAAACAAGAATTTTCTCCTAGAGAAGATGTTAGTTATATCTAATAAATAATTACAATAAGCATTTATCTCAATATTGCTCACATTCTACTAAGTATTTGATAATAGAACTTTTTCAAATATTTCTATCATAACTATAATGTTTAGCAGTTATCAAACTTGATATGTAAAAAATTGAATCTTATAAATTTAATCAGTTAAACCTGGAACTTGGAGTCTTGTCCTCAAGAATGAGTGTGTTGTTTTTATTCCGAGTCTCCTTCACCAAGATGCCAAGTATTCTCTTCAACCTATCCTCTGTACTAAGATAATATGCTTTCTTGATAGAAATATGAGTTATAGAATAAACTCTATAATATAAACCTTAATCAATCTAATACTTTGAATTTAGTTTTGACCAATGGTTAGTATGATAGTTGTAAATTCAACAGATCAAAATACACCCTAGATGATTTAAGATCACAATAATGCCATAACAAATAGAGGCATATCAAATTAATCAAACCTGGGGTGCATCGTTCCTATAAATGTGTTGGATCTGAGATCCTTTTGGATCTACGATTTTTGTTTAGATAAAGGATCCTTTCTCCTACAAATACCCTTTAGAATAATGATATATTTTAAACATATGTAAGTACATACCTATGACAATATCGACAGGTAGTGGCACCATCCGGTAGCAGCGACAAGAAATAACGAACCTTTAAAAACTTCAAAGGCACTGCAACTTGTAATCTAAAGGTAGTTGGAGATTTTCTAGGGTAAGGCGCACTAGGACAATAAAAATCAGTCCCAACACTTCAAAAAATATTTCATTGCAACTCGTGTTGGCACAACAATTGGTGCTGCAACTGGCATGAAGGAATTGGTACAAAAGAACTGGCATGAAGGAAATGGAACTACAACTGCAATTGATATTGCAACGACAACTGATACTACAACTGCAACTGCAATTGATGCTACAACTACAACTGCAACTGATATTGCAACTGCAACTGCAGCTTAGGGTTTTATGAGGAAACCCTAATTTCTCAAACTTCAAATTTCAGAATTCTGATCTAGGGACTAGATACACCCTCCTAGGGAGAGATCTTAGGTGATCTTAGTTTCACCAACGTCCTCCCACAAAGGTTAAAAATTCACTCTTAGGGTTTATGCATAAACCCTAATCTTGCAGCAGTTGTAACACTGAAAAATGAATTTTGGAGAGGGTGCATTGAGACTAGCCATTTCTTTACAAATTGTGAGTTGGTCTCTTTTAGGCCTTCTCTGATACCATGTTGATATTTTACTTATTCAACTAGCACTTACAGTTCTTCTTTATTATTGCAATCATTTAGCACATTAACTACATATATAAGATCATTGAAAGAGAGGTAATCACATAAATAAGATTGAAAAAAATATTATCCCAGGAAACCCTCTAGGGGAGGAAAACCCAACAAACTTCCTCAATATAGATTAACTAACCAAGAACAATGATTCTCTCCAAGAGAGAACTAACAAAGAAAAATATCTTCCTCTACTCCTTTACTATGAAAGAGTAGCACACCACTTGACTAATATGTATCCTAGAGATAGACCAAAAACCCTCCTTGACATCACACCTAGCTGCAGTAGCTTCTCCTCCAAGAATTGCATACTTTTCCTCTTGTTGTAGAGCTTATGAGTGAGTGAACAAGTGAGGCGCTAGCCTCCCTTATAAATAATAGTTCGGCCTCCGTAAATTAGGTTTGGGCTGACCTGTCAATTTGACCTCTTAAATTACATTTAATTTTCAAGGCATAATAGGACCGACTTTTACAAAGGCACAATAGGGTTGTCTTAATAAATATAATAATAATAACATTCTTTAAGATTTTTCTTGGTCAAATACAATAAGGATATCTTCCAAAGCTACTCAATCTTCAACAGGGCGTGTTTGTAGCACCTGGGGAAGACGTTCATTCACAGTCTCAGTTCCCCTAGAGGGTGCCTACCTTAATAAAGGGTAATTGCATTGGTTAGGGCTATTTCACATAGATCATCATAACTGATCCTCCTACCTTCACTAGTCAATCATGTGGGGACTTCATCTCCCACATAGGGTTGGTTTTCGGAAGGTCTCTGAGCCAATTGGTTTGCTTGTTGTTAGCCTATATTTTATTAGGGGTGTGGTCTTTGAGTCTGAGTCGAAGTTGGCCTTAGGTTGAATTGTGTTTGTATTTTAATAGAGTATATTCACCTTGGATGAACTACTGTTCCAGTCTCATCGACTATGAGGACTTGAACCCATTATAGAGGAACAACCACCTATCAAGAGGCATGATATAGTTGATGAATATTTTGAAGGGATTGAACTTTGGTTCGAAGAAACTGGTTTAGTCGAGGTAGAAGTGGTAAATGAACATCATCCAAATTTTTTTAATTTTCCTTTGACTGATCCAGACGCACCTCTACTTGTCCAAGTGAGAGAAATTTTTAGTGCACCTTTCTCTTTGTTTAGTCACCCTCCCACCAACTTGGGAACAAGTGTATCTTCTATTGTAGCTGAGGCTATGAGCCCATCCTCAAGTGGGATAGGGGGAAATCCGATAGGGATCATCCCTATGATATATACATTTCCACCCATTAACTCCATTGGACATACACCATTTGTATCGTTCTATTTTGGTTCCTCAATATGGGGACACTAGTCATGTCGTCATCTCCATATGTTAGTTTACCGAGTGTTTCTACACCCACCCCATCTATCCCAACACCCACTTTTGGATCTTCTTCCAGTGGGGGGTTGAGCTTTGTTTTCAGCATAGGGGGTGGAATTCCCTCCACCTCCACCAACCCTATGAGCAACCCGGTATTATCAGAAACTAGTTCACCTTTCAGGTGGAATATGTCTAGTATCATTTTGGGATGTCCCTAGCCAGGATGGGGGTAGCATTACATCATGATGTTTTAACTTTCCATGGGTTATCATACCATTCCTTGGGGGCACATCCATTGGGGGAAACATTTCACCTTGGGGAGGTTTTTCCTTTGTGACCACTTAAGGTCTTGGGGGTTTCTTCATTGGGATTAATTTTAGGAATGTTTTTCCTAGAGGGTCCACATTTACCCCTAGGGGAATTTTTGGTTATGGGAGAAGTCATGATCCTGGAGGTGCCACCATCCCAGTGGGAAATCACTATTCAGGTGATTCCCAACCTTCTAGTAGTACTACCATAGGGGGACCACAAGCTCCATCTGGAACAACAATGACTTCACCTCCCTCCAAGTATTCATTTGCACCATTTCCTTTCCTCGTAACGTTAGATTTACTTGATTTGTCAGGGTTAACAAATGACCGTATTTCCCATGACCCATCATGGCCGAAAATTTCGTCCAAGTTTCCATCAAATATTCCAAAATTCAACGGAAAGCCAAGAGAGGACCCCTCCACACACATCATGACATACATATTATGGTGTTCATCCAACTCATTTATGGATGATAGTGTGAGGTTGCATATTTTCCAGATATCCTTGATCGGAGCTACCGCTAAACGATATATTGAATTAAAAGGTGGTTCCTTTAAAAGCTTCAATGACATAGAAATGGGGTTCTTAACACATTACCATTTTCCCATACAATATGAGATAGGAACTGATCCCTTGACTTCATTGCGTTAAGGTAATTCCACTCACATTTCCGATCATATACATGAGTGGTGACAAATACATAGGGTTATTAAGAATAAGATTCTAGAAAATATCCTCATGGAGTGGTTCATAAAGTCCCTCCTACCACCCATTTCTAGAGATGTAGCTATGGTTGGGGAAACCACTGAGGAGAAGGAGATTTTACATGCCCAACACTTGGACTTGATCTATTCACAGTCGGGTACACTTTATGACATTATTTCAAATGCTCCTAGGCCATCGACTGATCTAAGGAAACCAAACCTAGGACCCCATGCCGATGGTGTGGTCGGTTCTATTTCATATGCCTCTATGAACCAGTTAGCTAATCACATGGGACAAATGTACATTAATTCACACCCATAAGATTCTGGTACTATTGTGATCCAACACCTTAAAAATAATAAGAAATCAATAAATTACAGTCCACTTCGAGGGAGAACCCTCCTTAACTATATACTCACTTCAGAACAAAATATGAGTTGAGATAAGATGCTCCTAATACTAGATATCATTAATATATATATATATATATATATATATATATATATATATATATATATATATATATATATATATATATATATATATATATATATATATATATATATATATATATATATATATATATATANCATTAATATATATATATATATATATATATATATATATATATATATATAAGAGACAAATGTTTACAATTATGATGAAAGGGTGCAATGAAGGGTTCTAGCTAACCTACTAGAAATGTAATAATTCAATATCTAGGGATTAATAAGGGGTTTTATACATAACATGGGGCTTTTTCTAAGGCTTAACATGCCTCTCCCCTTCAAACAAGTGTCTTTCTCAACACTTGACTAACCATATATGCTTCTGCATGAAGAACTCATCTTCCCATGTCGCCTCTTCTACTAGTAGGTTCTTCCATTTGCAGAGGTGCTATGTAATTGCTCGATTTCTCAACTGCTTAATTCTTGTTTTAAGGATCATTTCTGGATCTAGTGTGATTTTCCCATTTTCATTGATCTTTGGTAAAATAGTTTGGACTGGGATCTTGTTGCTGATGACCTTCTTTAAGCAAGAAACATGAAAAATTGGATGTACATGTGAAGATAGAGACAACTCCAATTTGTAATCCATACTTCCAATCCTTTGAAAAACCTTATAGGGGCCATAATATTTGGGTGATAATTTATTGTCCTTCTTTTTTTGATTGAGGGACATTTGTTTGTATCGTTGTAGCATTAGAAATACCCAATCCTCCACTTGAAATTCCCTTTCACTATGATGTTGATCTACTTGTTGTTTCATCCTATTTTGTACCATAACCAAGTTTTCCTTCAATAGTTTGAGGACCTCTTGTTGGTTCCCTATGTGGTCCTCCACTGCTTGAACCTTTGTATTCCCTTTCAAGGGTGATGTGATGGATGGAGGATGATATCCATAAAGTGCCAAAAATGGGGGAATTTTTGATGAAGTATGGAAGGATGTGTTGTACCACCATTCCGCCAAGGGAAACCACTTGACCCATTGTGTCTATTTATCGGATGAAAAGCAACACAAATATCCTTCTAGACATTTATTCATAATATCAGTTTTCCCATCATATTGAGGGTGGTAAGATGATATATGAGCCAATTGAGTACCCAAAAAAGAAAATAATTCATTCCAAAAATTTCAATTGAAAATTGGGTCTCTTTCACTTACAATAATCTTGGGGCTCCATGTAGTTTTTGAACTGTTTCCATGAATGCTTCTACTATTGTACTTGCTTTAAAAGGATGAGAAAGAGAGAAAAAATGGGCATAATTTGTTATTGGATCCACTACTACCATGATGGAAGTCTTTCCTTCAGATTTGGGTAAACTTGTAATAAAATCCATGGAATCTTCTTCCCAACGTTGGCTTGGTATAGCTAGTGGTTGTAGGAGACCTAGAGTCTAGATTGTCTCTCCCTTATTCTATTGGAAGACCAAACATTCATACACAAACTTTTGAACATCATTTTTAAGACCTTCCCAGAAAAAATCCGTCTTGATCCTGTGTTATGTTTTCAAGAATCCTGAATGTCCCCCTATAGGAGAAGTGTGCAATTCCAGAAGGATCTTCTATTTGAGTTGGAAATTATTACATAAGTATAGGCAATCATGATACCATAGAAAATAACTCTTCCATGCAAAATTATCTATTGAACTGGGGTCTTCATATAGTTGTTGAATTATCTTGCATATATTTTGATCTTGATTCCATTTTATCCTTGCTTCTTCCACCCAATCAGATTGCAGGATAGAAATAACACATAGTGAACCTTCTATTTCTCCTTCTTTCTTGGAAAGGGCATCTGCCACAAAATTATGTTTTTATTTTTTGTAGATAATTTTAAAGTCATAACCCAAAATCTTTGTAACCCATTTTTGTTTCTCTTATGAAGATAATCGTTGCTCCAAGAAGTAATTCAAACTGTCATGATTTGGTTTTACCTTGAAGTGTCTTTCTATTAGGTAGGGGTGCCATTCTGAACTGCATGTAGTATGGCCAACATTTATTTTTAATAAATGGGTTTGACTAAGTTTTTTCCTTTATGTTGGTTTGTTTCAAAGGAAATGGTACTTCCTTATTGCATTAAAGCTGCACCAATTCCATGGTCTAAGGCATCATAGTCCACAATAAATGTTTTTGTAAATTCAAGTGTGGCCAATATTAGAGTCGTACACATAGCCTCCTTAAGTTTTTTCAAAATATTTGGTTGCTTCTTTGGTCCAAGAAAATGCTTCTTTCTTTAATAATGATGTTAGAGGTGTTGTTATTTGACCATAGTTCTTTACAAACTTGTAGTAATAACCTGTCAATCCTAAGAATCCTCTAAGTTTCTTCAAGGTTTTTGGAATTGGACATTCCCTCATAGGTTTAATTTTTTTAGTGTCCAATTTTACACCTTCATGAGATAAAATATCACCCAAATATTCCACTTCTTGAACCCCAAATGCACACTTGGAAGGATTTTCATAAACTTGTTTTTGTTCCAATAGTTGTAATACTCTGTCAACATGTTGTACATGCTCTTCCCAAGATTTGTTGTAGATTAGTATGTCATCAAAAAATACTAACACAAATTTTCTAAGGAAGGGATTGAAAATATAATTCATCAAGATTTGAAATGTTGAAGGTGCATTAATCAGTCCAAATGGCATAACCAAAAAATCTTAATGACCTTCATGTGTTCTAAATGTTGTTTTAGGAATCTGTTACTGCCTCATTCTGATTTGATAATATCCCGAAGGAAGATCCAACTTAGTAAATAATTTTTCTCCATGTAATTCATCTAATAATTCATTAATGACAGGGATATGAAACTTATCTTTGATGGTCATTTTGTCTAGTTGTCTATAATCTTGACACATATGCCAGGAACCATCCTTTTTTGTAACCAACACTACTGGTGAAGAGAAATAACTTTGGCTATGTTGAATGATGCCAACCTCTAACATTTCATGGATCATGTGTTCAATCTCACTCTTATGTGTGTATGGATACCCGTGAGGCCTAATGTTAGGTGGTACACTTCCTGGTTGCAAATGAATAACATGGTCATGAACTCGAGTAGGTGGAAGACCCTTAGTAATTTCACCAAATACCTTGGAATTATTGTTGATAACTATTTGGAGATCTGATGGAGAAAGGGCTATAGATGTTTGAACATCAAGTGAGCACAATTGTGCAATTAAACCTTGGTGTCCATTTTTGAGTATTTTTTCCATGCTATTAGAGCTTATCACTTTAGAAGGTTTCCCTTAGATACCTCTAAGCTCAATTTCCTTTCCATTTGAGGAAAATGTCATGAAAATATTTTGAAAATCAAAGGCCACCATTCCCAGTGATTGCAACCATTTAACCCCTAATACAACATAAACACCCCTCATTTGGATGGAAATAATGGGGATATCCAAAAAATACTCCCCCAAGTTGAGCTTAATACTATGGAATTTCCTTGAACAATTTATGGTACCTCCATTTTCAATCATTACTTGAAACTCTGGTGCAAGATATACAAAGCAATTGAGATATTTTGCTAATTTGTAATTGATGAAATTATGGGTTCTAACCAAATCAATAAATACTGTTACCTTTTTTTATTTTTGATGTATCTTTGTATATTGAGGGTTTGTGGAGTAACGATGCTGACCAATGCCTGGAAATATATTGTTGGAGCAGTATCTTCTAGATCCGAGAATTATGATGGTTCCAATTCCCGATCTTCCTCTTTATAGTCTATGTAGAATAATTTATTCTCACCGAATTTATGCCCCTTAATGTACTTGTTGTCACAATTGAAACATGGTCCTTTTTATATTATTTCATCCATTTTTTGAGGTTTCAACCTTGTTGGTTTAGGCACACTATCTCCTTCCTCTTCACAGTCTATGTTGAATAATTTATTCTCACCACATTTATTCCCTTTACTGTACTTGCTGTCACAATTGAAACATAGTCCTTTTTCACTTCTTTCATTAATTTGTTGAGGTGTCAACCTTGTTGGTTGAGGTATGGTTGTCTTATGAATCCCAAAATGATATCTTCTTTCAATGCAAGACTTGTGTGTAGCCTTATTTTTGGCATGAATATGATGAGCATTTTGCATAACTTCCACAATATTTGTAGGTTAAGAAAAAATCATGTTTAATGTCTTCTTTTAATCCACCCATGTAAGATTCCAACAAGTTTCCATCACTTATGTTATCAACACTTGTGGCCAATAACTGGAATTATGAATTATAATCTTCAATATCACCTAAGTGCTTGATTCTTGTCAATTGATTGAAGTAGTCATGTTCCCAAAATTTCGCATATTGTGCTTATAAGTATATTTTAAATAAAACCCAAGTGTAGTGATATAAAGGGGGATCACTTTTCATTATCCATTGATACAATTGATATGGGTTTATCTCAAAGTTCAAGGTTTCTATGTGAATCCTTTTCCTATCATCCATAATATTATGTAGTTCAAATATTTCTCTATTTGGTTCACCCAGGTAAAGACCTCAGTACTATCAAAATTCTTTAATTCGATTATGGGAAATTTGAATTTAGGACCCCCACCATAATTAACTCCACTATTAGAGTTAAATCCACTTGAAAATTTCTTATTATAAGGAGGTTGTTCAACATGAATACTACCTTTATTTTCATGAGTTCTAGACATTTTCATATCTCCTTTAGGGAGTCTCTCATCTAGAGACTGAAGGATTATGGAACTCATAGATTTTTTTTATTTATTATTTATTTTAATCCATATTAATTTTCATATCATTCATATTCTTTTCCATTTCTTGAATTTGTATTTGTGAGTTTACCCAATTATTAGACCTGTCACTCAGTTTATTAAGTTGTTGCTCCAATTTGGAAAACCTATTATGAAGGTCCTCATTTTGTTCTTGAGTCATAGATGAGACTTCTGGAGGTTTAATAGATGTTGCCACCTTTTTGGGACCCATATGGAGTAATAATAATAATACTCTATTCTATATTTATCACAAATTTTGAATCACTAGAAATAGATCTTCCAAAAAAAACGTTATGCCAATTGTAAGTTACATACATTTTAAAACCTTAATTTGGAGTTTGTCCTCCTGACTGAACTTCCTTCTGGTGTATCTCTAAAATTTTGGCCCTTCCGAGTCTAAAATTTCATTTGTAGTCATCTAATATGTCCTCTCTTCAATGCCATGGGTCTGATCAAAATTGGATGTGCCAAGTGGAAGTTATGGTAACTTCCCCACACCTTGTTGATGTTTTTCGTTTCCATTGGATCAAAATTGTACATCATTCTATGCGCACAATATTTGATATATGATTATTAAAATTGTACCAAAAATACTAAAGGAGATCCTCTTTCCAATGTAACTAGTCTAATAGAATTTGAATCCTCTATGAAGAATATATGAATATTTTACTCGGAACACCTATTTGAGACTAACTAATAGGATAAGTTATATACCCTATCTTCCATAGGGTGTATCTTTGAAATTATTCTGACCCAGAAGATGAAATGTTTACCACAATGACCTTGGTATGTCCTATAAATAACCTCCAATTTTCACGGTCTGACTTGTCACAGAAAAAAAATTATAGCGAAAATGATAAGATGATTTGATAAGATAAGAAAAACCCTAGGATCAATGAGCTCTGATACCAAATGTTATGATCCAATGCCTTAAAAATGATAAGAAAACAATACATTACATTCCACTTCGAGGGGGAACCCTCCTTAACAATATATCCACTTCATAACATAATATGAGTTGAGATAAGATGCTCCTAATACTATATCTCCTTGATATATATATATATATATATATATATATATATATATGAGACAAAGGTTTACATTTATGATGAAATGGTGCAATGAAGGGTTCCATCCAACCTACTAGAAATGTAATAATTCAATATCTAGGGCTTAATAAGGGGTTTTATACATAATATGGGGAGTTTTCTAGGGAATAGCAGGTACTAGTGATAAAAATGTTGCGGTCCCTACTAAAAGATATGAGGTGAATTCGGTGCAGTCCATGCACTTGAAGAATCCTTAACAGCCTAGAGGAAAGAAAAAGATGAACAAAAAGAAAAATTCCAATACTGAGAAAGGGAATTCCTCCACCCAAAACATCTAGGAGGGAGGCACTAAGGAGAAGAGGAAGAGTGGGTTTCCCTGCACGATTTGTGAGGAGGACCACCCTACTCACCAGTTCCCTCAGAAGGATGAGGTCCATATATTTTTGGCACAATAATGCCCCCCCCAACAACCTGTTGTCTTAACCCATCCTTTTCACCCTCAATCTCAAAATATGGTTGCCAAAAATCTTACCCCTCCACAAGGGGGCATGGAAGGTACCCCTCATCACAAGGGGTCTTCCTTGATTGCTTCTTTGTTCATTTGTGACCGCACGGTCAACTTGCAGACTTGAGCCAAGAACTATGAAATTTCTGAGCCTTCCCATGTTACCCCAGAAGAAACATCTTCATCCTAGCCTAGTGTACCTATTCAAATAGAGAAGCCATATTTTGACGCACCACTTCACCCCCCAAAGGGATTTCTTAGACATACAACAAATAATCCTAACACATGGGCTTCCTACAACTAAAGTATTGTGGAATACTTAGTCTAGGAACCATGTGCTATGTCTGCGCTTGAATTTCTCCAAAGTTGTCCAACGTAGCAAAAATCCTTGCTATATATTGTAGGCGAGGTTGATCCTTCAAAGTCGAGCTTAGGGACCTTTGATTCATTTCAGGTTACTCATAATCTTTCCCATCAAGTAGCCTTCTTCCAAACAATAGTTGATGATTGAGCCTTGAATTGTATCATGTTTGTTTTTTGCTGGAAAGCTATTGGCTCCCCTAAGCTCGATACATCTACAACAATTTTTAAAGTGTTCGATGGACACATGTTCGAACCCTAGGGAATCATCACCGTCTTACCCATTGAGTTAGGTGGTAATATTGTCTCAGTTGATGTGGAGGTTGTCGATGCACCTCTTGAGTAGAATCTGTTACTCTGACGTACTTGGTTCTATGAGATGACTGCAATTGTCTTGTCGGTATTTAGGGTCCTATGTTTCCCTCATCAAGGGAAAATAGTGACGATAGATCAATTTGTGTTTTGTACCCCAGACCTTGGATCCAATGTGGGGTCTAATATACCCTTTATCGCTGATACCACATAGTCTTATATGAATGTCGATGTGGAGGTGTTTAAATATCCTTTGTTGATGTGACTATTTTCCCTTCCCCCACCATCTCCCACTGCAAACATCACTCCTATCAACATGATTTCGTCATTTACTAGTGGATCCCTTGGGTCTCTTGATTCTTGGGTGGTACCTTCTCCTAAGGATGTGGATTCATATGAATCATTTATAATGCTCACCATGGTTGATATTGTTGATCCGACATTCCTATCAACATAAATTGATATTGGTCAACAACTCCATCCTCATGTGGAGTGTGATCAACCTACTCCTCCCATATGGGTTATTGACTCTATCAATTCACATGACCTCCTATATTTTAAGTTTCCTTCAGAAGATTCCATCATGGAAGTCATGGCTTCCGTAGAAAAGGAAAAGGATGAGGTGATGCATCAATCATATTGTCCTCATTTAAAACAAATGAGAGTTAACATGATGAGTCTTGACCCGAGACTGGGGGAATTTGCTTGAGCATCCACTAGACCTTCCAGTCTTGACCCTTTTCCACCTCGGTTTTATTTTTCGTAACTTGCCACATAATTATCTGCTACCCCTTCTCTCAAATATTTTTATTTTGTACTTCCTTCATGCCTTGATGGATCCCATCAAGGAAATTTCTTAGCTCACAAAATCACTCATGATGAGCATCTTCGACTGTAGACATTCATTCCTATGTGGCATCGCCTCAGCACAGTAAGCCATATGATGCCGACAACGGAGCATGATTTCATCGATTATGAAAAATATCCTTGGCTGGAGCCTTGCAATGGGTTCTACTTTGTGTAAACCATCAATATGTGCAGTGCCTTGTACATAGATGTGTGGTGTGAGTGCTTTTGTTTTGAATATAACATATCCATTTTTTTTTTTTTTTTTTTGAGATTTCACTATGCATTTTGACCTTAGAATCTAGTTTACATGTGCTTAACAGGATTCTAGGGACTTTTTTATGAATATGGCGATGTCCACTACACTTGAGGTATATATTTATAAACTAGCATATAGGGATAGGTTTTTCCTTGCATTTTCCGCTTTGCATTATTGATTGTCCATACTGCCAACATTATGATTTAGGTTCAAACTTGATTGGTTGTGACATTAGCCACTCTTTTGCATGTCATAACTAGTTTGATAGTGCCTACCCTTTATGGGCATCCTAGTTATCACTCGGATTTCCATTTGGTGCCCATGATGCATTTCTTTGTAGGCCTGAGATCCCTCCTTTAGCCCCATCATGACTTGAATATTGAGCTTCATTTTTCTCTCTTCGTATATATTTTGGCCATCTCCCATGGGGTTCCAACTATTTTTCTTGTTTCTTAATGGTCGCCTATGCATTTTATGCTCATGCCATGCTTCCCGTCGCTGCATTGTTGTTTTCCCATATCCCTCTTACCTCTATGCAACAACCTTGACCATCCACATCTTGCATTATTTGGCCTTTGTTTTTCACCCACCTACCTAGGGAGAGAACATTTTCTAAGACTGGATCTCACTTGCCAATACCATTTGCATTCCTCATTGATTAGGTTGGTTCCATGTGCTTGAAACATAAGAACATGATGTTAAGACACTCGTTCTCTCCTACTGAGTATACTTTTATCTCTTTTTTTGGACTCATAAAAGGACACGAAAAAAGACACCATTGAGTACACTTTTATCTCTTTTTTGGGCTCGTTAAAACTGAAAAAAAAAAAAAAAAAGACACCATCAAGATTACTTGCATCATTTTTTCATTCTCATTAAACCATGAAGGAGACCGAGTATACTTGTGTCATTTGTTCATGCTCGTTAAACCATGAAGGAGAAAAAAAATACAAAAATAAATAAATAAAAAAGAGTGGGGGTTTTTCACCATATATCTATTTTTAACATGACAACGTCAATCGATTCACCCTTGAACATGAAACCTCCTTGAGTCCTCATCATTCAATTGGGTTTTATATTTCCTATGATCCATCCTAGTAATATGAGTAAGATATACTCCTTTGGCTGGTTACTCTTCCTATCATCATGGAGAGTGCTTCAATGCCTCCTGTGTCGTTGGACTATATTCTTCCCTCTCTTGTGTCTTTCTACCAAGTCACCATTGTGTCGTGCTATATGTTCAAGGGAGGTTTAAGCCTGAGTTGTCCATCTACTATTTTATTGACTTTTCGAGTCAACCATTCCTGTGTGAGTTGTACTTTGTGATACTCTCTCTTCACATCATATCTCGGTGTATGTTTCATGTCGATTGATGGTGGATACATTAAGGATCTCATTTTATGGATCTCTTCCTATCGACTTCAACACATTATATAGGAGAGGGATATATAAACCATCTATTACCTTGGATCTTGCAGTCCTCAGTGGTATGCCTCCTCGTGATTGACAATGGGTTTACATCATTGACTCCTGATTGATTGATTCTACGAGTGTTCAAAACTAGCTCATCTATTCACCCTCGTTATATTGTACTAGGTACCTTGGGTTCCATATTCATCATCGATGGGTACCCTCACATATTTTAACGGTATACATCAATGACCGGTAATCAAATGGTTTCTACCATGCTCAACATCATCTCATCTTTTTGCATGTTGTAGATTCATACCATCGAGGTTTGGGACGAAGACCTTGGGATGGGGCCATATCCTTATTTTGCAACATCCCATCCCAAGCTACGATGGAGTATACCACTTTTCTATGAGTACTTTGAATACTTTGGGGGAACTCTCCTCAATGCTCGTTGTCTTCCTGATATCTATATGATGTTTCATAGATCCACATTGTATTTTCTAGTGGCTATGATTGAGTTCATGACGTAGATCCACATTTTATTGTCTCATGAATACAATCTTATTAATGACACAAATCCACTGTGTATTATTTTGTGGCCATGGTCTATCCTTTCATGTCATGGATCCGCAGTGTATTGTTTTGCGACCATGCTCATTCACAGTTCGAGTATGTATACATAGGGGATGGTCTATTTATACTCCCATCGTTGGTGTTTGATTGCAAGGATTATTTTACTTTTGAAACTCCTTCTCCCTCTCCTCACAATACCTCACATGGGAAATATTTTATTATAATGTATTTCGACCATCCATTCCTTTCCTGACCTCAAAGAATAGGGTGCATTTGTTATAGACTTAATTTCCACCCTATAGGCCAGAGAGGAATCCATAAGAAGATAGAAGGCACAACATATATTTTTTCCTAAGGTTAATACCATTTTTGGAGATCCTTGTTGGACACCTAGTAGGCAACAAGTGAGGCCCTCACTGGTCACTAGTGGCTCAACAAGCGAGTGTTAGGGTCCTAACCTGCACATAGGTAGAACAATATATTCGAATGTAATAAAGGTCAATATTAATAAGGCCTTTCAATAAAATAGAATAAGGCAGATGTAAGAAGACCTAATAGAAGCTTCCACTTCTAGAAGGATCTTCCTCTAGATGCTTCTTTTTAATATAAATAGGAGTCAAGGGTATGAGAACCCTAACTTGGATATTATTGTAATAGAGCTCTGCTCAACTGGAGGTTTCCCCCTCGAAGAGGCCCGTGAACATTGCTTTCATATTCAAAGTGTTATTTCTATTATTATTATCATATCATTTCAGTGCTATTGTAGTGAATGTTCTGGTTATATTGCTGTTATTCTTCCATTTCTAGCATTTTATTTCTATTCTGCATACATTTTATATCTGGTATATTACAAGTGGTATCATAGAACTTTCCCCGACAGAAAGTGTGGGTTAAATTTTTTTTCAGGATAGAGACGTATTCCAGCATCTTTAAGCCATAAAGATCTTTCATTATGCGCATAAACCCACAGTTGAGGGATTCATACACACAAGAAATACAAGTGGTACTTAAGCGCACATCTGTTGGCCACCCTTGTAACCCCTGTTGGTACCCCTTCGAGTGGTATTGCATCAGACATCACCTGTGTACAGAACGACCTAGATTACCTGAAAGCCCTCTTTAGATAAACTGATAGGACGCCTGACTGCTATAGTGTCACCGAGAACAACACTCGGAAATATACTCTCTAGTACCTGGGTAGTCGGGTAGTATGGATAAGGGTATGGTCTATCCTCCTTAGTTAGTGCCCTGAGATATTGGGCCGAGTACTACTATTGGACCCCGCAC
>ML778644.1:1129115-1219899 GCA_009831015.1 Picea engelmannii | reverse complement strand
CTCAACATGTGCCACAACCAAAATCCCTCATCAATTTTATCATCCAAATATGATTTGTAGCTCTATAATAGACCTGGTGTATATGATCACATTCCTGCAAACCTTCCTTAACTTTAAAAACAAGATACTAGCATTTTCATCAAGCTTTTCTTTAGTCTCACATGCCTAGTTTTGGATTAGTCAACAACCCTAACTTGAAGTAATCATAGCTTTGAACCTGTAATGTATAAAGCTATGAAACTGATACACAATGTTATTTAGTGTGTTTTATGCAATTCCTCCAAGTGGAACTACTTGGAACCTCTCAAAAAAGGAGTTATAGAAAAAATGACAAACCTTGCTGAATTTTGGCTGATTCTAGAGAGCGACTTTGTAGAGTGTGCCCCGCACAAAATATTTGATGAAATGATATAAAACTGTTACAAAGCATACTACATACTATTCCCTAACCAACACATTTTGTCTCACTAAATTTGGATCTGTTATGAATAATTTATGACGTTTTTACCTGAAACACCTGATTTTGACTAGTTTCAAAACTGACCACAAACCCTATTTTCCACAGAGTGTAACTCCAAAAATACAACAACCCACAATATGAATTTTTAACCATAGATACTTGGATATGTTTTCTCACTTGCATAGAAATTTTAGGATCTGAATCATTATAGAAAAAAAGTTATAGCGAAAATGGTGAGACGCCCTGAAAATAACATACTTTAGAAAACACCATGAAAAGAATTTATCCTTCCTTGCATTTCGGCCTTCTTTTCTTCACTGTCCTCATAATTTTGGCTTAGATATCATTTGTAAACCTTAGAAACCTATAGATATTCAATATGCTCAAGTTTTATGCAAATGAGATAGCCTTTCCTCTTATTTATACTCTCCAAGTAGCTTCCTTTAAAACATCTTCTAGGTCACTTGGCCCCACTTTCCTTATTTTAGGGTTGGGTCCACTTCTAATTTATCCATTAAAATTATTATTGAAATAATTTATTTTGTATTCAATTTGAATTATAATACACTCATCACTTCACTTTATTATTTACCTTTTAAAATCTCTTAAACCACTTTGATTACTTTGACCTTTTGGGGCTTCTAGATGACATATGAGGGTCCTCCAACTTCGTAAGGCCATAACTCTCAAACCATGAGTTATGTGACATTCTACATACCACTAAAAATGGCATGACATGTAATATACATATAGAATAGTATTATCTGAAAATATATCATAGCTCATACCGTTACCCATCAAACAAACTTGGGTCCATTACCCAAACCTGGGGTCTCCAACTTCTCATGGCCACAATTCTCTAACCGTGAGGAATTATGTGACATTCCACATACCACCAGAAATGACATGACAAGAACTATCCATCTAGGATATTTTCCATGACAAATTCACTTTCCTTCATCTCATTATTCCACAATTAAGCATGGGTTCTCTTACTCCACAAAGCATCTTCCCGTGAGGGCTTTCACCATGAGGGGACCACTTTGAATTTCATCCATATTTACTTCTTATCAACCATGAAAAAACAATAATGAGTCATATTTACATCAAACACTATTGGGCCCATTACCCAAACCTTTGTGCTATGGGTCTTTCTTCAAGGGTTGACATCAATGACAACCAACCTTAATCAACAAAGTTTTCACTATTATTTGAGACATATTCCATTGGATTCATCTCTTCTCCCTTATCACATTCATCCATACCATTTTTTGAAAAAAAATTTGACCCCGCCCACCCCTTTTCAGTTCCCCCATCTTCATGGCCCATACTTGTAGCCAAGACTTGGAAGCTCACTTCAACACCTTGCAATCTGGTCTCATCGAGACCCAAAAAGAAGTGAAACAACTCAGTGCCAATGTTATTGCCATCAATACAACCATGCAGTCCTCAAGGGAGGAAATCAAACAAAACCTCACCACCCAGCGTGAATCAGTCTTTTCAGCACTTTGCACCAAACTGCATATCCCTATAGATAACCCTTCCTCTTCCTCACCTCCACATACTGATGATGACCATTCCCCTCATTCCAATAACTTTCAGAACCATCACTTTCAAAGTAACCTACGCCTTCCGTGGTTGGATGTGACCAAATTTGATGGCTCGGACCCCACTGGCTGGGTAACCCAAATGGAACATTATTTCTCTTTATACAACATTACAAATGACTTGGCCAAACTCTGGTATGGTGTTGTACATCGAGATCAAGAACATTGGCAATGGTGTTAATGGAGAAAAACTTCTCGTCAAGGGTATATTGCTTGGACACACTTTATGGCAGAGCTTTATGAACACTTTGACATTGACACCAACCATTTGGGCCGTATGACAAAGTTGAAGCAATTAGGAATAGTGGAAGACTTTATAACTGCCTTTGAGCGCCTGACTTTTAGAACAGAGGGCATGTTTAATGCCTTTTTTCGAGAGTGTTTTATCAACAGCCTCAAGGATGAGATTCGGGCCCATGTCCTCATGGCTTGGCCTCAGAGTTGGGTGGAGGCTACTAAAAGAGATAAATAAGCACAATAGGTTGTATCTTCTCAAAACCAAAAGACCTCCTTTATCCCTCGCCCTAAACCAATAAATCCCACTACTCCCTCTGCTCCACTAAAGATCCAAAAATTGACCAGGGTTGAAATGGCTGAATGCCAACTCAAAGGCCTTTGTTATAACTGTGATGACAAATACTTCCTGGGCCACAAGTGTAAAGAACAAAATATTTTTATGGCCATCTCTGAGGATATTTCGGAGAAGGGTGTAGAAACTTCCCTTCTATCTGAGTAACTTGAATCCACTGACATAAACCCTCCCTCATACCCTCCCGAAGTAGAACCAGTCATTTCCCTCAATGCTCTCATTGGCTTCTCCGCTCCCCAAACCCTCAAGCTAATCAGTTACATCAAGCATCAGAAGGTCATCATTCTAGTTGATAGTGGCAACACCCATAATTTTATTGATCTCCACATTGCCTAAGAAACTCATTGCTACATCCATGCCGTCAATAATTTCCAAATCATGATTGCCAATGGTGGCTCCATGAAATGTGGAGGGCATTGTGAAAATGTGCGTCTCCAAATTGGTGACTACCACCTGAAATCCCATATGCTTTCTATCGACATGGGATGTTGGGTGTAGACTGACTAAGGACTTTGGGTCCCATTCTCATGGATTTTAAAAGCTTAACCATGCAATTCAACCAAGAGGGCCACCAATATAAGTTCCAAGGCATCATCGTTGGTTCACTTGAGATCATTAGTTCCCATCGCATGGAAAATCTTCTCAAAAAAGGTTATTCTGGTGTTATCACCCAACTCCATGCCATACAAGCAACAAAGACACACTCGGTCTCGCAAGACCTCCAAGCCATCCTTTCTAAACATACACTGGTCTTTTCCACCCCCCAAGGACTCCATATTTCTCATGGTGTTCATGATCATTCCATTCCCATTGTACCTAGAAGCCTTCCTCCCAATATCCATTCGTATCGTCACCCCTTTTCCAAAAAAAATGAAATTGAAAAAATGGTACAGGAACTCCTTATTGCAGGCATTATCCGCCCTAGTACAAGCCCCTACTCTTCTCCTATGGTCATGGTCATGAAGAAAGAAGGTTCTTGGCGAATGTGTCTTGACTTATGTGCCCTCAACAAACTTACCATCAAAGACAAATTCCCCATTCCTGTCATTGATGACCTCCTGGATGAATTGAGTGGTGCCCAATTCTTCACTAAACTGGATCTTCGTTCGGGCTACCACCAGATACGTATGAAAGAGGCAGACATTCCTAAGACTACCTTTAGAACTCATGAGGGCCACTATGAGTTTTTTTTCATGCCCTTTGGCTTGTGTAATGCTCCCTCCACCTTCCAAAGCTTCATGAATCATGTCTTCCGTCCTTTTCTCCACCATTTTGTCTTAGTTTTATTTGATGATATCTTCATCTATAGCAAAACTTGGACAGACCATCTTTCTCATGTGGATCGAGTTCTCCATCTACTCTCTCAGCACCAAATTTTCCTGAAACAGTCTAAATGTGCTTTTGGCGCCTCAGAAGTAGAATACTTGGGTCATCTGGTTGGCAAGGATGGCGTCAGGGTGGATCTTAAAAATATTGAAGCTATGCAAGACTGGCCTCACCCAAATACTCTTAAGAGATTGCATGGATTTCTGGGCTTAAAAAGGTATTATCGCAAGTTTGTTAAGAATTATGGGAAGATTGCAGCACTTCTCACTGCTCTCCTAAAAAAGAACTATTTTACTTGGACTCCAACCGTTGCTCAAGCTTTTCAAACCTTGAATATGGCCATGTGCACCACTCCAGTCCTTGCCCTTCCCGATTTCACATAGACCTTTGTGTTGTAATGTGATGCCTCAGGGAAAGGAATTGGTGTTGTCCTTATGCAAGAGGGTCGACCTTTGGCCTTTACCAGGAAGCAACTATCTGAAAGAAATCTGGGCAAATCCATCTATGAAAAGAAAATGTTGGATATTCTGCATGTCGTTGATCTGTGACACCCTTATCTATTGGAGCAACATCTCCAAATTAAGACAGACCATCAAAGCCTCAAGTATTTTCTGGAACAACACATTTCCTCCCCAGAACAACAAAAATAGGTGACTAAGATCTTTGGATATGATTATAAGATCATTTACAATAAACACAAAGACATTGTGGTTACATATGAACTTTCCCGAAAATATGAAGATGAAGGATCCCTTTTTTCTCTCTCATTCATTGTACTAGATTGGCTCCAAGCCATTCGCCAGGAATGGCTACAAGATCCCAAAAGTTTGCAGTTGATCCAACAATTGTAGTCCAATGCTCCAACTTCCCCAGGGTACTCTTGGCTCCATGATGAACTTAGATACAAAGGCCATTTGTATTTAAGTAAACAATCAAATCTTAAATCCACGGTACTTTCTGAGCTTCATGTTACACCCACAATAGGGCACTCCAGGTTCACCAAAACCTATGACAGGGTCAAATGTTCCTTTTTCTGGGATGGTATGAAACAATACATTCATAATTTTGTCGTTGAATGTGATGTGTGTCAATGCAACAAGGGAGAAATAGTCAAATCTTTGGGCACACTACAACCGCTCCCAATTCCACCTGCTATTTGGAAGGATATCTCTATGGATTTTATTACCGACTTACCCAAATCAGGAAATAAATCAATCATCATGGTGGTTGTTGATCTCCTTTCCAAGTATGCTCATTTCTTCTCCCTTCAACACTCATTTATAGCATCCACAGTGGCTCAAATTTTCATGGATCAGGTCTTCAAGCTTCATGGCATGCTGCACTCTATTGTTTCTGATCGCGACCCAACTTTCACAAGCAATTTTTGGCAATAACTGTTCAAGATACTAGGCACCAAATTGCATCTCAGCACAACTTATCATCCCCAGACTGATGGCCAAACAGAAGTTGTCAACAAGTGTTTGGAAACATATTTGAGGTGTTTTGCCTCGGAAAAGAAAAATCAGTGGGCTCAATGGTTACCCTTAGCTGAATGGTGGTACAACACTTCATACCATACAACTACACGCATGACTCCTTTTGAAGTAGTATATGGACAGAAGCCACCTTCATTTCTCTCATACTTACCGGGTGCCTCAAAGTTCCAGGCAGTTGACCTAACACTTACAGCTTGAGAGGCTATTCTTCGTACCCTCAAAGAGAATTTGGTCATGGCACATAATAGCATGAAGCAACAAGCAGATCAAGGTCGCTCTGAACATCAATTTGCAGAAGGGGATCAAGTGTTTCTTCGATTGCAACCTTACAAGCAAACTTCCCTTAAGGCTGACCATTTTCAGAAGCTAGCGCCCAAATTTTATGGTCCTTATACCGTTCTCAAGCATGTGGGACAAGTAGCCTATCAGTTATCTTTTCCCAGCCATTCAAAGCTACATTCAGTTTTTCATGTTTCATGCATAAAGAAGGTGATTGGAGCTAAGTGCCAAATTCAAACCAACCTTCTAGAGTTAGCTGAAGAAGGATCCATTTGGCTACAACCATAAGCATTTTTGGACCAATGTGAGCATCGCCTATGTCAGAGAACCATCAAGGAAGTGATAGTCCAGTGGAAAGATAAAACTCCAGCAGATGCCACTTGGGAACCAACTACCATTCTGCAACAATTTCCTCATCTCAAGCCTTCAGGACAAGGCTGTTTTTAAGGGGACGGACATATTAGGGTCCTAACCTGCACATAGGTAAAACAATATATTCAGATGTAATAAAGGTCAATATTAATAAGTCCTTTCAATAAAATAGAATAAGGCAGATGTAAGAAGACCTAATAGAAGCTTTCGCTTCTAGAAGGATCTTCCTCTAGATGCTTCTTTTTACTATAAATAGGAGTTGAGGGTATGAGAACCCTAACTTGGATATTATTGTAACAGAGCTCTCCTCAACTGGAGGTTTCCCCCTCGAAGAGGCCCATGAACATTTCTTTCAGATTCAAAGTGTTATTTCTGTTATTATTCTCATATCATTTCAGTGCTATTGTGGTGAATGTTCTGGTTATATTGCTGTTATTCTTCCATTTCTAGCATTTTATTTCTGTTCTGCATACATTTTATATCTAGTATATTACAATGAGGCATTGCTAAACTTCTAGAATTGAGGAGTTATGACGTGATAAGCTAGGTATGATTTGGATGTTCATGGAAAAGGCCTAGGAACTCACATCATTTGAGTCTCTAGTGGTATTTAGAAGATCTAGAAGACTCTCCCAAGCCCCCTCCAAGAGATATATAACAAAATAAAGCCTTGGGAAAAAGGAAAACAAAGAATTTAGAGCATTGTTATATTGTCCAATTATAGAGGTACCTGTTCCATCTACCATATTTAGAAGTTAGTGAAGCCTAGCCTGAAAAAGGAGCTAAAGGAGGAACTAGGAGAAAGGAGGTCAAGGGAGGAAGGATCAATAACTAAGGTATGTTTTGATGTATTTATCTTTCATTTATTAATAGATCATTTGGTTTCCCCCCATTTGTTTTTATGTGTTGAATACTAGATATGATTCATTCCTTTATAGGTTTGGTTAAGAAGTAAGATTATATCAAGGATTCTAATCCCAAGTAGAGAGGCAAAGAAGGTTTTGCTTGTCTTTTGTATACATGAAGCAGATTGTGGATCTTGGAGCTGGAGTTTCAGGACTGCAACAACTAGGAGATGCGAAGGACAAACTCAAGAAAGGCATGAAAACTTCACCACTCCTTAGGATAAAGTTGAATCTATGTGTTTGAATCTAGATCTAGGAAAACCATTAGAAGTATAACCCTCTTTCTGTCTAGGATTACTAGATTAATCCTAGGGAGATTTTTCTGTGTATTCAACAATATCCCTATGAGAAATAATCCCATAACATCAGTGAAAGGATCAAAACAACCATTGCAATCATTACAACATTGATGGACACACTAAGAAAAAGTGTTGGAAACTACATCCAGAGTTGAACCCAAAGAACTACATGAAGGACATAAATAAAAAGAACCTTCTAGTGACAGATTCAAGAAATCAGGTTGAAATTAGATATGACATGGATGCAAATATTGTATTAACATCTGTGCAGAAGGAGGTGAACATGATTATCCTTCATCACCAAGAAGAGAAGGAGATGAACAAGCTCTTCCATATCAAGATTCAGGTTAAGAATACCAAGATATATGCTATGTTCGACTCTGGTTCATAGGATAATATCATAGAAATGGATCTGGTAAAAAAAATTCGATTGGAGGTTCACGATCATCCTAGCCCCTATCCATTGGGTTGGGTAAACATTGATGCATAGATCAAGGTAAAAAAATAGTGGAAGATTAAATTTGTTGTAAGTGATGATTTTATAGATGAAGTAGATTTGGACGTAGTACCATTGGATGTATACATAGCAGTGTTTGGAATCCCCTACATGTATATGAGGGATGCTATCTTCATGTGAAGATCCAACCAATACCTCCTCATCAAGGATGGGGAATCCTTCATCATCAACATACACAAAGGAAAATAAAAAATTTCACTGGTAAGTTCCAATCAAGCTAAGAAATTGATCAGTTCTAGCAAGAAATATGTTTTACTTTTCCTAAGGAAAAATCAATCTAGTGAAGAGTCATTAAAAGTAAAGACATCCCTGGAAGCGTGTACTAAGGAGCAAAAAAATGAATTGGAGGAGTTGCTAAAGGAATAAAGGGGAGTGTTCTAGGAGCCTAAATGGATACCACTAAGAGGGAGGTGGAACAAGAAATACAATTATTGGTAGGCTCCCCCTTACCGAATATTAGGTTGTATAGATAGTTTATTCTAGAAGAAAAAAAAGTAAAGAAGCAGTTAAAATAATTGTTACAGAAGGGTGTGATTTGACCAAGTACCTCACCTTGTGGGTCACCCATCGCAATTGTGCCTAAGAGGATGGGACTTGGAGAATGTGTATCGATTATAGAGAATTGACCAATATTACACTGAAGAAATGATACCCTCTTCCCAGGATCGATGATCCGTTGGACCAATTGAAACATTCCAAGTACTTCACTAAGTTGGATTTGAAATTAGGATATCGATAGGTAGGAGTCAAAGAAAAAGATACATGGAAGATTTCCTTCAAGACAAGGCAAGGTTTGTATAAGTGGTTGGTTATGCCATTCAATTTATGCAACACACCAACTAAATTTATGAGACTAATGCATGTTATTATATTCCCTTATCTATATTCATTTGTTATTGTCTATTTGGATGATATACTAGTTTATAGTGCTACCTGGGAGGATCACATATCACATATTATGAAGGTGTTAAAGACACTGAAAAAGCACTGAATGCTGGCCAATCTTAGGAAATGCAAGTTTTCTCATCAATATTTAGTGTATCCATGGTATGTGATCGGTGGAGGTGAGCTCAAGATACATATCGCCAAGGTGGAGGCCATTATGAAATGACCAATTCCTACAAACTGCATAGAATTTAAGAGCTTTGTTGGGGTGACACAATACTTGCGGAAGTTCATAGCTTCATTTTCAACCATAGCTTCACCACTCCAAGCAGTTGCAATGGGTAGTAAGAGTTTCTATTGGGGGAAGAATCAATAAAATTCCTTTGATGAGCTTAAAAGAAAGATCATTCAAGCACCAATGCTTATGCTACCAAACTTGCAGAATCCCTTCGAAGTGGAGATAGATGCAAGTGGGTATGCCATGGGAGCAGTCTTGATGTAGGGAGGAAGGCTCGTCTGTGATCATTCTGAAGTATTTCATGGGGCGGTCCTCAACTACCTTACCTACGACAAGGAGATCTATGCTTTGGTACAAGCTGTCAAAAAGTGGAAGCACTATCTAATGGGAAAATAGACCATCATTGACATAGATCACCAACCACTCTAGTATTTGCAGGCCTAGATTAAGTTAAAACAAACCAAAAACTACAAATGGATGAGGTTCTTACAACAATTTCACTTGGTCATAAAGTGTAAGAAGGGTAGCACAAATAAGTTGGTAGAAATGTTTTCACGACCACCCACACCCAAGATTGCAGCTTTGGGAACTTCGATGCACATGGATAATTTTACCCATTATGCCTACAGAGAGACATACACAGAAGATGATGACTTCAACAAGGTTTTCAACAGTTACAAGGGGAAATTCATATAGAAGAAGGTGAAAACAAGGCTAACTCTCATTTCTAGAATCGACAAGATTTGTGTTACTAAAGTTAAACGATTGTAGCTTATCAGAGAGGCTCACACTTCCAAGGTTACATGACATTTTGATCCAGGTGGATATTGGAGGCCACCCACCTATTCCACTTGGACCCCCACCATTGTTTCTTTCAGTTTTTCAGTTTCCTTAATTGTAGCACAATTTACTATTTTTGGCAATTTTTTGGGTCTTGAACTTCCAGAGCCATTTTGAGGCCCTAAACGATGTTTTTGGACATCAAAGGTCTGACGAATATGAGTCTATTCCAAACCTTGATATTCATTGTCAGAAGTTTTATTCCTCGGATAGATATTTCTAACGATGTATCATGTGCATCAAACAGAGATAGGGTGCCAAAGTTACGACCCCAGGAAATTGATGTACCAATTTACCCCAACGGGGCCCATAGTCTGGCTTTTCATCTCCTAGGGTTAGGTTTTTGGATGTTGAGGGTTTTCCATTGTTTCTCAATAATATATAGGCCTTCAAGCCTCATTTTAACATAGAGTGCAGAGGCCTGTAGCCGCCACATCTCTTCTGAGAGATAAGCTACCAGCGCCCTAGCTAGTTTATTTCCATTATGTTTGTAAACAAATTTTAGTTCTTGGATATTAATGAAATGAAGTGTTATTTCTGTTGCATATTTGTATTTATGGTTATTTGTGTATTCTGTTGCATTCCTACATAAATTCGGATAAGTGGTATCAGAGCGGTCTTCTCTTTCTCGATCCTTATTTGCATGTCCCCAACGAGATCGGGGTATAAGGAGTTAGGGCTCGATCTGGTTGAACCTTTGCAAGATCATCCTTGCAAACCACGACGACCACCCATGGGGTATGAAAAGAAATATGAGGGAGTAGAATATCCTATCAAAATATTGCTCGAGGAGGCCCTTGAAAAACAAAGAAACGTGATGATGGATAACTTTGCCCATATCCTTCAACAACTGGCCACTGGTGGTGCATCTACATCCAGCAACCACTCGAGAGGCACAACCCCTTTTAAGGTACAAGTAAACTTTGACATTCCCATATTTTATTGTCAAATAGACACAGACATCGTAGATAGATGGTTGAATCTATTAGAAGGACATTTCTCAATTCATGACTTTTCTGACCGGGAGAAGATTATTTTTTCACTGCTCAAAGTTGCCCCCCATGTCAAGGAATGGTGGGAAACCTACTGTGAGAAAAAGGACGAGGAGGAACCCTCTATGTTCTCGGTCTTACCCACTTGGAATTCTTTTTGAGACACCATTAAGGAACAATATTATCCCGTGGGGAGCTTTGAGGACAAGTACATACAATGGAATACGTTGCGGCAACAAAGGGATCAAGATGTGCATGAGATGACGGATCTGTTCCATACCCTGTGCACAAAATTGGGTATCAAAGATTCAGAGAAAAATTTGGTGCTAAAGTATCGCAGTTTTCTTCACAGATACATTTAGGAGGAAATGGAGTTCCTCTACATATCCTCTCTTGGTACAACATACCAATATGATGCCAAGATTGAGAAGAAATTCAAACAGAAGAAGCGAGACTTTGGATCTGAGAATCAAAAGCAAGCGAAAGGTGCCCCCAAACCGCAAAACAAAGGAAAAATCCAAGGCATGGGGGCTCAAGAAAACCTGCCAAATTCGCAAGAAAATAAAAAAACCATGAAGCCGAAGAAGGACACAAGAAAGTGGTGTGAGTTCCATAAGAGCTCCACTCACAACACATGTGAGTGTCAGGCCAAGTAATCACTCATGGCCAAGATGAAGGCTTTTGAATCGGATGCATGCTTCGATACTGAATCAAAACCTGAGAAGGGGAATGATAGGGGGAAGCAAATTATTGATACGGAATCCAATGCCATCGTTGCCACCACAAAGATCCAAAAGGAAGAACTGGAAGTTCCAGAGGAGGAGGAGCATCTCTTCAACTCCCATATGTGGGTAAAGGGTTCCCTACTACAGTTCATTGTCGACAGTGGGAGCCAAAAGAACCTCATTTTAGCAGAGGTCATGAAGTTGTTGGGCTTGCCAACCACATCACACCCACAGTCATACACCATTGGGTGGCTTCACCAAGGACAGGATATACGCATCAACCAACAGTTCCACCTTCCCTACAACATCAAGCCCTTCACCGATGAGGTATTATGTGACATTGCTCATCTTGATGTTTGTGATGTATTATTAAGCCAACCATACTTGTGGAAGAGACATGCTATGTATGAGTCCCAACCTCGCGCTGTTATTTTTACTTTGGGAAATAAGTTGTACATGATACCAGAGGTACCACCGCCTACCACTATCTCTTTGGTTACTGCAAAACAATGCAGTATGCTCATTTCCAAAACTGGGAATTTTTTTTCCTGATGATCCACCCTTAGGGAAAGAAGAAGATTGTGGCCATGAACTCTATATAGGGCTCCTCCGCACTACAAAAACAAATGGACAAGGTCGTGGAGGAGTACCAATACATCTTCATCTCACCTGCAGGGGTGCCTTTTCACTTTCAGGTCCAACACCCCATCGATCTAACCCGAGGTGCACCGCTGCCCAATGGGCCGATCTATTGATGCTCTGCTCTGGAGAAAAATGAAATCAAGAGGCATATTTAAGAGCTTCTCCAGAAAGGTCACATCCAGCCAAGTTCGTTTACCTGTGGGAGCCTGATCGTGTTGGTGCAGAAGAAGGATGGGACTTGGAGACTCTGTATTGACTATCAAGTGTTGAACAAGATCACTATCCAGAATATGTACTAGATCCCATAGATTGATGACCTTCTATACCAACTCAAAGGGGAGAAATATTTCAGCAAGATCCACTTGAAGTCCGGGTATCACCAGGTACCAATCAAATCGTCCAATGTGTGGAAGACTACCTTCAAATCCAAGGAGGGCCTTTTCGAATGGATGGTCATGCCTTTCAGGTTAATGAATGCTCTCACAACCTTCATGAGGCTAATGGAAGACATATTGCAACCATTCACTAGCTCATTTGTAGTAGTGTAATTGGATGACATCCTGATCTTTAGCCAAACTTCAACAGAGCACCTCCACCACATCTGACAGTTCCTCCAAACACTACAGAAACACAAGTTGTGTGCCAATTTGGAGAAGTGCACTTTTGGCATGACCTAGGTTCAATATCTTGGATACATTATTGATGAGTGTGGGGTGCATGTGGATCCAACCAAGATCCAAGTCATTTGGGATTGGCCAGCCCCAACCACTCTAACAGAGCTTCACAACTTTCTGGGTCTTGCTAATTTCTATCGTAGGTTCGTGTTGGGATTCTCTCATATCATTTGGCCCTTGATTCAAGTCACCAAGGGAGGAGAAAAATAAAAATTATTTTGGTCAGAATCTCAATAGAAGGCATTTGTAGAATTGAAGCATCGCCTCTATTATGCCCCGGTGCTCACATTACCAGACTTGCAACAACCATTTGAGTTTGAGACAAATGCCTTTGAGTATGCTATTGGGGCAGTTCTTACTCAACAGGGGCATCCAATGGCATATCACAGTGAGACATTGTTCGACACAGTCCAAAAGTATCCCACTTATGAAAAGGAGATGTATTCTATTGTGCATGCTTTTAGACAATGGAAGAATTACATTTTGGGGAAGGAAATGATCATCCACACAGACCATCGACCCCTGCAGTTCATACAGACACAAGGGAAGTTGCAGAATGATCTCCATCATAAGTGGTCCACATATCTGCAACAGTTTCATTTGAACATCAAGTACAAGAAGGGAAGCACCAATAATGTTGCAGACTACCTCAGTCGACCACCGATTGTGGCGATAACCATCGTTCTCAACTCTTGTGGGCACGAGACTTCTGATTGGTCGCTTCTCTACAAGAGTGATCTAGAATTCAACCACACATACAAGACACTCTTGGAGGGTAACCGAGTTCCAAATTTTAACCTCCAGGATGCACTACTATGTCACCTAGGACACCTTTGTGTTCCTTCAACCGAGCGTGCCAAGATGATTTGGAAAGCGCACTACAGTCGGGTCGATAGGCATTTTGGGGTCGAGAAAATAGTGGCAGTACTGCAGAATTATTTCTATTAGACAAACCTTCAATAGGATGTCGGGAAGTACATCAGATCCTGCACTGCTTGCGCCATTTCCAAACCAAACATCAAGAAGCAAGGCCTCTATACTTTGTTTCCTACCCCTAGTCGACCTTGGGAATCCATATCCATGGATTACATGTCGGACCTTCCTTCTACTAAGCATGGCAATGACTGTGTTTTCATGGTCGTTGACAGATTCTCGAAGATGGCCATTATGGCAGCCTGGAAGAAGAATATCATAGCAAAAGCCACTACTAATCTCTTCTTTGAGCGAGTGTGGGTACACTTTGGGATCCCACAGTCTATCATCTCAGATCAGGACAGGAGGTTCCTTAGTAAATTTTGGTCTAGCCTCTAGGCAATGCTGGACACCAAGCTCACCAAGTCCACAACTTTCCATTCCCAAACTGATGGCCAGACAGAGGTCATCAACAGGATGATCATACACATTTTGCACATGTACAACTCAAATCATCCACACACATGGGATGAGAGCCTCCCCTATGTACAACATAGCTATAATCGGGCCCTCCATAGCTCAACCAACCACATCCCCTTTCAGATGGGCTTGGGATTCCAACCACTATGTCCCATTGACGTAGCCATGCCATTTGTAACTACTCAGGATTATTCAACTCATGTCCAGTCTGAAGTTGCCAAGGAGAACAACTTCGTTGAGCGCATTCAACACATTCTCCAATAGGTTCATGACATATTGGATGGATCCAATTCTAAGTACAAGTAGAGACATGATCAACATCGGGTGCAACACAACTTCCAGGTGGGCGACAAAGTGTCTCTACATTTAAGGAGCGCCTCGCTGGACCCCATCACAAGATTCACCCACTCCAATATGGGCCATACAACATAAACAAGGTTGTAGGGGACAATGCCTTCAAGCTCAGTATTCCACCATTCCTTGGTCTGCACACAGTGTTCAATGTGGACCACCTTTGGCCCTACTTTCCACCTCTACTGGACACATCCGACATGGAAGAACAACTCACACCAATAGAGTTAAACCCAGACTGCATGGAACAAGACACAATTGATCGAATTATTGAAAAACATATCAATAACACCCTCCAGCAGAGGATCCATCTATATCGATTTGTTAAAGTAGGCCATCTCCTTCACTAGGGCAAATGGCTCACCAGGGACCAAGTTCAGCAGAAGTTTCCTCATCTCATGGAGCAACTCAATGAAATGGGGACCATTACTTCCTAATGGGGGAGGAATGATCCAAGTGTATATTGGTGGCCACCCACCTATTCCACTTGGACCCCCACCATTGTTTCTTTCATTTTTTCAGTGTCCTTAATTGTAGCACAATTTACTATTTTTGGCAGTTTTTCGGGTCCTGAACTTCCGGAGCCATTTTGAGGCCCTAAACGACGTTTTTTGGGCATCAAAGGTCCGACGAATATGAGTCCATTCCAAACCTTGATATTCATTATCAACAATTGTATTCCTTGGATAGATCTTTCAAAGTTACGACCGCAGGAAATTGATGTACCAATTTACCCCGACGGGGCCCATAGTCTGGCGTTTCATCTCCTAGGGTTAGGTTTTTGGATGTTGAGGGTTTTCCATTGTTTCTAAATAATATATAGGCATTTGGGCCTCATTGTCACACAAAGTGCATATGATTGTATCCACCACATCTCTCCTCAGAGATAAGCTACCAGTGCCCTAGCTAGTTTATTTCCATTCTGTCTGTAAACAAATTTTAGTTCTTGGATATTAATGAAATGAAGTGTTATTTCCGCTGAATATTTGTATTTATGGTTATTTGTGTATTCTGTTGCACTCATACATAAATTCAGATCACATTTTGGTGTTGGGAAGATAGTTTCCAACTTATAGAGGTATGTGTACTGGCCTAGAATACAAGAATATGTAGCACAATATATTAGAGGATGTATACTTTGTTGTACTGGAAAGCCCAATAACAGAAAGAAAGGTCTATACCATCTCTTATCAGTACGAAATAGACCATGGGAAAACATTTCCATGGATTTTTTGGGTGGTTTACCAACCATGCGGAATGAACATGACTATTTCTTTATGGTAGTTGACAGGTTAAAAAAAATGCATTCTCATGCCTTGTAAAAATACCATCAAGGGACAAGAAGCAAAAAACTCATTCTTTGAACAAGTTTGGGTGCATTTTGGGATACCAAGGAGTATCATCTCATACAAGGACACCCAATTTATTAATTCCTTATAGACTATATTGTGGGAGAAGATGGACACTAAGCTCAAGAGGTCTACAACATTCCATCCACAAACTGATCAACAGAAAAAATTAGTCAACATGACTTTGGTGCAACTCTTGAGGGGTTATAATGAGAAGCATTTGAATACTTGGGATGAAAATATGATCTATATACAACACTCTTATAGCATAGTAGTCCACACTTCTACTGGTAAGTCACGTTTTGAAACTTTCTTTGGATATTTTCCACCTTCACCCTTAGATGTTGTATATGGACAACAGGGAGGAGTGAGGGAGGACCTCACAAAAGATGCATTAAAAACATAAAAAATTGTTGAGAATATCAAGCAGATCCATTTGCAAGTACAAGAGACGATGAGGAAGTCATAGGAAAAGTACAAGGCTAGACATGACCAACACAGAAAAGAGAGAACATTTAGAGTGGGAGACATAGTATGGTTACAACAGAATAAGGAAAGACTATAGGGTCCTAGTAAGAAGATTGGGTCTCTATAGTATGGTCCTTTTGAGGTATTGGAAAATGTGGGAGATAAATCCTACAAACTTAGTCTACCCCAATACATGCACATTTACTCAATAGTGAATGTGGAGAATCTAAAACTCTATGAGCCCTCCATGTTGGATCAAGAGGAGGAGAACGTCCTATCTTCCATAGAGGATTTAGCACTAGATTCTCAAGCAAAGTTGGTGGAGGACACAGTCTTGCAGAAGAGGTCCAGAACAAGAAGATAGGGGTAGCATGACCATTGACATATTGGGTTGAAAGGAGAACTTTGAAGAAAATAAAAATGGTAGTCCAAGGAGAAGGTAGAGGAAAAAATTCCTGAATCCTCACCTCATTTAGTAAATCTTTTGGAGAGAAAAAACCTCCCTAAATGGGGAAGTATGATCCATATTGGATCATTATATTATTTTCCATCTATATTGATGCTTTTAGAGTGGAAAAATTTGAGGAATCAACTTACAGGGTCGTTTTAGTGGCAGGTCCTAGATTGGGAAATTGCGGTCCAAAACCTTTAAGAGCCATTTTGAGGCATTAAATGGATTTTTTTGGGGGTTTTGGTGTCTACCACTTGTGCCTACACCCTTGATAGTGTTCTTCACTTTGAGACCTTTGCAACGGTGCAGATCAACATCAATTGAATCTCATATGCAAAAGTTATGCCTCCTGCAAGTTGACCTATCATGTTGATCATCATGGTACGAGAGGATTCTATGTCATCCTCCATTACTGATACATATAGGGATATCCACGTGATTAATTTCAATAATATTCTAGAATATCTTAAGACTTATCAAAATTGAGGGTCAAGGAAGTCAAAAACCTAACCCTAGACTTCTATTGAGTGATGTTGAATATCAGGTCACTAGGAGGACAAGGGGTTCCATTATGCGTGATTGTATTTGGTTCCATAGGAAAGAAGAACAATTGGGAGTGGGAAATTAGAGAGCATAACAAAGGGGGTTAATGTTCTGTAGCAATCTAACATGCCACAAGTCTCATGAAACTCTATAGAGAGTCCCTTTTCCCTTGTACTTGCATTAATTCCATATTAGAGGAAAGAGAACAAAAAAACCTCACTTCTAGATGGGTTTTCTCCCATAAGGGTTTCCTAGAGAAAATCTTTGTGTTATTTTGTGGATGGTGTGAGATTGTATTTTTTTGTTCTCTATTTTTTGCATTTTATCTATCTCATGCATAAGCAAAAAACAAAAAACTAAATATTTTGGAATCTAAAGGAATTTAACCTTCATAGTGTAGTTTTTAGTTTCATTTATCACATCTATTGTGACAAACTATTCCAGTGGAATATACACGATGGTTTATATATGAAAGACCATCCATCAATCCAACCACAATCTATCCTGGTAGTCAACACTGGTCCACAATTATGTCTTTCATGTCTCTTCTGCAAAGATATGAAAGCATGATTGACATTCCTTTGATTTTTATGGTGAGAATGATGATAGGGAACATATTTTTATGCTAGTTGATTAGAGGAAGTAGGCTCAAATTCAAGTTCACTTCCAAGGTTAGAAAAAATATACATATCAACAACAATTTCATCTATAACAACATGCTCAAATTCTGGCATGTGAGGAACATGCATCTCATCAATCTATTCATCACAATCAACAATAGGTTGTTCTTATGGAAAACCAGTCTAAATTCCTCCTGCAACAAATATAAATTCCTTGGTTGTAGAAAGGCGAGGTGTAGGTAGGGAGGCAAGAACAACATCATATCCAAGACTAGTATTAATGAATGGAGACCTTTGAAAATTAATGATATCTTCTAAGGTTTCAATACTCTTTTCAAACTTCAAGCTTCTATTCAACTTAATATTTTTTTCTCTAGTTACTTTCTTAAGTAAACAATTTCATATTTTGGCTCTTCACGATTTTCTTCTTTTTTCTTCAACTGGATTCTCACCACCTCTTCCATCCTTTTTTCCTCTTCTAGTTGAATTTTTAGGCTGATAACAATCTTCCCTATTTCTTCAAGGATTTGTGACATTTTGGATTTTGAGTCACGATCCTCTTCTTCATATTTCTACAATTTCTCCTTTTGTTTCAAATTTGTTTTCCTAAGCTTCTTTATTTTTCTTAAGGCACACATGAGTTCTTCTTCAAGATCCACTTCCCCATTTGTTTTGGCATTTTCCTCTTCTTATCAAACCATCATTTGTTTCCCTTTATCTTCATCAATTTGTTCATGAGACATCAATAAACCCTTTGAAATATCATGTATTTCAATGGGTACCACTTTTTTTTTATGATATTTGATTTTGGTTTAACGTGTTAGTACTTTTTTTTTATGATTTCCTTCCGGTTTCACTCATTTAGTTGTGTTTTGAGCTTAAACATAGGATTATACAAAATGAATGAACACACATGGGTTCTAAATTGGAGGAGAAAGGGGTTGATACTTGAAAAGTTTGTAAAAAGAATCAGAAAACCATTAAAACCTTACTTTTTTATGATCACTGATAGGTAATTTTATTGATCGTTGATATTGCATCAGGCTTTGGAGGAATCCTTGCACAAAATTAGAAGCACATGAACAATTTCATCGATCATCGATAGTGTGCATCGACCGATGACTCTTGCAAAAATATGGACAACATACCTTTCCACAACCCCAAGAACCCCCTAATGTTATCTTACAACCTCACCATGGTATGCGACTTGTTCTTATTTGAGTGATTAGCACATGTGTTGTAATTGACATTTGATAATGGTTTCACATTTGTTATAATGTTGAAAGCTTTGATACATATCTCATGTGATATATATGGTTCATGAATATTGATTATTTAAAGGTTGTGAGTTATGGGGCAGCAAGTTCACGATTTTGTTTTTGACATAAGGGTTTTCACATATCTATTTGACTATTTAGTTGACATGATTTGCATTAGTTTGTTGGATTGGCGACATGATTGAGTTAACCATGCATTGAAAGCACCAGGACATGGGAATTTACTCCATAGTACCACACACTATCAATCTCATTTCTCCTTGGATTTTGGTCATTTGTGATGTTGAAGGTTGAGAAAACGAGCTCTGAGCTATGCTAGTCCAAACCCTCGCACTTGACAGTTTCCATAATGAACTCGACCCTCAGTCATTGGTATAAAAGTGTCTTAAAGCAAGGTATGCGACATCAGTTTGTTTTACATATTTTACATTGAATTTGTCCTTATGAATAATTATATATGGCTCTGGTTGGCATGACTCTATGCATAAATGTTTTCTTTTCCCCTACTTTTTCACTACTAGAAGAAGAAAACAAATGAAAAATGGTTGTTTGTTATTTGTATTTTATTTTTATTTTTATGCAACCTTCATTTTATCACTTTCCATATCAATTTTAAAAATAAATTAATATATTGCTGCTCCTGGTTTGCATGCATGAGAATTGAACTTGAGTTCTCTTTAATTTGTTTTGATTTTTCTAGTCGTTTGGTAACAATATGGTTATTGTAATGGATTGCGTTCATGGGTTTTTATGTCTGTAGTGCTATTCAACTCAAGACTTAGTTATACAATAATTTTGATGATACCCTTTGTGAGATAAGAAATGGGTCTCTTATTATAGTTATGCCAGAGAGATCAAACATTTGAAGTCCAAAAATTGAACCTGGTTGAAGTTGGGTTGTTCTTTAAAATAAAAGTGAAGTTAGAATCTGTCCCTTCATCTAATTTTGGCAATTTTATATTCAGAATAGATTAAGTGTATTATGGTTGGATTCATGAGGTTTCCTAACCAAATACATCAATTGTGGTTCTCCAAGCATCATTTATCATTTGGAAAAGTATTTTGATCTAGTTTGAAGCCCAATTTTGGTGATGGGCCTAGAGTTATTTGAATTATGTGTTTATGTTTTACTTGTTATACTGGATTTTGTTTGAAAAAAATATCGTGTCCAACCTAAGCTTGTGTGAAAGTCCATATACTCAAACCCTGGTTATTCAAGTTATATGCATGAAAACCCTTGTTACTTTGTGCCACATTTTAAAGTAGTTGGTATGTTTAAAATTTGGGTTTAAATGAAGACCTCATACACATACTACTGAACTCTGCAAGAAATATTGTTGTTGGGTTTCATTGTGGGTTCTAATATGAGTTTGGATATCACAAAACACAGGCTTCAAAATTCATCTTTGCAACTACAATATACAAACTTGAACTCGGGTCTTTCAGATTCAAATACTTGATATCATTACCAGTCAAGCCATGGATTTTCCTTGTTTTATTTCTTTGACCCATCGTGTTATTAGGAGAAAGTTTGGATGGGTGTAATCAAATATATGACAAGTTACATATGCATGCAATGCTGGTGTATTTTTTCCATTGGTTATCATTGATTTGTTGGCAACGCCGATTTTTTGGTAGATTAGTATAAATGGAATTAAATGGAAATAACTTTGGATATTTTGGGGCATTATTCTATAGGTCAGTTTTGATTACAAGATTTATTTTGAATGTGAAAATTAAAATCTCATGCATATGGTTTCTCACAATGAATTAAACTTTGAATGACATGAAAGGAAGATGATGGAATTCATATGGTTGTTATATAGACTCATTACCCTCATTAATTTCACTTTTCATAATCAATATCCCTCAAATTCCATTCATGTAAATTTTTGTTCCATTGTTATCATGTCTATATAATTAAGATAAAATGAATATGAAAAGAATACAGTATGGATGTATGACCAACATGATTATTTGAAGGCATAATTTTGTTACATGTATGAATGATGTGATATGGCTTGAAAGTACTTCTAGAAAGTTTGGTTGCAGATATGGTTTAAAGGTTAATTTTTATGTGACGATTTGTATGCATGTTTTGAGACTAGTGGCCTATAGATATGACATATGGATATGGTTGATGGATGATGTATTTCTATCCCTATTTCAATTTTTACCCTTCATATCCCATTTGTGTTGCATAGTTGTGTGATTCTCATGGTCAATTTAATCATGATGACAAATTGTATTGGATGTCTTATCTTACTATTATTTTATACTTGTACTAATTTAACTATGATGGATATAGATGAGCTTCTTTAGTAGGGGTAGCAGCAGAGGAGGAAATAAAAGAAGAAGAGTTAGAGGGCCTAATACATTTTGACAACTTGGGGAGCATAAGAAACTAAGGTTTCTTATTCACTTTGATGATGACTCTGATGAGTTCCAACGACTGATCCAAGATAGACATTTAAACCTTGGTGGAAAACATACCTTGGCACAACCCCAAGAACCCCCTAATGTTATCTTACAACCTCACCATGGTATTGTTAACATTCCTAAGTCCCCTATGCAACCTCATAATGATGGATCAAGTGGTATACCTTCCAATCCTTCTTTTGGTGCCAATCAATGGCCCATTGACCCGCCTCCTCCTCCAGTCCATAATGTCTCTACAAATGAAACTTTTCCTTTACCTCCACTTCACCTAGTATTAATAGTTCATACCGTTGCTACACATGAGTATCCTCCTCCTCCTCCTCCTCCTCCAAAATATAAAAAAAAATACTCATTATGGTTCTCAAATTGATAAAGGAAAGAAACCTATTACTTCTACCAGCATGGACAAGTCCTCTTCCTCTGGTCATTCAAAGATAAAATCAACATGCAATGTAAAGAAAAGCTTAAATGATTTACATATAGAGGTAGCCATGTTGGAAGAACATAAGTCTCAGTATGAAGTCTTCACCAGGGAAAGGGAATAATTTTTCAGAAATAAATTCCCTAGGCTATTTTGATTACGTTTATTATCATATTTGACTATGACACTTTTTGTGACAGATGGCAGAACCATTATATTTATTTTTGAAACTTTAAAATAACATGTTTTATTCACTGGAGATACAAGTATTTATGCCATGGTGGTTTAAATGCATGTTTATGGTATGCTATATGATGTTGATTTTCTATATTTAATGATTATATGATGGATCAACAAGGAAAAGGTATTACTGATTATTGAACCAAGGGTGCATAATAGAGGGGGACCCCACCTATTTAGTTATTATATTGTTTAATAATTATCTTTATCATAAAGTTATTTGTCCTTTTATTAACTAAACTTATTTAACTTAAATAACTAAAAGTAGTTCAACTAATTGGAGAATTACCTTTTAAAGAATAAAATGAAGAATAGAAGGACAAAAAGGACAAGAAGAAATAGAGAGAAACACTTATGATAAGGTTTGCTCTTGTTTCATATTGAGATTTTTGAATTTCATTCTTTCATTTTCTAAGTTCCTTAAAGAGACAAATCCTTTTGTTGACAACATGATCATTCTAAAGGTGGAAAAGAAGAAAGGAATAATAATCTTTGATATTTGACATGCTTTAGAAGGTCATTCATTTCTTTTGGTATTTTGTGTAGTTTTATTATAATTTCTGAATTAATTTTTAGTTATGATTAAGATTATTTTGCAGAGTCAAGACTTGCTGGACTTCTGACTTGGTTGATCCAATACATTTCAATCTTGGTCATTTTATTTCAGACACCAATTGTCTTTGTATGATTTCTAAATTCCTTCTTAGACTTCTAACTCTGATATTGGTCCTTACCCTTGAAGGGGTTTGAAAAGAGGCATTTTGGCTGTAACTCATAAAAACTATTATTAATATAATCTGGTTTAATCTCAATTAAGACTTGTGTTACTTTTTTTCTTTTCCATATAATATGTTTTCTTTATTTCATTCATTTCAATTATTGTATTCATTTACATATAAACATTTTTACATTTTTCTAGTAGAAACACACAACTCGATAATAGCATCAGGTCCAAGAATATTTCTCGAGGGTTGGTTGATATTTTTGCATAGACTATAAACCTAGTGTAACATTCCCACTTATCTCACCTTAGCCTAGTGAGATTAAAAAATGTTTGAGTGAGGACTTTCCATTCCTTTCATCAATATTTAATCTTGTACTCTCTGCTTTTATTCTTTGTATATTATGATTTGTATTATTGCTTAAGGACTTTCCCTACCCAACAACAACCTAGATTAAGGTTTCCTAATAAAATAAATATTGCTTCTTGTCTTTTATATTTAATTCTTGAAACTGCCCGTACTTGAGAAGATCTTGAGCATTCTTGGGAAGCTATATATAGAGACATTGAAATTGATGATCGAAGAGAATACCTTCATAGGAAAGATCAAAACAAACCTCCTCAATAAATCATTGTCTTATGTCCACTAATTCCCATATTTTTAGACGTTTAAGAGGTCAATCACTTGAATTTGATCCTCTCCTAGAAATAGGAAGGAAGAAAGAAATTGTTGAGAATCTTCAGTCTAAACTCAAAAGATATTTTTCATATTATTCTTTTAAAATATCAAGTATTGGTTATGGTAGTACTAGTGGTTCTACATCTTCACACTCTTCAACATATTCCCTAATAGGAAGTATGCACATCCCTTATAATCATGTTGTTTCAACTACAAATCCAACCAAGGTTATTAAACAATTTGGTTTATTCAAATTTGAGGAAGATATAGATGCTACTATGTGGCACATATATTCTCCTCTTAATTTAAATCCTACTACAACTACCTTTCCTAAATTCAAAGATCATTTACCCAAGTTTACCGGAAATGACACTATATCAGTCAATGAACATCTCATCTCCTTTTCTAATGCCTGTCACAACATAGGCGAAAATGAGAATGATACTTGTTGGGGATTTTAAATGTATTTCTAAGACAACTAATAACACTTCACATTAATTATCAAACCAGGGGCTGTCTTTTACTTCAAGGCTATGCAAATTTTTTATGTAGGATACAATTTTCTTTGTAGTGTTGATAATTCTAATGATCATGCAGTGAATGAAAACTCAATTTGTCTATTCTTTGTAAAGGAAAACACACTCCTAATTTTCTTGTGTAAAACCTTATAAAAATCCATGAAGAAAGAAAGATCACACTCAATCCAAACAATTCCTTACTGAAAAGAAAATCAAATTCAATTCATGTAACACTCACTAAAAAGGGAATCACTCTCGATCCACAACACTCTTGCTAAAAGGAAATAACAACTGCAAAATGGAAAACAATCCAACAATACTCTTGACCAATCCTAGACTCACCATGATTTTAAAGAGAATGCACCTGCTATAATTTTAATAAGGAAAATTATCTGTTAAGAATCCAAATGATACAACCGAATCATAATGAAACTCCAATCAACAGAAGTAACAATATTAACAAAGATTCTTGATTCCTTCTAATAATCAATCAATATATACAAGTAACAACTCATGTAATTGACAATGTTCAATAACAAATAACAATCCACACTGACCAGTAATCACTACAACAACTAGAATCATGAAAACCGACTATAATAAATCTACCTAATAAAATAGATGGAATT
Organism: Picea engelmannii; assembly: GCA_009831015.1. Taxonomy (NCBI): domain Eukaryota; kingdom Viridiplantae; phylum Streptophyta; class Pinopsida; order Pinales; family Pinaceae; genus Picea; species Picea engelmannii. Next base: position 1,194,955 of record ML778644.1, on the reverse strand, counting down.
GCAACACTTGATTAGCGAAGACGACCCTTACTTCACCAACCATGGCTACTGAAGAAACTCACAAATTGATACTCATAATAGCACAAACCAATATACTCATATTATAGAAAAGAGATGATACAACAAGTTCACCAAACATCTATTACACACTTTGTTCCTTTCCTTTTCCACCCCCCCTCAACTTGAGAGGGTTCCTATTATTTATACATTTCTAGATAAAAATATTTACTAAATAGAATATTGGATATGATTAATACATAGAACACTATATGTTGCACATTCAGGTTGTTACAACCGATGTACAAAATAAAGCATTTTGGTATATTATCACAAACATGAATAATTGCAATAGTTGGTACTCCTATTTCTTCTGATGACTCGTCCTTTCTACGTTGACGCTTGTTTTCTTCTATACTTGAGCATTCATAAAAGAAAATTCTCAAGTATCAATGGGATCGTGGAAGTGGAAACATCATGGCTCAAAGGGTGACAACATCTAGAAGTAACAACATATCAAAAGGGACACCATATGAGCTTGTGAAGGAGTAACAACATCAAATCCTTGAATGAACACAACCTATTTCCAGCCTGCAATTATATGATTCCAAGCCATCTCATTAATAAACCCAAAATCAAGTAGGAAACTACTTGACAACCCATACTAATACCTAAATAATGAAATTCATAAAAAGGTTGAACCTTGGGTTAAAACATGAAGTCAAAGGTAAGATATTGTCAAAAGAGGGTAAATATGACTTAAAGTATCGCCAAAACAAGATAAATAGATGGAAAAAGGGTACAAATAATGGGCCCAACATCTCCCCCCAACTAGCCCTGCTGCATGTCCTTATGTAACCAATTCCTATCTAAGATCTTCATTAGCCCAAGAGCAGGTCTTATGCAGTGTGCTAAGTTGGTAAGCCAGATGTGTATCTTCCTCGGGAGCTTTGGATCCTACTAACACCCTAACTTCTACATCCCAATGGTTCTCTACTCTTGCCAATTCATGCATGAGACAATAACTATCTCCGGGCAACCAAATTAGAGGAAAATAAAACTTTAGGCCAGTCCACTGAGGGCCTCTTTGTTCAATACAATGGATGTACTTATTGAATCATCCCATGAATCTTCTAAGGTTTGGAAACCCAATGGGATCCCTGATTTTAATTTCCACTACAGATAACTCCCATCTAATTTTTCATCCCTGCAAGGCCTAAGATGCTATGTCACTGATATAGCCAATACACTGATTAATTACATGTGACTGAAGATTTGCAACCAACCTTGAAATATTAGGGGATTTGGTAATTAGGGCTTGAGTCTTAATAACATCATCTATGCAAACAAGCTCTTCCCTAACCCTCAACTCACATGTGGTCTGGTTCCTTCCTACACTCTCTTGGGCCAATTTCCACTTAACTTGGTGCATTAGGTAGGACACAAAAGCTCACATCCGGAGGTCTCGTATGTAGGGTGTAGGGTTAAAATATCTTTCATATGGCATAATAAAACCATGAAATAAAATTCACACAAAGAGTTTTTTGTGATCATATCGGCTTGATAGAAGGATGTCTAGAAGGTTTTATCAATTTTGAATAGATATTGTTTATCCTCAATTATGGTTGTGAAATGAAAAAGAATGAATTTCTCTTGGAGAAACATAACTTACATAGGAGAAGGAATTATACACTTTATCAATTCTTGAAGAAATGGACCTGTCATATGCTTCTCTTCCTTCTGTTTCTTAATATGATCCTATGCATCCCTTAGCTTCTTCCAATCTTCTCCCCATTGTTCCTTTTCTATGTTGTATAGGGTCAATTCATCTGCTCTTTTCCTCTCCATATTTCAGAAAATTTGTTGATGTTCCTTTAGAGAGATCATGCATTTTTAGTAGGACATTTCCATTTCCTTCCACTTATCGAACTCTACCTATAAAAATATAGGAGAAGGAAGTTCAGAGGTAGAAAGTCGAACTTCCCCAGTTTCCACTACAGTCTATGTAGATGTCGTCCTGAGCTTTATGTCTCTTGGTGAATACCCTAGAGGTCTACTAATATCATCCCAAACTAAATAGGGTTCCTCCTTTAGCCTTTTAGTCGCTTATTTCTCTAGAGAGGTTACTTTATTAAAGTATTTGGATGCGTCAAGAGTGTTTAATCCTGCTTCCCTTATCTGTCTCTTCATCCTCTTAATATTCTACCTCAATTTTAATTTTTTCTTCTTCAATTTCACAACTTGTTTAGCCTAAGAGGGGGGTTTCTTCTTACCTTTCTTGGAACCCAGCATGCTAGGTTCCCCTTTCTCCATATTAAATTTTAATGGTTTTTGTGAAACAACCTTAGTATTGATTGATTCTTCAATGGATGGTTCTTGTGTGATATCCTTCTCCTCAATCAATTCATCCATGATGGTTCTTGTGTAATAGGCTTAGGATTAACTGGTTCTTTGGTGGCTAGTTCTTCTGCGACAAACTCCTAATCAATTAATTCATCCATTCTTGGTTCTTTTGTAACAAGCTCAATATTAAATATTTTTTCGGTGGTTGGTTCTTGTGTGACAACCTCTTCATCAATCAATTCATACATACATGGTTGTTGTGTAATAGGCATGACATCCTTTGCAATTGTATCTAGATTTGCAGTCACTTCCTCTGAGCCAGATACAACATCAACATTATTTGTTAATTTGAATACTAGTTCTTGTGTAGCAGTCGTATGATTAGTTGCAATTGGTTCAGAAGAAGTCGCAAGAGGGTTTCCTTCCTTTGTATTATTTGTAACAAGTTTTGTATCACCAATTTCCCCCAAAGTTGGTTCTTGTGTGACATATAAGGGGGTGATGATAGGGGGTTCCACTCTCACTAGTTCAGGGCCCATTGATCTTGTTCTCCACATGGGAAATATTTTATTCAAAGGTGGCATGGGAATTTATTCAAAGGTGGCATGGGATTTTATTCAAATTTGGCAAGTTTTTGGTTTTAAATTTGGTAGGTGCATGCACTTCTAAGTCCTATCTGGTTAATATGATGCATGCATGTAAAAATAACATATGGTTCTTGGAGTCAGAACCTCCCCCCAAATAAAGAGTTGGGCATCCACGTCCACACATAGGGAAAGTATTAGCCAATGCATGCATTGCAATTATTTAAAGTAATAATTAAGCGTCAAGTCGAGTTGTACATGTTTGGGCTTACCATAAGTGGTCATGGATTGTGGTACGAGTGACATTTATTATCATGATTTGGTTTATGGAGGTGAAATGATGTTAGTATGAATGGCGGTAACTTATAATGATTCAATGCTAGTGAAAAGTACTCATGGAAGCTCCCAATTTGGCGGTGAACTTGGCAGAAGTTTTGGCGGATAGGAGATGGGTAATGCCTGATGGAAAGTTGCAACGGAGTGGAGAATGTTGGAATCGTGCTTATAACTTGGACATATCATAACTTTAGTCATGCTAGAAATGAGAATTTGAAAGAAACGACACAACTTGAATGGTGTCATTTATTGCAATTTTTGTATAAAATCCCATGCCACCTTTGTTGTTCCTACATGAACAAACTGAAATTGAGTTTCAACCATAGCATTGTAATAATATCATCCGAACTCACCAATCGATTCGATCACAATTCACAGAAATGGGAGGGTCTTCAGTACAACAGGAACAACAATATGTGGAACAATTGCAGCAAAACATAGCAGTTTACTAGTTGTTCCAAAATGTAGGGTGGACAATATACTTTGAAATATTGCAAGGTTTTGATGTGGAAACAACATTGGAGTTCACCTAGAACTTTATTGGTGAAAAATCTAGGGTAAGGGGCATAGTGGTTTTTGTAACAGAAGAGAGCATAGTCAGGGTGACGAGGCTCCCATAAGAAGACGAGTGATGTTTTGGTAGGAGGACATCCCTGGCGCATGTAGCAGAGGAATTCAATAGGGAAGGGGAACTTCTATAGCATCAAGGGAAAGGATATGCACGAGAATCCTTGCCTTCCATATGGAAGGATGTGGCTCTCTTAATTCAAAATTATCTTGCATGCAAGGGCCACTACCAGGTAATATTTTCCTATCACCTCACGTTGTTATCACATGTAAGACATAATACTCTTTTGAACATTCCATATTTCCTGTTAATATATTTACAACTGATGACACACTTTGCAAGAGGTGTGAAACAACCCTTAGTAGAAATTACAAAACATTTCCTAGTTAAAATTTTAATTATAGATGCCTTGTGAAGAACTCAAACGACATGGAGTAAACTCCTGGGATTACTAGAAAAATCCATGGAGGAATAAGAAGAAGAAGTGGAATGGGGTGAACAATAAGGTGAGATGGAAAAAGGGGAGACAGGTGAAGCAGCTGAAACCTTAGAGGAAATTGATCAGGATGATGATCTTGAGGAAGTTGAAGATGAACAGGGGCTTGAACATTCCATGCAGTCACTTGTGGACAGTGATGTAGAATTCATTGAAAAGGGTCCTCCAAAGGATAATTGGCAACCATGTGTAGTCGAAGAAGAGAACCCTGCAACATCGACCACACTGAAAGGAAGGAAAAGATCAGCTGCAGAGTTTATTCAAATTTGGCAAGTTTTTGGTTTTAAATTTGGTAGGTGCATGCACTTCTAAGTCCTATCTGGGTAATATGATGCATGCATGTAAAAATAACATATGTTTCTTGGAGTCATAACCTCCCCCCAAATAAAGAGTTGGGCATCCACGTCCACTCATAGGGAAAGTATTAGCCAATGCATGCATTGCAATTATTTAAAGTAATAATTAAGCATCAAGTCGATTTGTACATGTTTGGGCTTACCATAAGTGGTCATGGATTGTGGTACGAGTGAAATTTATTATCATGATTTGGTTTATGGAGGTGCAATGATGTCAGTATGAATGGTGGTAACTTATAATGATTCAATGCTAGTGAAAAGTACTCATGGAAGCTCCCAATTTGGCGGTGAACTTGGCAGAAGTTTTGGCAGATAGGAGACGGGTAATGCCTGATGGAAAGTTGCAACGGTGTGGATAATGTTGGAATCGTTCTTATAACTTGGACATATCATAACTTTAGTCATGCTAGAAATGAGAATTTGAAAGAAACAACACAACTTGAATGGTGTCGTTTATTGCAATTTTTGTCATGATGATACATCATGTTGTTAGTTGGACAAGTTTCAATTGTCATCTTGTGTTGTTACTTGGGAAAGTTTCAGTAGTCGGTCACGTTGTTAATTGAAAAGTAACAACCTTATATAGAAGTTAAAACTTCATTCTTGTAAAAAGAGAAAAATATCATAACGTTCAAGTATTAAAATTTAGCATGAATATTTTATTTTGAAGCAAGAGTTACTGAAAAAAACTTCTCTTTTTTTTTAAGTAGATGCCAACTGCCAATGAGTTGGTTTTCGAATATCATCTATCCAACTACGCCCCTGAGGAGTTTTCACAGTTAGAAATTTATTATTATTATTTTTTATTTTTATGGTCATGGAAGTGAAGGTGTGGAGGACTTCCCTTCCTCATGAAACATTTCTAAGTGTGGGCTAGAAGAAACCTACTTGATGAAAGAGTCTCTTGAGTTCGGATAATGATATAACCATAGAAAATTTCCATTAGCAAACTTTTGTGAGAAATCTTACCCTGGAAAAAAGGTAAGCTCCCCTTTGGACCAAGACCCCTATCTCTAGTCCAAAGACATAAGAGAATAAGTGGTTGCTACTTTCCCTATAGATATAAATAAATCAAACAAGAAAGAGAGAAGAATAATGTGGTGTACCTTGTCGGGATGTTCATCCTTGTTGCTGCAATTCTCTGGGCTTGATATCCAAGCTCCTCAATGCAACTAGAATCCTTCAAATACTAGCAAAGGAACTCTTCTTCCTACTCTATATGATTATATAAAGTAGATCTATCTATGAATACTGAAATGACAATAGACAAGAAAATGTAAAACACACGAACTAGAAGGGAATAGACCAAGTTGATATTAATTAGAAAGCCAAAAACAGGCACTTACAAAGCATGCTTGACGATGCAACACTTCTCCAAGATCTCCTCGTCCAACCCTTGCATGAATCTTGAAATCAAAATGTTGATGCTTCCTCTAGAATCAGAGGTTTGATACCTATAATCTTCCCCAAAGAATAAAAGCTTTGATACCTCTAATCTCTTTTTTTTTACCATGGAAATCCCTCATTATATAGGATTTTGAGGCTTAACCACCATGGAGAAGATCACTCACTAGATCCACTAAATTGGGATCTCCAAGATTTTTAGGGAGAAAATATCTCTCAAGGATTTTAGGGAGAAAATATCTCTCAAGGATTTTAAGGAGGAAATATCTCTCAATATCCACCAGATTAGGATTTTGGTTTGAGAAAATATCTCAACCATCTATGAGATTGTCAACTTCTCCTTGAGATTAAGAAACTAAATATGAGGCGGATTCTCACACTAAATTAATTTCCTTTTTATGAATAATAATGAATAATTCATGTGCACATAGTATTTTGACCTTCATATAACATATTTATCGTCCACAATAACTAGGGATTGTGACAAATGTATTTCATGGTGTCAATGGGTTGTGACACTTATAAAAGTGAAGCCAACACTTGTTAAGGTGCGTACGACACTTGTGATAGTGCATGCGACACTTAACAAGGTGCATACGTCACTTTGCGACATTTGCGACACTTAGGGTGTGATACTCAAGTGTGACATTTTTGTGTGTAACAAAAACAAAGGGGTATGTTCTCTGTCTATGTTTATCAATTTAACAATCCAATTTTAGAACATGGTATCCACTTCGTAGGGGCCTAACCATCTAGTGTGAAATTTTCCCTTGAAAATTTTAAAACTAGAGTCATAAAGGAGTGCCCAATCCCATGGATGAATCAACTTATTTTTAATGAGATTATCATGCCACTTTGCACATTGTTACTGCACAATATCAATATGTTTCAATGAAAACAAATAGATTTCATCAAGCTCATTTAGTTGTTCCAATCAATGCTTATGTGTTGCTTTCAAATCTAGACCAACTTCTACATCAATCCTAAGTGTGTTGATTCCAAATTCAATTGGGAATATTATACACTTATGATACACTAGATCAAATGGAGAGAACCCCATTGTATTTCACCAATTTTTCCTCTAATCCCATAGATATTTCAGCAATTGATTGGCCTGATCATGGAAGTGGTTAGCCACTGTCTTTGTAATATTGTTTTCCAATACTTTATTAGTGATTTTGACCTTCCCGTTTGCTTATGGGTGATAAGGAGAAGTGACGTAGTGACGAATCCTGTATTTCTTAAGAAGTGCCTCAATATTTTTCCCTGTGAATTGTAATCCTCAATCGTTAACTATCTCCCATGGCATCCCATACCGGAAAAATATTTCTTCAAACATGAATTCCATAACATATTTCTCTGTGGCTTTTGGGAGAGCCCTTGCCTCTACCCACTTGGTTATGTAGTCCATGCATAATAGGATATAATACTTTTGATGTGATGAGGGGTTGATTGGGCCCACGAAATAGAGAGCCCACTTCTCGAAGGGTTCTATTACCAACTATGTTTGTAATGGCATCTCATCATACTGAATGGGTTGGCCCATCCGATGAAAACTATCACATCTTTTCACATATTTCTTTGCATCCTGAAATACAATGGGCCAATAATAAGCCATGTGCAATGCTTTATGACATGTTCCTTTGTTTGCAAAATTCCCTCCATAGGGCCCATCATGGAATTCTTTGAGAATGTTATGAGTCTCATCCTCTCTCACACATCTTCGAATTATGTGATATACTCTTGTGTAAAACAGGTATCCATCTATCCACAAAAATGCGGCACTCTGTTGGATAATATTTCATCTTTCTCTTGGAGAGACATGATGTGGAAATTTTCATGCAACAAGGAAATTAGCAATATCTACATACCATGGTGTATGGGAAGACACTGCAAACAAGTGTTCATCCGAGAAAATTTCTTCTACAAGAGAATTGTTATTATTTACAAGAAGTCTAGATAAAATATCTGTGACCACATTGTCTTTTCCATGTTTATTAATAATGGTACTATCAAATTATTTCATTAATAATAACTAACTGATTACTCATGCACTTGTAATGGGTTTATTAGCTAAATACCTGATAGTCGATTAATCCATATGTATAAATACGAGATAAACAATTATGTAGTGCCATAATTTATTAATTGCAAACACGACAATAAGGAACTCTTTTTTGATTACTGTGTAATTCAATTATGTTGGTGCTAAATTATTGATGGCGTAGTAGATGGAATAAGTCTTCTTGTCCTCCTGTTGTCCTAACATAACCCCAACAACAGTATCAGAGGTGTCTGAGGATATGTGAAAGGGAAGTGTCCAATCTGGTGCGTGTAAGACAGGAGTTGTAGATACCAGTGTTTTTAACTCTTCAAAAGGATATTGAAAATTGTTAGTCCACTATAATTCTGCATCTTTCATTAGTAATGCAAACATAGGGGATGCAATTCTGAAGTAATTTTCAATGAAACAATGATAGTACCTAGTTTTCCCTAAAAATATGCATACCTCTTTCTACGTTTTTGGAGGTGACATGCTCAATATTACCTGAATTTTTGCTGGATCGACCTGAATCCCAACAATAGAGAGAAAATGTCCTAAGCCCACTCCTTCTGTTATCATCATGCAACACTTTTCTATACTCAAAGAAAGGTTATTCTGCTTACATCATTACAGTTTCTTCTCTAGATTAGATAACATCTCTTCAAACTCAATTCCATATAGAGTAAATTTTTTCATATATGTATATCGACACTATCATTAACTAGATTAGAAAAAATTCCTAATATTACCCGCTGCAAAGTAGCAGGTGCATTACAGAGCCTAAAAGGGAGGACATAGTATGAAAATGTGCCCCAGGGGCAGGTGAAGGTCATTTTATCTTGGTCTTTGGGAGAAATATGGATTTGATTATATCCGCTGAATCCATCGAGGAAAGACAAATACTTCTTTCCTAATAGTGTGTCTAGGACTTGGTTGATGAATGACAAGGGGAAATGTTCTTTTTTCTTAGCTTTATTAAATTCCCAATAGTCCATGCATATGTGTTAGCACTTGGTAAATTTCCTAGAGGTTGAAACAAAAGAAATCTACAAAGGTAACTTTATCCAACCACTTTTGAAGCTGGGATCTAGCCCTTCCAACTTCAGAGAGGGATCTCTCTATATGATTTAGCTATGTTTCCAATTCTAGATATTAGGCTAGGTAAAGAAATAGGTCAGTTTTGTTGTCAAAGTGTTTTTTGAATTGGTTGAGACAGTCTACACATCCATTGGGCTATGGGGTCTGTGTTTAATAAAAATGAAATACAACCAGAAACGTGAAGGAAGATTTCTACAGGGCGAGATAATATACTCACTGGATCTTTTAGTAGCTTAAATGATGGGAAGAAGAAAAGATGAGAAAGATAAATTCAACTAAGAAGCAGTTAAGAATTTCTTAATTGAAAACACTAGAAGATAAACACCAAAATATTTCGAGTCAGAAACAGGGTATCCAAGATAAATCCTGCAACATTCGTTACTCTTAAAGATTAGTTTAAAAAAACAATATGATAACAAAGAAAGAATAACATTCAACTTAGAGAATAACATCACCAGTGAATACACACAAGAATCCTGTAAAAGTGCCTCCTCTTTATTAATGGAAGATCTCTTCAAAAATGTTACAGTCTAATAGCGTTAGGGTGTGAAGATCAACAACCCTCAATACTTCGAAAGGTGAAGTATTTATAACTCAACTTACAAACATTCTTGTCATAAATGATCAGGACGTGCTAATTCTATTTTTAGCCTAACTAATTTAACAAATCTCCTAAATTTTGGAAATACTTGATGGCTTGGTGAAACTGCACGCTAATTCATGGGTAGACCGTTGATGAAGCCTTTGCACGACCTCATATGACTAGACAGGTGACTAGACCTGGACAACTCATCTGCTAATCGAGCAAATCGCAGATTTCTTCCTATTTGAGATGACTAGGCACAGTGACTTTGAGCAGTCTTCGATACACTTCGTCCATTTCTGTATATTTGGCGAATGTAGGCTTAGTGAGGAATATGTATCGAATCTCGTGTTGGATACTGATGTCCAACTGAAGGGAATCCAAGAATGCTTTGTCGGTGATGCTCCCTTGTATGCCTGCAAACTTTGAACTGTCCTTGGACACCTCAGCCAATATCTTCTTGTAATTCGGAAGTGTCATCATTTTATCATTAATAACCTTCAGACCAGGTAGACCTTTCTTTTGGAGAGCCTCAATATTATTGAAGAACCTTTGTACCCCCTGGTCCATGATCTGAACCTTTTCTTCCAGTTGAAGCATTAATCGTCTCTTGGTCAAAACTCTTTTGACCTCAAGGATGGTCTCTGTTCTGTCTTCGATCTTCAACTCTTCTAGCTCTTATCTGGTCTTAGAATTGAGGAACTTGATGATATCATTTTCCTGTGTTGGCATCTCCCCCAATTCTACTCTGATCTTCTCAATAACATGTTTTCTCCTTTGGACCAACTCATTCTACTCAAACATGATTTGGATCATGGGCCATATCTCATTTATGGACTTTGTGATGTCTGTCCATACATTCTCTTTGACCTCAACCAAAGTCTTCCCTACCACTGTTTGCTTTTGGAGCTGTTGTAGCTCTTGCTTGAGCTGTTCTGTTACCTGCTTTTCCTTGGAGAGACTGGTCTGGAAGGAAGTTTTGAGTTCCTAGAGGTTCTCAACTTCCTTTTTAAGCCTGCTAATATCTGTCTCTTGCAGGTTCATCTTTTCCATGGATTTGGCGAGGTCGGTTGTCCCCTCTTGTGACGTCAATGGAGTTGTAGATGAGACTGTTGTCACTGCTTCTGTGCTTGCTCCTGAAATCGGAATGGAACTCAATGGAATGACTTCCATTGGCTTCATATGCTCCTTCTCTTTTAATAATCTATCCATCTCAGCTTCCATCTCTTTGAGCTGTGCGTTCTGCTCCATGAGCAGCTTGAGCATTTCGTCCTTCTCGCCTTCTTTCTCTGCTATCTCCTTCGCCTGTGAGTCCTCTGTGGGCGGGAGCTTCAGTTGTTTCCTCAAGGAGGCAATGTCTGCATTCTTCTTCTTTATCATCTCCTCTATAGCTTTAACGTTCGAAGGATCATAGCCAATCTTGAGGACCAGCTCCTCCAAAGTCTTGATTCTATTGTCCTTCACAAAGGACAATATCTTCTCCAGCTTGAGTTGTGTCTGAGCATTGTTCAGTGATACCTGTAATTTTGCTGCAGAAGCGGAAGCATGCGCCAACGTATGGAACACCATTTCCACTGTCTGTTTATGCAGATCCATATGATCTGTTGGGTGCACGTCCTTTGTTTGGAATTCGAAGGTGGCCCTCTTGTAGCTTGTGATCACCTTGGGGTCTGGTACCTGTGCCTAGAGGAAGGACATGTGCATCCTTCCCTTTTCTGTGTCAAATGCAGACAGTAGCCTATGCTGCGCAGTCGACGTCTACTTCCGAAACTAAGTGTAAGTATTGCTGGTAAGGGTCTGATTCTTTTTCTTAATCAACTCGTACTTCTCAAAAATGCTCAACTTGGGCCCAGTCTTGCCCGGATGAGTGTCCAGTGGGGAGTCTGAGGATTTCTTTGGAACTGTTGGGGTGATGTCCTTATGTAGGCTTGAGTTGAAAGGTGGAATGACAGACTTGACCACTATGGTAGGCGTGGCTTCTTTCTCCCCCATAGGGCCGGGAACTATGGTTGTCTTGGGCCTCTTAGTGTGCAACTGGAACTCTTCAGATGATACCTCCGTGACAGGCGAAGATAATTCTTGTCGAGGCCTTTTTTCCTTAGGGACCTATGGTGTGGTGGTTGGTGGCATAGTGGTCGGGGGAACCTATTGTTCCACTTCGACCAAGGTGTTAGGCACCTACACAGTCTAATTGGCGAATTTCTCAATTTCGGGCTTAGCTTCATCAACGTACGGGATGTTTTTGTTCTTCACCCGCATTTCTGAGATGATCCCGCAAGGATCATAATGCCATGGGAAGCTTAAGAAAAACTTCATCTCTCTCAGCATCCGGTCTGCTTCTTCTTCGGCACTACGACTGTTGCAGATGAAGGAGCCAATCTGCCCCTTGATTATAAGCTACTGCTTTTTCTTCAAGGATACAAAATGGATGTCATCTGAATTCATGATCTGTCTTATATACTCTAACACAAAGATTCTTACCGGCACATACTTGGGCAGCTTGTAGGGTGCCAACTCGCACCCGAATACTCTGATCTCGGTGTGGTTTTGATACAGGTACCAATCCCCGGTCTTTGTGTTGTCTGAGAGATGCAGAATTCTCTGGACTTCGTCGTTTATTCGAGCCTCGGGCCTGCCGCTCAACATGCTTACCACAGGGTGGTAGAACAGATCGATGAATTCCTTGAAGCTATATTCTATGGAGTTATGCTTCTGCAAAGAGGTCCATGATGTGACTGGCTGAGGCCTTCCATCTGCGTCCATTTTCTGCATGGAAAAACTAAATTTATCTGCTTGATAGAAAACAAACATCTAGGCCAATATAGATGAGTATCTGAACATGCCTTCTGTGCCAAAATTCATGAACTGTTCGTGAATATTGTCTGCTAAGAAGGTGCTGAAATCAGACTGGGTGGTGGGCTTTTCATCAGTGGAGAAAAGGGATAGAAAACCCAGAATGGGCTCATCTACCCACTGGTCAGAATAGTACCCTAGAAAAGCACAAAGGGAAGAAATGACCTGGTTACCCTTAGTGGAGAACATGGACGATGGGTAAGGGGGATTTGTGGAAGGGAATTGAGTGGAGGTGGGAAGGAAAAGCTCAAATATTTGAGCTCTTTGGGGAAAATTCATCTTCTGATACAACTCTGTAAGGATTTCCAGGTTGAAAGGAGACGCAGAGTCGGCACAGGGGATTTGCATCATCTGGTCTATGTCTTCGGGCGTGATGAGGAAAAGGGTGTCTTCGGATGAGGAGATGATGACCCTCTATTCGAGAATATAGTGAGCTTGGCATTTAAGTGCGAACTCGGGAAAATGGTGGATCTGGGGAAAGAGGTAAAGGGGTAAATTGGACTCCCAGAGTCCAATTTCATCGCTCTGGTCTAGGAAAACCTCCCTGAGCCATGACTGGAGGTCTGAGAAATCGAAATCGCATTTGGTATCTATGATCAATCGGTCTTTTTCAACTAGTGGGATCTTGTCTAGGTCGACAGGAGGCGGGAGAAAAGGATTTTCCTCTCCTTCTGCTTGTCTGGGCTTTGGCACCATTTTTGCAACAGTACCTGCAATAAACATAAAGTTAGTGGGGTTGACTGACTGTGGATGAAGGCGACGGGATGTAACGGAGGAGCAAGCGATGAATTTCTCTGGTGCGACAAGTGAACGGTGAAAGTATGGGAAAATGGTAATTTTATTTAAAAATGGGGTCGGTTGGGCGCGGGAGACAGGTCAGCTGGATAACAGATAGGTTATCCAGTAATAAATGGACAACGGGCCACTTGGGGGTGAGATGGCAGGTGATGGTGGCTGAAAAATATGAACGTGAGATGTGGTGGCTAGGGATTGGAGGTAAAAGTCGAAATAAGGGGATGGTCATGACTGAAAAGGGGTAGGGGACTGAAAACAGTTATGGGATGGGACATAACTCGGGAACAAGTGGAACCCGTGGAAAATGACGTCCATAAGTGACGGGGGGCTGTCAGATAGCAGATGGTGATGGGACTTCATGACCAATAGATTTATGCCACATATGAAAAGGGGCCCACCAGAGGGAGATAACCATTCCGGACCCCCCCCCTCAGTTAAAATAAGATCGTCTGGGGGGGTCCAAAATACATTGTGGGCCATTGATCTACCCGCCTGTTTCTATGTCGTAGATCCAAGCGCACTCTTTATCACTCATTTCGGACCCCCCCCTCCATTAAAGGCAGAACGGACGGGGGGGCTCGGAATCCAATCTGGACCATTGATTTAAGTGCTCGTCCCTGGGCTGTCCGGATGTGCGCAAGTCTTATTATCGATTCTGGACCCCCCCCCGGTTAAAAGCAGAACGGTCGGGGGGGGGGGTCCGAAATGCTCTTTGCACCATAGATCTGAGTGCCACGATCACGATCGTCGGTATATGTGGAGAGTATAAATGGGGAGAGGAAAAGAACATGCGCTGGGAAAACTTAGGATAAATGCATTATATGGTTTTTTCCCCACATTTTCGAATAAACACCACCAAGGGACTTCGACCAAACTATCTGTTAAGCATTTGAAACATGGTGCAACATTTTACATCAAGCTGGTTTTATTGGAATGAAACCATAAAGCAACTAGCCTACATCCTAACCTATCTTCCTAAGATTGTTAACCCAGATTAAACTATTGGGTTAAGAAATTACTCTACCCTAGGGCTATCTGACCAGGATTAGACAGTCTGGCCAGATTTATTCACTAATCTAACCTAGACACTTTGGCTAAGATTAAACTGTTTAGCCAAATTCATTCACTACCCTATCAACATCAAATTTAAAAAGAACTTGGCCATGCTTGAAAGGTATGGACCAAGTTACTGTTATTGCATGGGGATTTTATTGCAATTCTTTTATGCCCTCTTTTCTTTCTTTCTTTTTTCTTTTTCTTTTCTTTTTCCTTTTTTTCTTTTCTTTTCTTTTCTTTTTCCTTTTCAAATTATTTGTAGAATGAAAAATCATTTGTCAACAAAAACACTAGAGACAGATAATATCCCAGTCACCAGTTGATTCCTATAACTTATAGGGTGATAACAGTGGCTCCACCTAGGGATGGTACTTGTCATGTGAAGTGCCAAGAATCCTGGTTCCTGTCATTCTGAAAATTTTTTCCTAGTAGGCTTCATTGGTTTTATTCTCAAAAATGGGAAAAACAATGATCAACAGCTTAGGGCCTTCTCTTCGGGCTTCAACTAACTGACTAATGTTCTTCACTCAAAAAATGCAAGTGAAAAATGAAAATTAAAATGGTATGTACAATGGAGAGTGAAAACTTGAATCTTCTACTGAGGTGGCACATAATGTTTCAGCATTCTGCCATTCACAGGTGCTCCTGGCAGATCTGTCGCATCATCGTTGTTTAGAAAGAAAGAATTGTTTCCCCTGAAATCTTGGATCATGTATGGTCTTGTCCACAGATTATCAAATTTTCCATGCTTTCCCTTGTCTTCGTTTCTGGCATCCCATCTCAGCACCAAATCTCCCAGCTCAAAATCATCCTCCTTGGTTCTTTTGTCAAAGATCTTCTTGATGTTTTCTTGGATGACTTGTGTTTTGTTGAAAACGTCCTCCCTAGACTGCTACAAATGGATCATCTGGTTGATCCTTCTCTGTGAGTCATTTGGCTCAGCTTGTACCTCTTGAAGCAACTTCATGACAGGGACTCCTAGAGAAGTGGGCAAAACTGCCTCTGTACCATAGACCAGCTGGTAGGGTGACATACCAATCGACCTTTTGGTGGTCAGTCTGTCAGCCCATAATGCAAACACCAACTTATTGTGCCATGATTTCTTGTTTTCCTGCAATGTTTTCTTGATGATATTTACCAAGGTTTTGTTTGAAGATTCTGCCAGTCCATTCCCCCGAGGGTAGTAGGTTGTGGAATGCCCCAAACCAATGTGATACTGGTTGCAAAAATCTATGAGTTTCTTCGACCGAAAGGAAGCTGCATTGTCAGTTATAATCTTCCTAAGACATCCAAAGAGAGACAAAATATTATTTTCAAGGAATTTGATAATAGCAAAGTCAGTGGCTTGCCTGCTTGGTACTACCTCAATCCATTTGGTAAAATAATCGGTGGCAATGAGAATCCACCTGTGTTGGCCTGAAGACGGGGGGTGTATCTCTCTAATGAAATCGAGTCCCCATTGCTGGAAAGGGGCCTCAACTGAGATTGGTTTCAGAGGTAGAGGGAGAAGTTTTCTTTTGCCTTCAAACAACTGACATTGATGACATGCAGTTACCTTTTGATGCACATCGGCAAACAGGGTGGGCCAATAGAATCCAGCTCTGAGTATTTTGTTGGCTATGACCTTCCAGTTCAGATGGCCACCACATTCTCCTGCATGAAACTCTTGTAACACTTTATTAGTTTCATCTTTCAGTAAACAATTTAACAAAATGTCTGCATGATCTTTCCAATACAAAT
Source organism: Picea engelmannii (assembly GCA_009831015.1). Taxonomy (NCBI): domain Eukaryota; kingdom Viridiplantae; phylum Streptophyta; class Pinopsida; order Pinales; family Pinaceae; genus Picea; species Picea engelmannii. The sequence continues at coordinate 1,178,702 of ML778644.1, read as the reverse complement.
TTCCTTCTAGAATACAGAATTTTAAGGCTTTCAACTTTAAAAATATAGCTTTGGTCTTAGTCAAACCAGGGGGATCTTGTAGATTTTTCAAAATGAATATAAGGTTCGTGTACCATGGAGAGTTGAGAAATACCTCTCTCACGTTTGGAGTCGCCATCTCGCCCTTTTCATCTGCCACATCTAGAAAATTAATGTCAAGAGCATGGAAGTTAGATTCAGCCATTAATTTAGCAAGGCCTTGACCTTTGATTAGTTTCGTGGGCTTAATCTCTATATTGTATTCTAAAATGATAGCAATCCACTTTCCCCTTCTTCCATCTAGATTGTCTTGTGTCAAAATGTCCTTAACTACCGCATTCGGAACACAAGCTATGGTGTGGGAATGGAGAATGTAGAACCTAAAGTCTTTTATGGCTTTTACCAAAGCAAAAGCTTGTTTCTCCATTATCTTGTAATTTAGAGAAACGTCCCTTAACGCTTTGCTAAAGAAAGCTATGGGTTGTTCATACCCTTCGTTGTTCTTTTGCAGTAACACCGCTGCTATAGTATGTTCAGAAGTGAAAGAAAAGAGATAGAAATGCTTAGTAAAATCAGGACTGATCAAAACAGGGGCTTCTGTGAGTGCTCGTTTGACTTGTTCGAAAGACTGTCTGGACTCAGGGTCCCATTTAATTTTTACATCCTTTTTTAGCATATTTGTGATGTTTCTGAGGAGTTCTGCCAGATTGGGAATGAATCTTCGTAGAAAGTTAATTCTTCCGATAAAAGACTGTAGTTCTTTGAGGTTTCTTGGGTGTTCTAATTTTTGCATGGCCTCGATTCTGCTAGGGTCTATTTTGATTCCGTATTTGGAGATGATGTGTCCCAGTAGTTTGTCTTCCTCTAACCCAAAAAGGCTCTTCTTAGGATTTAAAGAAATCCCAAACCTTCTACATTTCTTGAAGACTCGTCTGAGGTGTTTTAGGTGTTCCTCATCAGATTGGGAAAACACATTTACGTCATCTAAATAGACAACAATAAACTTACCTGATTCTTCCACGAAAGTGATATCCATCACCCTCTGAAATGTGGCTCCTTCGTTCATCAGACCAAAAGGCATTTTCACATACATGAAAGTGCCCCATGGTGTGGTGAAAGCGGTTTTTCCTTGGTCATCCGGGTGAACTAGGACTTGATTGTAACCCGAGAAACTGTCCAACAGAGAGATTCGACTGGACCCGACCACTCTTTGCAGGATGTGGTCCATTTTGGCAAGGGGTAATTATCCTTCAGGGAGACTTTATTCAGATTTCAGAAATCTATGTAGAGTCTGATTTCCCCGGTTTTCTTACGTGTAGGAACTAAGTTAGAGACCCATTTGGAAAAATCCAACGGGACTATGATCTTGGCATCGTACGTTTTTTTGATTTTCTTTTCTATCAGAGGGAGAAACTTGGGATTTATCCTCCTAAGTTTCTGCCTAAACGGTTTTTGGTCTTCTTTTATTGGAATCCTGTGTTGTATGATGCTGGTATCATAGGCTTTCAAATCTTCATAGCCCCAGGCAAAGACATCTAAATATTCTTTGAATAGCTCAATGTATTTGAGTTTTTGTTCTGGGGGTAATGATTTAGACAGTTTGACTATTCTGGGTTTCTCTTCAGTCCCTATATTACAGTCTTCTACCTCTTGTCCATGGGCTTCGGTTTTCAGTTTTTTGGCTACATCGTTAAAGTCAAACAATTCCTCTAAAGGAACTAGACCTCTAGGAAAAACATTGCTTTTCAACTGTAAAACATCAGCGTCCATTTCGTCATCGCCTAATTCTCCTGAATCTATGGTATTTACACTATCAATTTCAAAATCAGAACTATTTACATTTTCATCTTCGTTCTCTAAATCTATATTTGTACGTTCAAAATCGTTTTTACACTGTAGAAAGTCTTCGATTTGATCATCATTACCAAACACTTTCCAGTACCTGATATTGTCAGGAACGGTTGGTCTACATTTCACCTCAACAGTGTATGGGTGAGTCGAGCGGAAAGGAATCTTACAGGTGGTTGCTGACGTAGCCAATCTGTCCACCAGAATGTTTTGTCCCCTCGGCATTACCTGCAAGTAAACTTCAGTAAAACACCTCAAGGAATCAAGAACGACATTCCTATAAGCTCTAAGACGTGGGTGTTTCACAGCGTACTCACCTTTTATTTGCTTGATTATCAATTCAGAGTCACCTCTTACCATTATCTGTTTAGCACTAACTTTTTTCAAAAGCTTCAGACCGAGCATCAAGGCTTCATACTCAACAATATTGTTAGTGCATTGGAAATTTAATTTGTAAGAATGGTTTTCTGAGTACCTATTTCTGTGATTATGTAGCCATACTCCTGCTCCAGCTCCTTCTTTACTCACTGCTCCATCAAAATCCATGCTCCAGAAATCAACGGGTAACTCTTCAGTTATCACGTTCTTCATCCTTGATACCTCAATGATTTCTTGGCCTTCGTCTTGACTAGATGTGTCTTCCATCAGCTGAGTATCTTGTTCTCCCGTGTCACCATCATTGTACAAGATAAAATAATCCAGATCGGAATGTGCAGAGTAGAGGGGATAGTTGTGTGGTTTTTCTTGGCTACTGACCATGTACTTCATCAATGTTTCTCTGTATATCCTTCTTTGTTTCCCGAAAACTGGGATAGTGGCATAAGACATGTCTAGCTGCAGGGTTCCTTTCAACTTAGCCCCCCAAGACCGGGATAACAACATTCCATACTTAGACAGGATGTCTGCAACCACCACATCCATTACCATGCTCTTCGCAGGAATTTGAACCAAGGTGATGCATAGGTCCTTGATCAAACCAATACATCTAACTTTATTGGAGTCAAATGAGTGTAAATCCTTGTAAGGTCTGGTGACCTCCAGTCCCAGTTTCTCCATTACTGCTTTGGGCATCAGATTGTGGGAAGCACCCAAGTCAAGCATAACGTTATGCAAGATCAGGTCATGTATGTTTAGGCTGATGTAAAAAGGAGCGACCTCACCAGTATCATCTCGACCATATACTTCATGTCCGAAAAGAAGCTCAGGTTGATCGTCAGTAAGGTTCACAGTGTCTGAATGATTTGTTGATCCAATGGTTAAGGCTTTCGTGCCTATGTCAGGTTCAATGACCAGTGCTTTAATCACCTGTGAATGATAACCGTCTTTGTTCATCAACTCTGTAAGTGGGATGGGAATTTTTACTTTGGCCAATTCCCCTTTAAGGCTGAAAGGTGTAGGGGCTCTGCCTTGGTTCATCAATTCTGGTTTGTCCACCATATTCTTCTGCTCAGAAGTACTCGGTGGATTAATAGGTGAAACCTCAGGCTGTGACAGCCTTTTCAGAATGGTAAGGTTTTTCTTCACGGGAGCGTCGACATTACTCTTCTCAGGAATCTTCTCAGCAGTACTCTTCTCAGGAATCTTCTCGGCAGATGGCTCAGAGGTCTTTTTGGTTTCGACTACCTTCTTTGTTTCGATCGTCTTTTTGAGAGAACTCCCTTCTGTCTTCTTACTCCGCAGATTGTACTGCCAATGTACCTCTAGAATGGAATTTTCGAATGCCTGCTAGTCTGCATCTTCAGCTTCTTCACTTACTTTTGTTTGGTTGAGAAGAAAAAGTTATTGCTCTTCTTGGGTAAGGAAAATAGCTTCGTTGTCATGAATGCCCATGAGATTGATGTGAGTGTCCTCCAATTCCTCAATCACTTCCTCCCCTTCATCAGCATAGTTTTCTTGTAGGGGAGGTCTGATCTGCTGATCTGGACCCCTCTGCTCTCTTTGATCCCTAGGATCTCTCTGTCTGATTTGAGGAGGGTTTCTCCTGAAGTTAGGATTCCGAACTTGAGGAGCAGGTGTGTTGTCTCTTGGAGGATTTATGTCTGACACAGTAAATCTTTCCATCATTATTTCCACTGCTCTGGTCAAATAATCCAATTTGGAATCTGAGGTCGACGTGGAAGGTTCTTCTTTAATTGTGACTCTCCTTTCTGACCTCTGACATGCCCTTTTTGCCAATAGATTGGCCTCCACACTTATAGCACTTTTCTACATGTCTGCCAAGGTGGTAGAATTTCTTTCTCTTAGTTGGTATGACATATCGGCATCAAAACCATCAGGAAATTTTATCAACGCCAGGCCCTGTGGGGGTTTGATTTTGGCTAGAATTGTATTGTACAGGTTATTGAAACGGGTGCAGTAATCTTGTACCATCTCACCTTGATTTCTTCTTATATTCTCGTATTCTGACAATATCTGGAGAGGGTTTTTCTTTACCTCCCATCTATCAAGAAAACTACTTTGGAATGCGACAAGGTTAGGGACTGAGGCGGCAGGTAAAGCTTTGTACCATTTCTTGACATCACCTGTCAAAATTTGGGCAAAAAATCACATTTGAACGTCAGCCTCATCAACTTCTTGCAGGTCAAAATAATCATTCATTTTGTCAACATGTTGTTGGGCGTTTAAAGGTCCTGTTGCATCGAACTGTGGAAGTCTTGTTTGATAGTCCTGGGGCATGGCATGTAGTGGCGCAGCCAACACCAAGGGCATATATCGAGCTGCCATGATGGGTGGAGGAGGTGGGGTGACAACTTGGATGATTGGCGAGGTAGCGACTGAAGATGAGGATGAGGAGGGACTGGATAGTATTGAGGGAGTGATTTTTGGTTTAGTCGTGGGAGACAGAACTTTGGGGGTTCAAGGTTGCAAAATAGTTGGGTCAAAGAGGATTCCAGTCACAAAACTATTAGACCGTGTTCTAACCAGGCTTTGTTGTGGAAAGGTATTGAGATCAGGGTTTTGAGAAATAACAGGTTTCCCTGAAAAGGACAGGGACTTACGAAGGGGAATATGACTCACTGAACCTTCAGCTAAGATCTTTTTCCTGAGAAACTTTTCGGGGTCATCTATCACTATCGTAGGTTATGGGTCTGGATGAGATCGAGTATGAACTTTCTTGGGAGCCAGAATTCTTTTTGGTTATATATATATATATATATATATTGGTTTTGTGAGTCCGAAAATAATATGTACAAAGTTTAATCAACCTCTAAACATTAATTTCTTCTCAAATTTGAACTTTCTTTTTAGGGAAAAGAAAACATGAAATTATCAATTTTTAGTTCTTCCCCAGTGGAGTCACCACTATGTTAGCACTTGGTAAATTTCCTAGAGGTTGAAACAGAAGAAATCTACAAAGGTAACTTTATCCAACCACTTTTGAAGCTGGGATCTAGCCCTTCCAACTTCAGAGAGGGATCTCTCTATATGATTTAGCTATGTTTCCAATTCTAGATATTAGGCTAGGTAAAGAAATAGGTCGGTTTTGTTGTCAAAGTGTTTTTTGAATTGGTTGAGATAGTCTACACATCCATTGGGCTATGGGGTCTATGTTTGATAAAAATGAAATACAACAAAAAACGTGAAGGAATATTTCTACAAGGCGAGATAATATACTCACTGGATCTTTTAGTAGCTTAAATGATGGGCAGAAGAAAAGATGAGAAAAATAAATTCAACCAAGAAGCAGTTAAGAATTTCTTAATTGAAAACACCAGAAGATAAATACTAAAATCTTCTGAGTCAAAAATAGGGTATCCAAGATAAATCCTGCAACATTCGTTACTCTTAAAGATTAGTTTCAGAAAAGAATATGATCACAAAGCAAGAATAACATTCAACTTAGAGAATAACATCACCAGTGAATACACGCAAGAATCCTGTAAAAGTGCCTCCTCTTTATTAATGGAAGATCTCTTCAAAAATGTTACAGTCTGATAGCGTCAGGGTGTGAAGATCAATAACCCTCAATACTTCGAAAGGTGAAGTATTTATAACTCAACTTACAAACGTTCCTGTCATAAATGATCAGGACGTGCTAATTCTATTTTTAGCCTAACTAATTTAACAAATCTCCTAAATTTCGGAACTGCTTGATGACTTGGTGAAGCTGCACGCTGATTCCTGGGTAGACCGTTGATGAAGCCTTTGCACGACCTCATATGACTGGACAGGTGAATGGACCTGGACAGTTCATCTACTAATCGAGCAGATCGCAAAGTTCCTCCCATCTGAGATGACTAGGCACAGTGACTTTGAGCAGTCTTCAATACACTTCGTCCATTTCTGTATATTTGGCGAATGTAGGTTTAGTGAGGAATATGTATTGAATCTCGTGTTGGATACTGATGTCCAACTGAAGGGCATCCAGGAATGCTTTGTCGGTGATGCTCCCTTGTATGCCTACAAACTTTGAACTGTCCTTGGACACCTCAGCCAATCTCTTCTTGTAATCCAGAAGTGTCATCAGTTTATCATTAATAACCTTCAGACCAGGTAGACCTTTCTTTTGGAGAGCCTTAATCTTATTGAAGAACCTTTGTATCCCCTGGTCCATGATCTGAACCTTTTCTTCCAGTTGAAGCATTAATCCTCTCTTGGTCAAAACTCTTTTGACCTCAAGGATGGTCTCTATTTTGTCTTTGATATTCAACTCTTCTATCTCTTCTCTGGTCTTAGAATTAAGGAACTTGATGATATCATTCGCTTGTTGGCATCTCCCCCAATTCTACTCTGATCTTCTCAATAGCCTATTTGCCCCTTTGGACCAACTCATTCTGCTCAAACATGATTTGGATCATGGGCCATATCTCATTTATGGACTTTGTGATGTCTGTCCATACATTCTCTTTGACCTCAGCCAAAGTCTTCCCTGCCACTATTTTCTTTTGGAGCTGTTGTAGCTCCTGCTTGAGTTGTTCTGTTACCTTCTTTTCTTTGGAGAGACTGGTCTGGAAGGAAGTTTTGAGTTCCTGGAGGTTCTCAACTTCCTTTTTAAGCATGTTGATCTTTGTCTCTTGCAGGTTCATCTTTTCCATGGATTTGGCGAGGTCGATTGTCCCCTCTTATGACGTCAATGGAGTTGCGAATGGGACTTCTGTCACCACTGTTGTGCTTGCTCCTGAAATCAGAATGGCACTCAATGGAATGACTTCCATTGGCTTCATTTTCTCCTTCTCTTTTAATAATCTCTCCATCTCAGCTTCCATCTCTTTGAGCTGTGTGTTCTGCTCCATGAGCAACTTGAGCATTTCGTCCTTCTCGCCTTCTTTCTTTGCTATCTCCTTCGCCTACGAGTCCTCTGTGGGTGGGAGCTTTAGTTGTTTCCTCAAGGAGGTGATGTCTGCATTCTTCTTCTTTATCATCTCCTCTGCAGCTTTGACGTTCGAAGGATCATAGCCGATCTTGAGTACCAACTCCTCCAAAGTATTGATTCTATTGTCCTTTGCAAAGGACGATATCTTCTCTAGCTTGAGTTGTGTCTGAGCATTGTTTAGTGATACCTGTAATTTTACTGCAGAAGCGGAAGCATGTGCCAACGTATGGAACACCAGTTCCCCTGTCTATTTGTGGAGATCCATTTGATCTGCTGGGTGCACATCCTTCGTCTGGAATTCGATAGTCTGTGATCACCTTGGGGTCTGGTACCTGCGCTTGGAGGAAGGCCATGTGCATCCTACCCTTTTCTGTGTCAAATGCAGATAACAGCCTATGCTGCGCAGTCGACGTCTGCTTCTGAAACTGAGCATAAGTACTGCTGGTAAGGGTCTGATTCTTTTTCTTAATCAGCTCGTACTTCTCGAAAATGCTCAACTTGGGCCCAGTCTTTCCCGGATGAGTGTCCTGTGGGGAGTCTGAGGATTTCTTTGGCACTGCTGGGGTGATGTCCTTATGTAGGATTGAGCTGAAAGGTGGAATAATAGACTTGACCACTGTGGTAGGCGGGGCTTCTTTCTCCCCCGTAGGGATGGGAACTGTGGTTGTCTTGGGCCTCTTAGTGTGCAACTGGAACTCTTCAGACGATACCTCCGTGACAGGCGGAGATAAATCTTGTCGAGGCCTTTTTTCCTTAGGGACCTGTGGCATGGTGGTTGGTGGCACAGTGGTCAGGGGAACCTGTTGTTCCACTTCGACCAAGGTTTAGGCACCCACACAGTCTGATTGGCGAATTTCTCAATTTCGGGATTAGCTTCATGAACGTACGGGATGTTTTTGTTCTTCACCTGCATTTTTGAGATGATCCCGCAAGGATCATAATTCCATGGGAAGCTTAAGAAAAACTTTATCTCTCTCATCATCTGGTCCGCTTCTTCTCCACCGCTACGATCATTGTAGATGAAGGAGCCAATCTGCCCCTTGATTCTAAGCTGCTGCTTTTTCTTCAAGGATACAAAATGGATGTCATCTGAATTCATGATCTGTCTTATATACTCTAACGCAAATATTCTTACCAGCACATAATTGGGCAGCTTGTAGGGTGCCAACTTGCACCCGAATACTCTGATATCGGTGTGGTTTTGATACAGGTACCAATCCCCGGTCTTTGTGTTGTCCGAGAGATGCAAAATTCTCTGGACTTCGTCATTTATTTGAGCCTCGGGCCTGCCGCTCAACATGCTTACCACAGGGTGGTAGAACAGATCAATGAATGCCTTGAAGCTATATTCTATGGAGTTATGCTTCTGCAAAGAGGTCCATGCTGTGACTGGCTGAGGCCTTCCATCTGCGTCCATTTTCTGCATGGAAAAACTAAATTTATCTGCTTGATAGAAAACAAACATCTAGGCCAGTATAGACGAGTATATGAACATGCCTTCTGTGCCAAAATTCATGAATTGTTTGTGAATATTGTCTGCCAAGAAGGTGCTAAAATCAGACTGGGTGGTGGGCTTTTCATCAGTGGAGAAAATGGATAGAAAACCCAGAATGGGCTCATCTACCCACTGGTCGGAATAGTACCCTATCAAAGCACAAAGGGAAGAAATGACCTGGTTACCCTTAGTGGAGAACATGGACGACGGGTAAGGGGGATTTGTGGAAGGGAATTGAGCGGAGGTGGGAAGGAAAAGCTCGAATATTTGAGCTCTTTGGGGAAAATTCATCTTCTGATACAACTCTGTAAGGATTTCCAGGTTGAAAGGAGACGCAGAGTCGGCATGGGGGATTTGCATCATCTGGTCTATGTCTTCGGGCGTGATGAGGAACAGGGTGTCTCCAGATGAGGAGACGATGACCCTCTATTCGGGAATATAGTGAGCTTGTCATTTAAGTGCGAACTCAGGAAAATGGTGGATCTAGGGAAAGAGGTAAAGGGATAAATTGGACTCCTAGAGTCCAATTTCATCGCTCTGGTCCAGGAAAACCTCCCGGAGCCATGAATGGAGGTCTGAGAAATCGAAATCGCATTTGGTATCTACGATCAATCGGTCTTTGTCGACCAGTGGGATCTTGTCCAGGTCGACAGGAGGCGGGAGAAAAGGATTTTCCTCTCCTTCTACTTGTCTGGGCTTAGGCGCGATTTTTGCAATAGTACCTGCAATAAAGACAAAGTTAGTGGGGTCAACTGACTGTGGATGAAGGCGACGGGATGTTACGGAGGATCAAGCAATGAGTTTCTCTGGTGTGACAAGTGAATGGCGAAAGTATGGGAAAACGGTAATTTTATTTAAAAATGGGTTCGGTTGGGCGCAGGAGACAGGTCAGCTGGATAACGGATAGGTTATCCAGTAATAAATGTACAACAGGCCACTTGTGGGTGAGATGGCAGGTGACGGTGGTTGAAAAATATGAATGAGTGATGTGGCGGCTAGGGATTAGAGGTAAAAGTCGCAATGAGGGGCTGGTCGTGAGTGAAAAGGGGTAGGGGACTGACAACAGTTATGGGATGGGACATAACTCGGGAACAAGTGGAACCAATGGAAAATGATGTCCATAAGTGACGGAGGTCTGTCAGATAATAGATGGTGATGGGACTTCGGGACCAATAGATTTATGCCACATATGAAAAGGGTCCCACCAGAGGGAGATAACCATTTCGGACCCTCCCCCCCTCGGTTAAAAGCAGATCGTCCGAGGGGGACCGAAATCCATTGTGGGCCATTGATCTGCTCACCTTTTTCTGAGCCATAGATCCAAGCATGCTCTTTATCGCTCATTCTGGACCCCCCCTCCATTAAAGGCAGAACAGACGGGGGGGTCCGGAATCCAATATGGATCGTTGATTTAATTGCTCGTCCCTGGGCTGTCCGGATGTGCGCAAGTCTTATTACCGATTCCGGACCCCCCTGGTTAAAAGAAGAATGGTCGGGGGGGTCCAGAATGCTCTGTGCACCGTAGATCTGAGCGTCGCGATCAGGACCGTCGATATATGTGGAGAGTATAAATGGGGAGCGGAAAAGAACATGCGTTGGGAAAACTTAGGATAAATGAATTTGATGGTTTTTTCCCCACATTTTCGAATAAACACCACCAAGGGACTTCGACCAAACTATCTGTTAAGCATTTGAAACATGGTGCAACATTTTACATCAAGCTGGTTTTATTGGAATGAAACCATAAAGCAACTAGCCTACATCCTAACCTATCTTCCTAAGACTGTTAACCCAGATTAAACTGTTGGGTTAAGAAATTACTCTACCCTAGGGCTATCTGACTAGGATTAGACAGTCTGGCCAGATTTATTCACTAATCTAACCAAGACACTTTGGCTAAGATTAAACTGTTTAGCCAAATTCATTCACTACCCTATCAACATCAAATTTAAAAAGAACTTGGCCATGCTTGAAAGGTATGGACCAAGTTACTGTTATTGCATGGGGCTTTTATTGCAATTCTTTTATGCCCTCTTTTCTTTCTTTCTTTTTTCTTTTTCTTTTCTTTTTCCTTTTTTTCTTTTCTTTTCTTTTCTTTTTCCTTTTCAAATTATTTGCAGAATGAAAAATCATTTGTCAACAAAAACACTAGAGATAGATAATATCCCAGTCACCAGTTGATTCCTATAACTTATAGGGTGCACCATTTTTCATTTTTATTTGGGAAGATAATGAGAGGTGATACCCATTTTTTGTCAGATATAGGATAAATAAAATTAAGATCCAATAGTTTCTGGAGTTCCTACTTAACAATGTCCCTCAGGGAAGGGTTCATCCTCCTTTAAGGTTTTTGAGTGGGGATGCAATATTTTTTGATGTAGATATGATGGGTATAAAGATCATGGTGTACACCTGTCATATCTTTGTAATCCCATGTGAAATCTTCTTTTTCTACTTTTAGTACTTGTAACAACTTGTTAGTTGGTGTGGGGGTCAGGTTTGGATTATCATTCAATGTTTTCCCTGGCTTGATTTCAATTGGGATGCTATTGTGAATAATTGTTGTTGGTATACCTTCTTCCTCTTCTTCCAGATTTAGTTTAGGATTATCAGGAACTTCATTATTTCCTGCGGTTTCTATCATTTGATACATAGGCTGAGAGATAGAGGATGGGTTGCTGATAAAATTACTGATAACATCATCCTCTATTTCATTTTTAAAAGACAAAGATTTTTCAATTGTCAAAATAGGTTGAACATTCTCATCTTCCACTTCAAAATTAGCCCATAAAGGATTTTCACATGCCAGGATAGGTTTCTCTTGTGGATAAAGGACAAATTTTTTTGTACAATCCCCATGGGAAATCATCATATTCCATGTCCTTCATCTGATATAAGCATCAGTCATGGTTAACCGCCTCCCGAAAATCATAGTGTAACAATCCAATTTGATTTCTTAATGATCATACAATGATTTCATCTAGTGGTGGTTCTGGTAGTACTGGTGGTTCTACATCTTCACACGCTTAAACATATTCCCTAATAGGAAGTATGCACATCCATTATAATCATGTTGTTTCAACTACAAATCCAACCAAGGTTATTAAACAATTTGGTTTATTCAAATTTGAGGAAGATATAGATGCTACTCTGTGGCACATATATTCTCCTCTTAATTTAAATCCTACTACAACTCCCTTTCCTAAATTCAAAGATCATTTGCCCAATTTTACCGGAAATGAAACTATATCAGTCAATCAACATCTCATTTCCTTTTCTAATGCCCGTCACAACATAGGAGAAAATGAGAATGATACTTGTTGGGGATTTTAAATGTATTTCTAAGACAACTAATAACACTTCACATTAATTATCAAACCAGGGGTTGTCTTTTATTTCAAGGCTATGCGAAACGTTTATGTAGGATACAATTTCCTTTGTAGTGTTGATAATTATAATGATCATGCAGTGAATGAAAACTCAATCCGTCTATTCTTTGTAAAGGAAAACACACTCCTAATTTTTCTTGTGTAAAACCTTATAAAAATCCACGAAGAAAGAAAGATCACACTCAATCCAAACAATTCCTTACTGAAAAGAAAATCAAATTCAATTCATGCAACACTCACTAAAAAGGGAATCACTCTCGATCCACAACACTCTTGCTAAAAGGAAATAACAACTGCAAAATAAAAAACAATCCAACAATACTCTTGAACAATACTAGACTAACGATGATTTTAAGGAGAATGCACCTGCTATAATTTTAATAAGGAAAATTATCTGTTAAGAATCCAAATGATACAACCAAATCATAATGAAACTCAAATCAACATAAGAAACAATAGTAACAAAGATTCTCGATTCCTTCTAATAATCAATCAATCTCTACAAGTAACAACTCATGTAATTGACAGTGTTCAATAACAAATAACAATCCACACTGACCAGTAATCACTACAACAGCTAGAATCATGAAAATATATTGTAATAAATCTACCTAATAAAATAGATGGAACTACAACACCTGATTAGCGAAGGGGGCCCTTCCTTCACCAACCATGGCTATTGAATAAACTCACAAATGGATGCTCATAATAGCACAAACCAATATACTCATATTATAGAAAAGAGATGATACAACAAGTTCACCAGACATCTATTACACACTTTGTTGCTTTCTTTTTCCAACCCCCCTCAACCTGAGAGGGTTCCTATTATTTATACATTTCTAGATAACAATATTTACTAAATAGAATATTGGATACAATTAATACATATCACACTATATGTTGCACATTCAGGTTGTTACAACTGATGTAAAAAATAGAGCATTCTAGTATATTATCACAACCATGAATAATTGCAATAGTTGGTACTCCTATTTCTTCTGATGACTCGTCCTTGCTATGTTGATGCTTGTTTTCTTCTATACTTGACCATTCATAAAAGAAAAAATTCTCAAGTATCAATGGGATCGTGGAAGTGGAAACATCATGGCTCAAAGGGTGACAAAATATAGAAGTAACAACATATCAAAAGGGACATCATATGAACTTATGAAGGAGTAACAACATCAAATCCTTGAATGAACATAGCCTATTTCCAGCTTCCAATTATATGATTCCAAGCCATCTCATTAGTAAACCCAAAATCAAGTAGGAAACTACTTGACAACCCATACTACTACTTAAATAATGAAATTCATAAAAAGGTTGAACCTTGGGTTAAAACATGAAGTCACAGGTAAGATATTGCCAAAAGAGAGTAAAATATGACTTAAAGTATTGCCAAAACAAGATAAATGGATGGAAAAAAGGGTACAAATCATGGGCCCAACATCTCTCTCCAACTAGCCCTACTGCATGTCCTCATGTAACCAATTCCTATCTAAGATCTTCATTAGCCCAAGAGCAAGTCTTATGTAGTGTGCTAAGTTGGTAAGCCAGATGTGTATCTTCCTCGGGGGATCTGGATCCTACTAACACCCTAACTTCTACATCCCAATGATTCTCTACTCTTGCCAATTCATACATGAGACAATAACTATCTCCGGGAAACCAAATTAGAGGAAAATAAAACTTTAGGTCAGTCCACCGAGGGCCTCTCTATTCAATACAATAGATGTACTTATTCAATCGTCCCATGGATCTTCTAAGGTTTGGAAACCCAATGGGTTCCCTAGTTTTAATTTCCACTACAGATAACTCCCATCTTCTTTTGCATCCCTGCAAGGCCTAATATGTTATGTCGTTGATATAGCCAACACACTGATTAATTACATGTGCTTGAAGATTTGCAACCAACCTTGAAATATTAAGGGATTTGGTAATTAGGGCTTGAGCCTTAATAACATCATCTACGCAAACAAGCTCTTCCCTAAACCTCAACTCACATGTGGTCTGGTTCCTTTCTACACTCTCTTGGGAAAATTTCCACTTAACTTGGTGCATTAGGTAGGACACAAAATCTCACATCTGGAGGTCTCCTATGTAGGGTGTAGGGTTAAAATATCTTTCATATGGCATAACAAAAACATGAAAATAAAATTCACACAAAGAGTTTTGTGTGATCATATCGGCTTGATAGAAGGATCTCTAGATGGTTTTATCAATTGTGAACAGATAGGGTTTATCCTCAATCATGGTTGTGAAATGAAAAAGGATGAATTTCTCTTGGAGAAACATAACATACACAGGAGAAGGAATTATACACTTTGTCAATTCTTGAACAAATGGACCTGTCATATGCTTCTCTTCCTTCTATTTATTAATATGATCCTATACATCCCTTAGCTTCTTCCAATCTTCTCCGCATTGTTCCTTTTCTATGTTGTATAGGGTCAATTCATCTGCTATTTTCATCTCCTTATTTTAGAAAATTTGTTGATGTTCCTTTAGAGGGATCATTCATTTTTAGTAGGACATTTCCATTTCCTTCCACTTATCGAACTCTACCTATAAAAATATAGGAGAAGGAAGTTCAGAGGTAGAAAGTCCAACTTCCCTGGTTCCCACTGCAATCTATGAAGATGTCGTCTTGAGCTTTATGTCTCTTGGTGAATACCCTAAAGGTCTACGAATATCATCTCAAACTAAATAGGGTTCCTCCTTTAGCCTTTTAGTCGCTTATTTCTCTAGAGAGGTTACTTTATTAAAGGATTTGGATGCGTCGGGAGTGTTTAATCCTGCTTCCCTTATCTATCTCTTCATCCTTTTAATATTCTACCTCAATTTTAATATTTTCTTCTTCAATTTTACAACTTGTTTAACCAAAGAGGGAGGTTTCTTCTTACCTTTCTTGGAACCCAGCGTGCTATGTTCCTCTTTCTCCATATTAAATTTGACTGGTTATTGTGCAACAACCTTAGTATTGATTGATTCTTCAGTAGATGGTTCTTGTGTGATATCCTTCTCCTCAATCAATTCATCCATGATGGTTCTTGTGTAATAGGCTCAGGATTAACTGGTTCTTTGGTGGCTAGTTCTTCTGTGACAAACTCCTCATCAATTAATTCATCCAATCCTGGTTCTTGTGTAACAATCTCAATATTAACTAGTTTTCCTGTGGTTGGTTCTTGTGTAATAGGCATGACGTCCTTTGCAATTGTCTCTAGATTTGCGTTCACTTCCTCTGATCTAGATACAACATCAACATTATTTGTTAATTTCAAGACTAGTTCTTGTGTATCAGTCGTATGATTAGTTGCAACTGGTTCAGAAGAAGCCACAAGAAGGTTTCCCTCCTTGGTATTATTTTTAACAAGTTTTGTATCATCAATTTCCCCCAAATTTGGTTCCTGTGTGACATCTAAGGGGGTGATGATAGGGGGTTCCACTTTCACTGGTTCAGGGCCCATTGATCTTGTTCTACACATGGGAAGGATAGCCACAAACTCTGTAGCTGATCTTTTCCTTCCTTTCGGTGTGGTCGATGTTGCAGGGTGCTCTTCTTTGACTACACATGGTTTCCAATTATCCTTTGGAGGAACCTTTTCAATGACTTCTACATCACTGTCCACAAGTGACTGCATGGAATGTTCGAGCCCCTGTTCATCTTCAACTTTCTCAAGATCATCATCCTGATCAATTTCCTCTAAGGTTTCAACTGCTTCACTTGTCTCCCCTTTTTCCATCTCACCTTATTGTTCACCCCGTTCCACTTCTTATTGTTGTTCCTCCACGGATTTTTCTAGTAATCCCAGGAGTTTCCTCCATGTCATTTGAGTTCTTCACAAGGCATCTATAATTAAAAGTTTAACTAGGAAATGGTTTGTATTTTCTACTAAGGGGTGTTTCACACCTCTGACAAAGCGTGCCATCATTTGTAAATATCTTAACAAGAATTATGGAATGTTCAAATGAGTATTATGTATTACATGCGATAACAACGTGAGGTGATAGGAAAATATTACCTGGTAGTGGCCCTTGCATGTAAGATAATTTTGAATTAAGAGAGCCACATCCTTCCATATGGAAGCAAGGATTCTCATGCATATCCTTTCCCTTGATGCTATAGGAGTTCCCCTTCCCTGCTGAATTCCTCTGCTGCATGCGCCAGGGATGTCCTCCTACCAAAACATCGCTCGTCTTCTTATGGGAGCCCTGTCACCCTGACTATGCTCTCTTTTGTTAAAAAAACCACTATGCCCCTTACCTTGGATTTTTCATCAATAAATTTCTAGGTGAAGTCCAATGTTGGTTCCACATCAAAACCTTGCAATATTTCAAAGTATGTTGTCCACCCAACATTTTGGAACAACTAGTAAATTGCTATGTTTTGCTGCAATTGTTCCACATATTCTTGTTCATGTCGTACTGATGACCCTCCCATTTCTGTGAATTGTGATCGAATCGATTGGTGAGTTCGGATGATATTGTTACAATGATATGGTTGAAACTCAATTTCAATTTGTTCATGTAGGAACAACAAAGGTGGCATGGGTTTTTATTCAAGTTTGGCAATTTTTTGGTTTTAAATTTGGTAGGTGCATGCACTTCTAAGTCCTATCTGGGTAATATGATGCATGCATGTAAAAATAACATATGGGTCTTGGAGTCAGAACCTCCCCCCAAATAAAGAGTTGGGCATCCACATCCACTCATAGGGAAAGTATAATCCAATGCATGCATTACAATTATTTAAAGTAATAATTAAGCGTCAAGTCGAGTTGTACATGTTTGGGCTTACGGTAAGTGGTCATGGATTGTGGTACGAGTGACATTTATTATCATGATTTGGTTTATGGAGGTGAAATGATGTCAATATGAATGGTGGTAACTTGTAATGATTCAATGCCAGTGAAAAGTACTCATGGAAGCTCCCAATTTGGTGGTGAACTTGGCAGAAGTTTTGGCGGATAGGAGACGGGTAATGCCTGGTGGAAAGTTTCAACGGTGTGGAGAACATTGGAATCGTGCTTATAACTTGGACATAGCATAACTTTAGTCATGCTAGAAATGATAATTTGAAAGAAATGACACAACTTGAATGGTGTCGTTTATTACAATTTTTTTCATGATGATACATCATGTTGTTAGTTGGACTATTTTCAATCATCATAATGTGTTGTTACTTGGGAAAGTTTCAGTATTCGGTCATGTTGTTACTTGAAAAGTAACAATGTTGTATAGAAGTTAAAACTTCATTCTTGTAAAAAGAGAAAAATATCTTAACGTTCCAGTATTAAAATTTAGCATGAATATTTTATTTTGAAGCAAGAGTTACTGAAAAAAAACTTCTCTTTTTTTTAAGTAGATCCCAACTGCCAATGAGCTGGTTTTCGAATATCATCTATCCCACTGCGCCCCTGAGGAGTTTTCACAGTTAGAAATTTATTATTATTATTATTATTATTTATTTTTATGGTCATGGAAGTGAAGGTGTGGAGGATTGCCCTTCCTCGTGCAACATTTCTAAGTGTGGGCTAGAAGAAACCTACTTGATGAAAGAGTCCTTTGAGTTCGAATGATGATATAACCGTAGGCGATTTCCATTAGCAAACTTTTGTGAGAAATCTTACCCTACAGAAAGGATAAGCTCCACTTTGGACCAAGACCCCTATCTTTGGTCCAAAGACATAAGAGAATAAGTGGTTGCTACTTTCCCTATAAATATAAATAAATCAAACAAGCAAGAGAGAGAAGAATTTGGTGTACCTTGTTGTGATGTTCATCCGCGTTGCTGCAATTCCCTGGGCTTGATCTCCAAGCTCCTCAACGCAACTAGAATCCTTCAAAGACTAGCAAAGGAACTCTTCCTCCTACTCTAGATGATTATATAAAGTAGATCTATCTATGAAGACTGAAATGAAAATAGACAAGAAAATGTAAAACACACGAACTAGAAGGGAATAGACCAAGTTGATATTAATTAGAAAGCCAAAAAGAGGCACTTACAAAGCATGCTTGATGATGCAACACTTCTCCAAGATCTCCTCGTCCAACCCTTGCATGAATCTTGAAATCAAAATATTGATGCTCCCTCTAGAATCAAAGGTTTGATACCTATAATCTTCCCCAAAGAATCAAAGCTTTGATACCTCTAATCTCTTTTTTTTTTACCATAGAAATCCCTCATTATATAGGATTTTGAGGCTTAACCACCATGGAGAAGATCACTCACTAGATCCAATAAATTGGGATCTCCAAGATTTTTAGGGAGAAAATATCTCTCAAGGATTTTAGGGAGAAAATATCTCTCAAGAATTTTAGGGAGGAAATATCTCTCAATATCCACCAAATTAGGATTTTGGTTTGAGAAAATCTCTCAACCATCCATGAGATTCTCAACTTCTCCTTGAGATTAAGAAACTAAATATGAGGTGGATTCTCACACTAAATTAATTTCCTTTTTATGAATAATAATGAATAATTCATGTGCACATAGTATTTTGACCTTTATATAATATATTTCTCCTCCACAATAACTAAGGATTGTGAAAAATGTATTTCATGGTGTCAATGGGTTGTGACACTTAGAAATGTGAATGCAACACTTGGTAAGGTGCATACGACACTTGCGATAGTGCATGCAACTCTTAACAAGGTGCATACGTCACTTTGCGACATTTGTGACACTTAGGGTGTGAAAATCAAGTGTGACATTTTGGTGTGTAACAAAAACAAAGGGGTACATTCTCTATCTATGGTTATCAATTTAACAATCCAATTTTAGAACATTGTATCCACTTCGTAGGGGCCTAACCATCTAGTGCGAATTTTTCCCTTGAAAATTTTAAAACTAGAGTCATAAAGGAGTGCCCAATCCCATGGATGAAACGACTTATTTTTAATGAGATTATCATGCCACTTTGCACATTGTTACTGAACAATATCAATATGTTTCAATGAAGCCAAACATATTTCATCAAGCTCATTTACTTGTTCCAATCGATGCTTCTATGTTGCTTTCAAATCCAGATCAACTTCTACATCAATCCTAAGTGTTTTGATTCCAAATTCAATTGGGAATATTATTCACTTACGATACACTAGATCAAATGGAGAGAAGCCCATTGTATTTCACCAAGTTGGCCTCTAATCCCATAGCTATTTCAGCAATTGATCGGCCCGATCATGAAAGTGGCTAGCCACTATATTTGTAATATTGTTTTCCAATACTTTATTGGTACTTTCGACCTTCTCGTTTGCTTATGGGTGATAAGGAGAAGTGACTCGATGTCGAATCGTGTATTTCTTAAGAAGTTCCTCAATATTTTTCCCTGTGAATTGTAATCCTCAATCGTTAAATATCTCCCTTGGCATCCCATACCGGAAAAATATTTCTTCAAACATGAATTCCATAACAAATTTCTCTGTGGCTTTTGGGAGAGCCCTTGCCTCTACCCACTTGGTTATGTAGTCCATGCATAATAGGATATAATATTTTTGATGTGATGAGGGGTTGATTGGGCCCACGAAATAGAGAGCCCACTTCTCGAAGGGTTCTATTACCAACTATGTTTGTAATGGAATCTCATCAGACTGAATGGGTTGGCCTATCCGATGAAAACTATCACATCCTTTCACATATTTCTTTGCATCCTGGAATACAATGGGCCAATAATAAGCCATGTGCAATGCTTTATGAAATGTTCTTTTGTTTGCAAAATTCCCTCCATAGGGCCCGTCATGGAAGGCTTTGAGAATGTTATGAATCTCATCCTCTCTCACACATCTTCGAATTATGTGATATGCTCTTGTGTAAAACAAGTATCCATCTATCCACAAAAATTTGGCACTCTGTTGGATAATATTTCATCTTTCTCTTGGAGAGACATGATGTGGCAATTTTCATGCAACAAGGTAATTAGAAATGTCTGCATACCATGGTGTATGGGAAGACACTGTAAACAAGTGTTCATTCGGGAAACTTTCTTCTACAAGAGAATTGTTAGTATTTACAAGAAGTCTAGATAAAATATCTGTGACCACATTGTCTTTTCCATGTTTATTAATAATGGTACTATCAAATTCTTGCATTAATAATAACTAATTGATTACTCATGCACTTGTAATGGGTTTATTAGATAAATACCTGATGTCTGAGTGATCCATATGTATAAATACGAGATAAAAAATTATGTAGTGCCATAATTTATTAATTGCAAACACGACAACAAGGAACTCTTTTTCGGTTACTGTGTAATTCAATTATGTTGGTGCTAAATTCTTGATGGTGTAGAAGATGGAATAAGGCTTCTTGTTCTCCTCTTGTCCTAACACAACCCCAACAAAATTATCAAAGGTGTCTGAGGATATGTGAAAGGGAAGTGTCAAATCTTGTCCGTTTAAGACAGGAGTTGTAGATACCAGTGTTTTTAACTCTTCAAAAGCATATTGAAAATTTTAGTCCACTATAATTCTACATCTTTCATTAGTAATGCAAACATAGGGGATGTAATTCTGAAGTAATTTTCAATGAAACAATGATAGTACCCAGTTTTCCCTAAAAATATGCGGACCTCTTTCTACGTTTTTGGAGGTGACATGCTCAATATTACCTGAATTTTTGTTGGATCGACCTGAATCCCAACAATAGAGAGAAAATGTCCCAAGCCCACTCCTTCTGTCATCATCATGCAACACTTTTTTGTACTCAAAGAAAGATTATTTTTCTTACATCATTGGAGTGTCTTATGTAGATTAGATAACATCTCTTCAAACTCAGTTCCATATAGAGTAAATTTTTTCATATATATATATCGACACTATCATTAACTAGATCAGAAAAAATTCCTAATATCACCTGCTGCAAAGTAGCAGGTGCATTATAGAGCCTAAAAGGGAGGACATAGTATGCAAATGTGCCCTAGGGGCAGGTGAAGGTAATCTTATCCTGGTCTTTGGGAGAAATATGGATTTGATTATATCCGCTGAATCCATCGAGGAAAGACAAATACTTCTTTCCTAATAGTGTGTCTAGGACTTGGTCGATGAATGACAAAGGTAAATGGTCTTTTTCCGTAGCTTTATTAAATTCCCAATAGTCCACACATATACGCCATTTTTCATTTTTATTTGGGAAGATAACGAGAGGTGATACCCATTTGTTGTCAGATATCGGATAAATAAAATTAACATCCAACAGTTTCTGGAGTTCCTACGTAACAATGTCCCTCCGGGAAGGGTTCATCCTCCTTTGAGGTTGTCGAGTGGGGATGCAATATTTTTTTATGTAGATGTGATGGGTATAAAGATCATGGTGTACACCCTTCATATCCTTGTAATCCCATGCAAAGTCTTCTTTTTCTACATTCAATACTTGTAACAACTTGTCAGTCAGTGTGGGGGTTAGGTTTGGATTAACATTCAATGTTTTCCCTGGCTTGATTTTAATTGGGATTCTATTGTGAATAACTTTTTTTGGTATACCTTCTTCCTCTTCTTCCAGATTTAGTTCAGGATTATTAGGAACTTCATTATTTCCTGCAGTTTCTATCATTTGATACATAGGCTGAGAGATAGAGGATGGGTTGTTGATAAAATTATTGATATCATCATCCTCTATTTCATTTTTAAAAGACAAAGGATTTTAAATTGTCAAAATAGGTTGAACATTCTCATCTTCCAGTTTGAAATCAACCCATAAAGGATTTTCACATGCCAGGATAGGTTTTGCTTGTGGGTAAAGGACTAATTTTTTTGTACAATCCCCATGGGAAATCATCATATTCCATGTCCTTCATCTAATATAAGCATCGATCGTGGTTAAATGACTCCCCAAAATCATAGTGTAACAATCCAATTTGATTTCTTAATGATCATAATTTGTTAAGTTAAATTAAATTAATTAATGAAATAACTATATTTGAATCATAATGTTATTTTATTATTTAATGGTAGGTGACGGAATTAATGAGAGGATAAGGTTGTTCTGCATCTGATATAAGCATCGATCGTGGTTAACCATGGCCTCCCCAAAATCATAGTGTAACAATCCAATTTGATTTGTTCATTATCATAATTTGTTAAGTTAAATTAAATTAATTATTGAAATAATTATATTTGAATCATTATGTTATTTTATTATTTAATGGTAGGTGATGGAATTAATGAGAGGATAAGGAAACTAGGAATTGAATGAGGGAGGGGGATTCGAGAGAGGAGGATAAGGAAGAGGGGAGGGGACTTGGAAAAGGGTCTTATTTTTGAAAAACATTGGGAGAAGGACGAAGGAGAAAAGAGGAGCCTGGAATGCAAAATTTCTTTGGGGATTTTTTCTAGGGCACTGGTGTTGCTGGGATTTTGGTCTCGGGGGATAGGAAATATGATTTCCTAGAGCTAGGGAGTCAGAGAGTCTCTATTCCTAGCTGGTTGGGAGAAAAAAATTTCATCCATTTTCAATTTCAACAACACAAGGCACTCAACAACAAAAGAAGGAAAACAACAACATCTAGGATGATCTTCTTCTGCAAAAGGGTATGTCACTGTTATTATTCATTACTATTATTCATTGTAAACTATTGATTTCTATTATATTTTATGAGTGAAAGATAAAACATATCTCTATTATATTTTATGAGTGAAAGATAAAACATATATGTATATATACATGCCACATCAAAGATTGAAACCGAAAATTGATTTACTTAATTTAAAAGAGTAGCATATTTATTCAATTAACAATTTAATGTGCAAAACATGGATCCCTAAGTAAGTGGCATTTACATATGGTATCAAAGTTG
This sequence comes from Picea engelmannii, assembly GCA_009831015.1. NCBI lineage: Eukaryota > Viridiplantae > Streptophyta > Pinopsida > Pinales > Pinaceae > Picea > Picea engelmannii. The sequence continues at coordinate 1,155,839 of ML778644.1, read as the reverse complement.
TAGTTTATACACTAGGGCCTTAAAGGCCTACCTAGAACTAAAATTGTAATACTTTAAAAGAAAAATACCAGAACCAAAATTCAATTTATCAGAAAACAAGGAGTTTCGTAAGCTGGGATAAAAACCCATAAATTTATTTTTCATCAAGAGGAATTTCTTCTTTTCTTTTACAATAAAAAGGGTTTACATTGACCAAGGGCCTAAAAATTTGAATGGATTAATAAGATTATTAAAATAATTTAAAACAAACATTAAACCCATAAAACAAGAATAGAAAACCCTAAAAAAACTTAATCATGATTACTTTTAATAAATAACTTTACAAAATAAAAAGGGTTTACATTGACCAAGGGCCTAAAAATTTGAATGGATTAATAAGATTTTTGTGGTTAAACATTATTAAAATAATTTAAAATAAACATTGAACCAATAAAACAAGAATAGAAAACCTTAAAAAAAATAATCATGATTAATTTTAATAAAGAACTTTACAAAAAACCTAGACGACACCTAGGTTTCCCATTACCTCTAGTATTTAACGCCATCTTTTCTCATCATTTGAAACCAAGCTCAATGTCCTGAAGATGGATCCTGATTTGGATCTGAAACGTCAACAGTCTATTGACAAAATTTGAATGGAACTGAGTTCCCTCCTGCAGGGTAGAATATTCTGCAATTTAAGTGTCATTTAAGCCAATAGGACACCCTAAAACCCTAACTAAAAACTAGCCCACAAATCCTAAGAAAACTTGGTAAATGAAAGGAGGAGTAGGAGGGAACAAATCCAACACTATGTCCAGCCGCCTGCTCCAGTTAACCCCTATTTACTATAAGAATATAGAGAATTAAAATGTCGAACCCCCCCCTACTCACTGTAAGAATGATAGAGAATTAAAATGATAAAGAAGAAGTGAAAAATTATCTAACTTACCTCTATAAATATATGTGCTTAGACCTAGTATTATGAAAGAAAATGAAAAACATATTGTAAATTCTTTTATTATTTATTTAAAAGAAAAATAAAAAATAAAGAGGATTATCATTATATATATATATATATATATATATATATATATATATATATATATATATATATATATATATATATATATATATATATATATATATAAGTAAAAACAAACTATTTTTATTTTATTTAAATATAACAAATTTAAGTAAACAAATTATTAAAAATATATTTATAATAATAATAGAAAATGAAGAAAAAAAATACAAACATGTGACTTGCAGCGAGGACGGTAGGATTCGGAACTGTGCAGACAAAGCCCACATGTATGACCATGCAAGAACCTCACTCAACCCTTTTTTCCTTTCACCCTGCTTGTTGTGACTCCACTGGGGATCGAACCCATAATCTTTGGCTTCATAGACTAGCGCCTTATCCATTGGGCGACAAAGTCCCCAAAGTTGGATCAGAGTCATGCCCAAACTGTCAATAGAGGAGCTAAAAAAACAAAAAATAAAAAAAAATTGGGCCCAATCTTTAACTTCCTTTGTCGTAGCTGAGTGACCCACATGCATGCCAGAAACCAGATCTAGACAAAAATCATGTTACAAGACTCATTGTAGGCACAAATGGATTAAAACAAACCCCAAGCCTTGCCACTTGGTTTTCTTGCTTGGCCTCGTTGTTAGGAAGACTGACCCTCATGCCAGGCAGTCGAACCATCCTTCCATGGTCGAACCATCCTCCATATCAGTAAATCAAACACTTCTTCAGGCAACCGAGACCTCCTACCAACCAGCGCAAGGATAAACAAAAGAAAGAGGGAAAGATATTTTCTGCACAATATGCAAGCCAATGAGGAGCCGAGCAGAGAAGGGTCGGCCTGGCAACCAATGTCGTGCCCTTCAAAGTGGGACGGAGAAGAACCAAAGTGAAAAGAAAAAAAAAAACCCTAACAATTAAATGAAGCGCTCGATTGGAGAAGGGTTTGTCATAATGTTTTTTTACAATTGGGAGTGAAAAGGGAAGGGCACATGGCCTCATGCAAGCTTTTCCATTTTACTCATTTATTTTTATTATTATTTAGTTTTCTGTTATTTTAACCACCTCTTCATGGTGTCATAAGAAGAAATACTTTTTTTTTTGTTACCCCTGTAGCAGTTAGAGATCCAAACCCTATAGTGAGGGAAAGGTTTGAAATACAACTAAATATTAGAACACTTTTGAGTAGATTCTTCAAAGGTGTCGAGTGATTGATCCTATTGGTGTGATATAAAATACAGATAATATATGTACACATGATTGGTTTTGATAAAGAGATATGGTTTTATATGGAGTGATCAATATACTTTACAACCAATAAAAATGGTTGTAGGTGGGTAATTAGATCAATCATAAATATCATACTCCTCACAAATCACAAGTGAAAACGATGAGTGAAAAGATCTCACAAATCACAAGTGAAAACGACGAGTGACAAGTTCTCAGTTTCATATTAGTAGTAAAAACTAGCAATAAAAATGAAAAGAGATCACATGTTATCACCTATAACGAGCAAGTCATCTGGAAAAAAGAAATATGATTCAAGATTATTTATAATGAGCAAACAATCCATGAAAAAAAAATCTAATTATAATTAGAATATATCATAGGTTTGCATTAATAAGAACAAGTGTCGCATGGCAGCATAGTCCCTGCTAGGTTGGGATGGGAGTAAATGAGACCTACTACAGACACATGGCTAGAAAGTTGAAATACATGTGGTTTGCATGTAGAACATAATATTCCCAAATTAGTTCTTCCTGAAAAATATAAAAAATTATCAACATTTGAAAGGTTGTTGGACATAAAAAATTTAGCATTACCGAAGTATTTATCTTTAAAACAAGGGCTCCTGGACATAAAAGAAATTGAAATTTTTGAAATTATAGGTTCCTGGACAACATAAACTATACATACCAAAAATGTAATTTATAAAGTAGATATTTAGTTTTATACATATGAAATATGTACTTTTATAATGGATCGCGGGTTGTGGGGTTGGCGGGCTGAAAATTGGGCCTCTGATGTTCTCTGTCCTACAAATAGCATCGACAGTTCTGCGATACAGAAATTGGGCCTTCGATGTTCTCTGCAATACAGAAATCGAGGAGTGGAGTTGCAGACTATAGAAATTCATCAAAAATAAATAAATTATACATACGAAATATGTACTTGTATAAAGTAGATATTTAGTTTTATAGATATGAAATTTGTACTTTTATAAAGTATGGGGATGAGATTTTATAGAGCATGCACAGAGCCCTCATTGCATACATAGCCAGTTTTTGGATCGTGGGTTCTCGGGTTGGCGGGTTCAAAATTGGGCCTCTGATGTTATGTGTCCTACAAATAGCACCGACAGTTCCACGATATACAAAATGACAGGCAAAGTTGCGGACTCTAGAAATTTACCAGAAATTAATAATGTCTGTTATATAATAGAATAGTAATAACGTCTGTTACACCGAATTAGTTTTCTTTAAAACTAAGGTTTTTTTTGGACAAAAAATATATGGCATTGTCGAATTAGTTTTCTTTGCACACATTTTATAGAGTATGCGTGGAGTACTCATTCCATACTTAGCTAGTTTTTGGATCGCAGGTTCTCAGGCCAGCGATTTCAAAAATGGGGCTCTGTTGTTCTGTGCCCTACAAATAGCATCGAGATTTCAGCGATATACAAATTGACAAGTGGGCTTGCGAACTATACAAACTTATTATAAAATAAGTAATGTTTTTTACATATCTCTGGAAATTACATCAACATTCAAAGCATCAACGTCGTTGAAGACCAAAAAATTAGCATACAATAGGAGACAAGAAATATAGCATATCCAAATTAGTTTTCTTTGGAACAAACAAGAAGGTTCCTGGAAAGCCAAAATTTAGTATACAATAAGCGCATTTTCGAATCAGTTTTCTTTGGAATTTATCAAAAATTAATAATGTTTGTTACATGTTTCTAGAAATTTAAATGCGTTTGTCATATAGACTGGGATTGGGGCTCCCGCAGACCATAAAAAGAAATAAGTACAAGAATTAGGAATGTCGAAAGAAGAAGTGTGTGACGGTAGAGAGAAAGACCTGAAAAGAAAAAAATGGAAGTTATGAGTCTTTGGTTACAGTTTTCTATTTAAAGAGGACATAAGTGGATTGATAAAGAAAAGAAGATGACATCATAGACTTAAACTGGATTGATAAACAAAACAAGATGGCAGTATAGACTTACTATGAAGCCGATGTGTTTTTTTTGTTGTCGTCGATGGGAAGTGGAGCCCTGTTGACTAGTTGTTGCCCTTCTTGGACAAGGTTGTCCATTCTTTGTTGGAACCATTCTTCGATGTAGCTTTTCATGGGGGCCGTGTTGATTTCATCCCGGATTTCTATGTCGTAAATCTTATTTTCTAATTTCCTTAGATCCATTGAAATACTATGCAGACTCTGTTCAATTTCTTCATTGTGTGAGGCATAGTCCAATACCCAGCACTCGTTCTCATCTAGACAATGTTCAAGTATGTTGTAAAACTTTTTGAAAGACAACCCCTTTAAAATATCAACTTGTTCCTAGAATTCTTCTTTGGTGATTGACAAGGCTTTGAGAATTAAGTTAGGATCTTGAACCTCATTGGTAGTTCTGGCTAAGTCCATCTGGAGCAGGCTTGTGAATAAATCTTCCTTTTCTGATATGATTTGTTTACATGATTTGACTATGAGTTGCAGGTTGTGAACTTTCTTTTGCTAGCATGATTTTACTTTCTTGGTGCGCTTTGGGGAAGGGAGTTTCTCCTGTCTTCTTTTCAGTTTCGATGTGTTGACGACATAGTTGCAAAAAGGGTCTAGTACCTGATCACAGAAAATATGTTCATTTTTTAAATTCGCCTCCAAATGTTCCAGCAAATCATTGGCCTTCTTTCCGAAGGAAACTAAATTTTCAATGTTTCCCAGGCTTCAGTAACTAGTTGCATTCTTTTGTTGATGTTATTCTCTACAAGGGCTCTAGAGCATGCAAGGAAGGTAGAGGATACTTTCATCTTCGCTGCAGTGGTAGAAGGCATGATTTTTTCCAAAGGACTGGAAAATTCTGGTGTTGCAATGAAAGCCTTCTCAAATTCGTTGAGGCGGTGTTTCAGATTGGCATGATCTGTCTCCATTCCTCCAATGGAATCACGAAGAATGTCATCGATTACCTGGTGAAATGAGACGATTTGGGACGGCATCATTTCGCTAAAGTTAATCTCTGTGCGATATTTTCTTTTCCTGTTTGTTACATATCTCTTTTCAATGACCATACTTTTAGATTGGATGTCAAAAATAACACTCTAGATTACGAAGGATTCATCTATGTCAAAAAAAACGGTCTCAGATATTTCCACCGCGGATGACCCAATTTTCTGCATGTGCTCAGTTTCAATTTCAATTTGTAGTTTTCCACTTTCAATTTCGGCTTCCTCCGCCTGCCCTGTATTGTTTTTTATCTTCTTTGCCAGTGGAATTTTGTGAGAACTATCAATATTTATGCGAGGAGGGTTCTTATCTCCTCCTCCATTCGAAGATTTCTGGGTTGCTTTCTTACTAGGGTGGCCCGTCGAAGCGATGCTCAATGATGTTGTTCTCTTGGGAGTTTTTGCGGGGGACTGGATATTCTTCTCATTGGATACTTTTCCATGTTGTCTGTACAATTCAGTCGGGCTTTGCAATGTCTCTGCGTCGCAATCAGAAGAAGCAAGATTGTTGTTGACACTGTCCCTGTTTTGGGTCAGGTATCTATGGATAAAAGAGGTGTTAAATCCAACACCTAGTAAATTTTCTCGAAAAATTCCATTAGGGTCGAACCCTTTTAGCCTTTCAGCATACGCTAGGTTCAATTTCTTGAAATGGGCGGAAAACTCGTCAATCTTGTTGATGTTTTTGCACACAAAGTCTTCGACTTTCCAGGGTAGAGGAATGGACTGTTTTTTTTTCTTGTCATGGAAAAAATGCAACGAGTGGTTGTATTGCCTTGCTATTTCTGCAACAAACATCTTGTCCATGATGTGGCATGGAAGGAAGGTAGGATTTTCCTTAGGGCCAAATACCATGAGGAAACTATGATTTTCCTCCTGCTCAAGTGTGCCCTTCTTGTTCAAAAACTTGCTTGCCTGGCTAGACATCCACGGAGCATCCTTGCCTAACAGTAAATCCTTGAAAACTGAGACAAAGCCATTAAAAACTTCATAAAAACAATGGGAAGCCTTGTGTCTCCACAGGGCCTCGTGCCAAAATGTTACTGGGTTGAATCCACAGTTTATTTTATTGGAAAGAGAAAGTTTTGGAAACGGGCAGCAATACACAATTGCAAAAATCAAGTAGGATGACATATAAAATTTATTCGATTCTTTGAATCGTGAAAACTGGGAACAGAGCTCAATGGAAATTAGCTTCCCCCAATTGAAAATGTATTGTTCCTTGACTGTCAAATACAAAATATAAATAATTATATGGGAAATGCTTGTTGTGGATGCCTGTCTCGTTATTCTTGTAAACAACCAAGCAATTTCCCGGAATGGATTTCTAAAGGAACTTACTTGCAACATTGTGATATCTTTAGGAATTGTTGTCAGGTCTTTGAGGAAGTCAGCTAATATGTCCAACCCGTTATGATGTTTTTCTAGAAACTGCTTGCAGTCTTGTCCTCTGAACGTCAATGTTGGTTTCGACAATTTTAACATCTCGCAGAAGACTTGAGGTGACAAAGAAATAGGAGAATGGTCGCGCAATGGAATAATTATTTGACCAGGAATATATTTTTTGTTGCACCAAGAGACCACCTCCTTACAGTCAAAAACCTCAGAGACGCAACCTGCATGAGCGATTCCAAAGGTCCAAATCACTTTGTTCTGGGCGGAACGGGATGAATAGTAAAAGTATGCCCTGGACCACTGAAACTTCTGCTACTCTTGTGCGAACATATTTATTGTATCTCCACAAAACTGTTGTCGACCGTCTGCCATAAGTCTACAAGAACATTTATTTGTTCCAGACGATGAATGAAATGAAAAGTTGGAAAGGATAATATAACCCTGAACAAATTTTGGTCGAAAGCGTGTGAATGGGAGATGTCCTCGAGACTTTCGTTGATTAATGACAATTTGGATGACTGTTGCATGATGTGTTGTTAACATTAAACACTACTAATTGCATACATAGAAATGCGAACATAGTGGATATTGCAATGAGCGATTAAGCATTGTATATTTCTTGAGCAACCCAACACGAGGATGCATGTTCAAGATGAACAATCGGAAGGGACAAAATAACTCTCCGCACATATTGGTTTAATACGTAATAATGGGATATCTCCTTGATAGTTTCGCCCATTAATGAAAATGTTGATGGTTCCTGCATGGTCAACTGTTAGCATGAAAGGTTTCTAATTGCATAGTAAGAAAGTACAAAGGTCGCAGGTAGGGGAAAAAAACCGCTACAAAATAGGGTTGCAAGGTACAATCGTTGAAGGTGAGGGCACGAGGGTCAAATTGTATGTCTCAGAAATTTTTGAGTGAAATACGCGTAACAGCGAAGAGGGTATGGTAGGACAACCGGAAGGACATGAAGTTAGTGGGGATGGAAGGTAGCGAGAGATACTTTGAAACATTTGTGAGCAGTGGTAGAGTAAAGCTTTTGAGTTCGACGAGCCCATGCTGGAATTGTAGATCACAGAAGTTTTGAGTGAAATATGTACATGATGCAATAAGAAGCAGAGTTCAAAACCATGAACCCACCAACCATGGCCATAAAATTGGCCAAGTATGGAGGGCAATAGCAGTTGGTCGGATTTGTTGTGTGATTATATAGATGGAGATAAAGATATCTCAACCCGCCAAGGCTAGAACCCGCGTTTATAGAAAGGTGACTAAGTATATAACCACAAAGCGATAATACAAGGGAAGAAGAAAAGGGAAAAAGGAGAAATGACTCTATGGTGGAATTGTAAATCATGAAAATTTTGAGTGCAATATGTATATCACAGAACAAAAAACAACAAAGTTTGAATGTGCCAACTCGAAACACTGACTCAGAATTGGAGATTTCGTGAACCCGTGAATAGGAGGACCCAAAATAGGGTCATAAGGTCTGCCCAGAACATGTGAGGTCCCGATGGTCAAATTGTGTCATTCGGAACATTTCAATGCACAATCTGTAACACGAAAGAGGGGATGATGTTGGAACCTGATAGTTAATTTATATATTGCGAAGGGTTGGATGCAAACTGTTTCGTATTGTTGTGTGCAACTGTCACTTGGAAGAGTCATTAGTAAGATCATAACCAATGTATATTAGGAAGCACATTTGTGAACCATGGTATAGTGAAGCTCTTGAGTTCGAGGAGCTTGCGGTAAAATTGTAGATTGCCAACGCAACAACCGCGACCATAAAATTGGCTAAGTATGGAAAGCAATAGCGGTCAGTCTGATTCTTGGTGTAATTATATAGATGGAGATAAAGAAGTCAACCCATCAATGATGGAACCCGTGATCATAGAAAGGTGACCAATTATATAACCAGAGAGCCATAATACAGGGGAAGAAGAAAAGGGAAAAAGGATAAAGGAGTCGGTGGTGGAATTGTAGATCAAGGGAATTTTGAGTACAAGATGTGAAACCGGTAGTCAATTTGTATATTGCAGAGGGTCGGATGCCAACTGAGGCAACGATAGATACTTTGAAACATTTGTGAACCATGGTACAACAAAGGTTGATGCCAACCCAAAATAGTATCCAAGAGTTGCACAGTTAGTGAACCCAGTAACAGGAGGATCCAAAACAGGATGAGAATGTGTCTGCAGAAGACGCAAGTCCCCGGTGTTCAACTTGTATCATTCCAAACATTTGAATGCATAATTTGTAACATGGAAGAGCGGATGATGTCGGAACCCAGTAGTCAATTTGTATATTGCACAGGGTGTGATGCCACCTGTTTCGTACCTCTGTGTCCAGTTGTCACTACTAAGAGATAATTTAGTATTGAAAATAATTTTTTAGAATACTTCATAGGTATTAGAATCTGTAAACAATGGCAATCTCCACCCCACCAGCCCTACATTTTTTGTGTGAATTTGTATATCGCGGAACTGGAAGTGATATTTGGAGGACATGGAACAATAGAAGTGCATGTTGAGTTAGCCAGTCCGCAGGTCCACTTGTCAATTTGTATATCGCGTAATTGTGGGTGTTATTTGTAACACACACAACAATGGAGGCCCAATTTTGAGCCCACCCGCGCGAGAACCGGTGATAAAAAATGTCGCTAGGTATGGAATGTGGAATTCGTACATGCTCTATAAGATATCATGTCCATACTTTAAGAAAAAAAGGGAAAAAGGACCGAGTAGGTAGCAGTGGAATTGTAGATCACAGAAATTTAGAGTGGAAGATGTATATAACGGAACAAAATGGAACAGAGTTCAATTGCGCCAACTCGGCAATCGCAGGCATAAAATTCACTAAGTATGAAAATGAACAACTGGCAGTCTAATTTGCCATGCGACGATATAGATGGAGATGAAATTGGTCCCAACCCGACAATCGTGGACATAAAATTGGTCAAGTATCGAAAGCAACAGCGGTTGGTCGGATTCGTCGTTTGATTATATAGATGGAGATAAAGATATGTTAACCCACCAAAGCTAGAGCTGCATATTTCATGAACCCAACAACAGGAGGATCCAAAACAGGCTGAGAAGGTGTCTGCAGAGGAGGCGAGGCCCAGACCTTCTAATTGTATCGCTCCGAACATTTGGATGCATAATCTGTAACATGGAAGAGAGGACGATGTCCGGTAGTCAATTTGTATATTGCGGAGAGTGAAATCCCAATTGTTTTGTACTTCTGTGTCCAATTGTCACTACTAACAACTAATTTAGTATTCAAAATAATTTTTTAGATACTATTAGATACTTCACAGGGATTAGCATCTGTAAACAATGGCAATCTCCACCCCACCATTTCTTCATTCCATGTGTCAATTTCTATATCGTGGAACTGGGAGCGTTGTTTGGAGGACATGGAGCAATAGAAGTGCAATCTTCAGTCAGCCAGTCTGCAGGTTCACTTATCAATTTGTATATCGTGGAACTTTGGGTGCTATTTGTAGGCCACAGAACAATGGAGGCCCAATTTTGAGCCCGCTCGCCCGATAACCCATGATCCAAAATGTCACTAGGTATGGAATGCAGAATTTGTACATGATCTATAAAATATCAAGTCCATATTTTATAGTCCCATAAAACACAGGAAGAAAATAAGGGAAAAAGGACGGAGGTGTTCACAGTGGAATTGTAGATAATATATAGGAAGAAGAGAAGGGAAAAATAACTAAGTATCTCGCAAAAGAACATCTAGTGTTTGATTATTAATGCAAATGCTTGCGAAACCCTGCCCAGTTCTGACCAAGTAAGGCATAAATTGTAGATCATGAAAGTATATTTCATACCACTGTGTCCACTTGTCACTACTAAGAGCATTGTTGATGTATATCAGGAAGGATGTGAAGTTGTTGTGGATGGAAAGAAACAACAAATAAATTGAACGAACTTAATGTATACTAGGAACCCGCGGTGTAATTATAGATCACGGATGTTTTGAGTGCAAGATGTATATAGTAGAATGATAAGCAGCTGGGTTCGCAAGCACCGACCCCGTAGTAGCGTACATAAAATTGGCTAAGTATGGAAAGGAACAGTGGTTAGTCGGATCCGTCGTGCGAGGATATAGATGGAGATGTTAAAGCATGAATTGCAAATCACGGAAGTATCTTTCGTACCACTGTGTCCACTTGTCACTAGTAAGAGCATTGTTGATGTATCTCAGGAAGGACACAAATTTGCTAGGGATGGAAAGCAACAACAGATACTTTGAACGAAGTTAATGTATATGAGGAACCTGCGGTGTAATTGTAGATCATGGATCTTTTGAGTGCAAGATGTATATAGCGGAACGATAAGCAGTTGGGTTCGCAAGCGTTGGCCCTGCAGCAGCGGGCATAAAATTGGCTTAGTATGGAAAGGAACAACGGTCGGTCGGATCTGTCGTGCGAGGATATAGATGGAGATGAAGGCATGTCATCCTGCCAAATCTGGAACTAGATACCATAGAAAGGGCAGTAAGTATATATCTGAAAAGAGATAATGAGTGGGAACAAGAAAAGGCCAGTTCGTATGCACCGATTTGGCAACCGCGGCCATAAAATTGCCTAGGTATGGAAAGGTACATCAGTCGGTTGGATTCCTCATGTGAAGATACAGATGGAGATGAAGATATGTCAGCCCGCGAACCCTGCAACCACCCATTATAGAAATTCTACTAAGTATAAAACCAAAAAGCCATAATGGATGGGAAAAGAAAAAGGAGAAAAGAGATGAGTATCTAAGAGTCGAAAAATTCTTTTTTTTTCCATTTATTAATGGCAATGTTTTTGAACCTCTGTTGGTTTATCACTAGTAAAATCATTAAGTGCAGATCACTGAAGTTCTTTGGCTGCAACATGTATATGATGAAACAAGGGACATAGGTGCTGGGTACCACGAACCCGGGGCCTAGTGCCCAGATAACTGGCTAAGTATTGGCCAAGACAAAGTTTTGATATCTATTTCAATATTTTTCATACTAGTATCTATCAATGGAGAAAGTTTTCATATTTATCTGAATAGTATGCATACTAATATATATTAGTGGATTGGTTATGTTTCAAATGCAAATGATCTCCTAATTTGTAAGATGCTCTTCGGCTCGCAAATTTCATTGAAACCACAAAAATTTTGACTGCAAGATGTACATAGCGCAACAAGAAACATGAATTTTCATTCTGGTCTTAGCAAGATAAACTCCTTATCATCTATTCATCTTGTATTCGTTGCAATGAAATCAGCAAATGTCAGCTCTCCATAAACATCAATATCTAAATTAAATTAAATGAAATCAAAATTTGGTGTGACTTTAAGTAATTAAAGCATAAATTGCAGACTACGAAAGTTCTTAGGCTGCAAGATGTATATGACAGAATAGTGGACATAGTTGTTTAATACAGCAAACCCAAAGATAATTGCCTAAGCTTTGCCGAAGAGGAATTTTTTTGTATTTATTCCAATAGTACTGATATTAGTATATATGCACGGATATTATCAAATAGAAGAAGCTGCAATATATCCAACATACTTCACAGGAACATTGTGTCAACAGTTCAACCACCTTGTTGTAACTCATTAATTGATTCTATTTACGAAACCCGAAGAATGGGAGCAAGACGAATCCTCCAATTTCTTTCTTTAAATACAGGGCCACCGCCACATAAGTATGGCCTATGAAAAATTATCCTTAAATGTAAAATGTAAACAAATAACAGACCAGGTTTTATTTAGATTGAATTAGTGGGCAATAGAAACAAAAGCTTTTCCTTCATGTTTAACGACACAGGGGAAGAAGGTACAAAAAAAATTAAAACAAATACCAGAAATTGGAAAATACTGTTAAAAAATAAACCGAAATTATTCTATATTCAAATAAGATGGGCTACAAAATACAGTTAAGGATATTTGTGACAACAATTGCGATTTTACCTACTGTCAACCAATAAAAAATATGTGCATTGATGAAGCTTCTTCACAGTTTTCTTGACGTTCAAACTCTTTATTTGTAAAAAACGAGTTGAATATCAATTTTGGGTTCTCTACTTAATTAGTGTTGCCAAGTACATCTATCCTAGTTTTTTGAATACCATCTCTCTTCCAGATATGGCCTACTTGCAATGGCTGCTTATTCAACATTTCATTCTTTGTCAAGTATTAATTTCCCTCTGTCGTCGAAAAGTTGGGGTTTAAGGTGCTTTCCTTGCAATGTTCCTGAACCATGACATCTGAGACAACTTGGAAATGCGATTCAGGCCAATTTCAAAGTGGACAAAGTCGTTTTATGTCACAACAACTAAGGCAGGGGAAAAAATTCAAGTATGTAGTGACTGGTATTCTCCAGGTATTCGATCGTCTGGTTGGTTGAGAAGCCTACCTGAGGATTTGTATGTGGAAATTCTTTGCTTTATTATAGTAAATTGGAAGAAATGTCCAACCCACATGCAAAATGAAACTCTATTGAGGTACATAACTTCTTCGGGCAACAGAGATGTGGCAAGTGCATCAAATGCTGCAGAATGCACCAGCACAGGTTTGGCAAGTGTATCAAATGTTGCAGATGGCATCGGAATGTATCTTTCCTTATAGCAGTGGAGGTATGGCAGCCCACAAAAAGGTCTGGAATGTTCAGAGGTGACGCCAAATATGTGGAGTCTGCAACTACATCCAGAGGAAACCAAACAAACTTTGACAAAGAACATAGCTTTCTATCAAGTCAGCTACCAGACCCACATGCAGGTCATCAAACTATGAAGTAGAAACTTTTGTAGTGATAATATGTCATTTTATCCACCCATACAGTTTATGTTACCCACCTCTGAGGTAGAAAAATACTTGTCCAATCTCTACAATTCGATACACTTTCCAAATCTGTGTTGTTGGAAGAAGCTATATACTTAAATGAAGAACTATTTTGCACGTGAACTCAAAATCCATTACAATTTCCAGCAAGAAAACAAATAAGTTCAACCAACAAATCTCTAGGCATCCTTTTCAACCAACCAAATCATCGAACACAGGGAGAACACCAACCAGAACATACTTGTTCTTTTCTTTTTTCGTCCTCTCTGAGTTTCTCTTGTATAACATTTTTTTTTTTACTCAAAGGTCACGTCACATAAAACCAGTCTCTCTTCTTTCATTTTCCCCTCAATCACATCTCTAAGTTGTCTTACATGTCCATGACCAGGAACATTAGAACGAAGGCACCCTAAAGAACAACTCTTTGATGATAGAGAGAAATGGAAATAAGTATTTAAAAGCAACGTTGGATGGTATTCCCTAGATTTTGTGTTGATCCGTTTTAATGACATGTTCTTGATATTTTCACTTATTAATGCCAATCTTTTTGAATATGTATGCTCAATAGTGACTAGCAGCACGTATTAAAATTCCCATATCCAAGCAGATTCTCAAATTTGACATCTAAGATATGCACAATATTAAAGAGGGACATGACATCAAGGCCTCTGTGGGTGACATGTTCGTGAACTATGTTGAAGCTTTTAAGAAAACTAAAACTGCACAAGAAAAAAAAAAAAAAAGTATTTCACAAATTCGAAATGCAAGCAAAAAGAAATTACCAGATCCCATAATATTTTCCTATCTATTCATTTTAATGGGAGATGTCCTCGAGCTTTCTAGTTATTAAAGCCCATCATTTTGAAATGCACAATATTAAAGAGGGACATGACGTCAAGGCCTCTGTGGGTGACACGTTTGTGAACTATGCTGAAGCTTTTACGAAAACTAAAACTACACAAGCAAAAAAACAAAATAAAAAGTATTTCTCAAATTCAAAATGCAAGCAAAAAGAAATTACCAGATCCCATAATATTTGTCTGTCTATTCATTTTAATGGGAGATGTCCTCGAGCTTTCCAGTTATTAAATCCCATCATTTTGAAATGCACAATATTAAAGAGGGACATGACGTCAAGGCCTCTGTGGGTGACACGTTCGTGAACTATGCTGAAGCTTTTAAGAAACTAAAACTGCACAAGCAAAAAAATAAAAGAAAAAATATTTTGCAAATTCAAAATGCGGGCAAAAAGAAATTACCAGATCCCATAATATTCGTCTGTCTATTCATTTTAATGGGAGATGTCCTCGAGCTTTCCAGTTATTAAAGCCCATCATTTTGAAATGCACATTATTAAAGAGGCATATGACGTCAAGGCCTCTATTAGCGACACGTTCGTGAACTATGCTGAAGCTTTTAAGAAAATTAAAACTGCATAAGCAAAAATAAAAATAAAAATTATTTGCGCAAATTCAAAATGCAGGCAAAAAGAAATTACTAGATCCCATAATATTCACCTGTCTATTCATTTTAATGGGAGATGTCCTCGAGCTTTTCAGTTATTAAAGCCCATCTTTTCGAACCTATCTAGTCGGTTCTGACTTTTGAAATCATATTTAATGTGTATTGGGAAGCGCTGACGGTAGCGGGGATGGAGCCTTATGTAACAAACGTTACTACTATTTTTATGTTTTTGTCGACGAGCATATGTATAACGTACGTAAAGAAAAGTAATTCGAGAATGCTGGTTTTTTTGCACGAGCCCTTGAAATTCAAATAGTCTGCAAGTTTGATTGTCAATTTGTATATCGCAGAACTCTCTGTGTTATTTGTAGGACATGGAACAACAACGACTGAACTTAGAGCCCGCCACCCCGAGAACCCGCGATCCAAAAAATTCTTACTAATCTTTTTGTGTTTTTTGTCCACCAGGGTATGTAGAACGTACGTAAAGTAAACTATTTCGATAATGCTATTTTTTTTGGACATGAAACCCTTCAAATTCAAATAGTTCGCAAGTCCGATTGTCAATTTGTATATCACGGAACTCTCTGATTGTCAATTTTCAGCTGCCTACCCCGAGAACCCGCGATGCAAAAACTGGCTAAGTATGGGATGAGGGCTCTATGCATGCTTTATATATCTACTTTATAAAATTACATATTTCATATGTTTAATTTACGTTGTCCAGGAAACCTATAATTTGATAAATTTCAATGTCTTCTGTCCAGGAGCCCTTCTTTTAAAGAAAACTAATTCGGAAATGCTAATGTATACACCATAGTTCGATACAACCTATCCGCGAAGCCACGTCTATAAAACTGGCTAAGTATGGAACCGAACTGTGATCAGTCTAAATGATCGCAGAACTCTCTGTGCCATTTGCAGGGAACGGAACAACAGAAGCCCAATTTTCAGCCTGCCACCCCAAGAACCCACGATCATTAACTTATGTTGTCCAGGAAACCTATAATTTCATAAATTGCATTCTCTTCTGTCCAAGAGGCCTTCTTTTAAAGAAAACTATTTCGGGAAATCTAATGTATACACCAAACACAACCTGTCATAGTTCGACAGAACCTATTCGTGAAGTCGCGTCCATAAAACTGGCTAAGTATGCAACCGAACGATAGTCACTCGGAATGACCATAGAAACGCGAGAAACTAGAGTCAAACGTAGTTTACAACAGGAAAGTAAAAGGGAGAGAACAACTATATCTCCCACACAACAAAAGGCAATCTCATAACTATGAAACGTAGTAACACAAAATCCATGGAAAAAGCATCGGCAGCTATGAAATATATTTTGAGGCAGACAAACTCTATTTCAACGCGTAATAGATGCAATTTACATCACCTAAAATTCTTTAGTCTGTTATTTTATCTTAATAAGCCCAATTTGACTTATGTTGTCCAAAAAACCTATAATTTCATAAATTGCATTCTCTTCTGTCCAGGAGGCCTTCTTTTAAAGAAAATTAATTCGGGAAAGCTAATGTATACACCAAACACGACCTGTCATAGTTTAATAGAACATATTCGCAAAGTCGCGTCCATAAAACTGGCTAAGTATGTAACCAAACGACTGTCGCTCAAAATGACCATAGAAACGCGAGAAACTAGAGTCAAACTCAGTTTACAACAGAAAAGTAAAAGGGAGAGAATAGCTATATCTCCAACACAGCAAAAGGAAATCTCATAACTATGAAACCATAGTAGCACAAAATCCATGGAAAAAACATCGACATCTATGAAATATATTTTGAGGCCGACAAACTTTGTTTCAACGCGTAACAGATGCAATTTACATCGCCTGCAATTCTTTAGTCTGTTATTTTATCTTAATAAGCCCAATTTGACTTATGTTGTCCAAGAAACCTATAATTTCATAAATTGCATTCTCTTTTGTCCAAGAGGCCTTCTTTTAAAGAAAACTAATTCGGGAAAGCTAATGTATACACCAAACACGACCTGTCATAGTTCGATAGAACCTATTCGCGAAGCCACGTCCATAAAACTGGCTAACTATGCAACTGAACGACAGTCGCTCGGAATGACCATAGAAACACAATAAACTAGAGTCAAACGTAGTTTACAACAGGAAAGTAAAAGGGAGAGAACAGTTATATCTCCCACACAACAAAAGGCACTCTCATAGTTATGAAACCATAGTAACACAGAATCCATGGTAAAAGCATCGACAACTATGAAATATATTTTGAGGCCGACAAACTCTGCTTCAATTCATAACAGATGCAATTTACATCGCCAACAATTCTTTAGTCTGTTATTTTATCTTAATAGTATTCTATGAAAACTGCAGTGCAAAAAAATGTAACCAGAGATCCAACCGCAGATGCAACATCCCAACATTGTAAACCCTAGGCAAACAATAACAAACACTAAATAAGAACCCAGCTAAGAAACACCAAAAGGCCCAAGTGCAGGCGCAAGACCAGAACCGTGCAAAGTCAAATCAAGCAACAATAAGCAACATACAACGAAGAAAGAAGCAATCATCAACCACTCCCCCAGGAACGATGCTATTCTAATCATGATTGCAGAAATCCAAACGTGCAAACTGCAACAACATGAACAGGCAAGCAACAACAATGACAACATGCAAATAAGAAATTAGTGGCATGCAAAAAACAAGCATGGACTAGTGAACTAGCAACGCCGCTGGAGCATATAAATTTTAAAAACGGAAGAAAATGTCTTCTAACAAGTCTGTTAAGTAACCATTCAACACTACCAAGCCTATTAGGTAAACATTTAAGTCTGTCAAAAATGCATTGTAAACATTTAAGAAAAAAATTCAAAGTGGCAGGTCTTTGACATATCCCAAAAAAATAATTATATTTTTTGTAACAATAGTTCGAACACCAGAGAATGTATTGGAAAGCCAAACTTTGGATATGCCACCATATCAAACATTGCCATAAATTTACCTAGCATAAAATGCTAAACCAAACATTCGAATTAATGCTAGCATTAATCCACCTTTGAGGAATGCATAAGAAAATATATGATTCAAAAAGACCATATACGATCAAATACTTTGGATATGCCAACATATATAACAATGGGAATAGCGAAGCCGACAATAAGACCTCCAATCCCTTATCCAATAATATCATGACAAATATGAGACTTTTTTTTATATAAAAATCGATGTTTTCAATTCCCTCGTTCCAACAATAGATAATATGGAAATATTTGTGATCAAAAGACAGACTAATATGAATTCACCCGCAGGGGTGTAGACCGATTGCCAAGTGTCGTGTAAATGGAAGGAACTATGTAAAATGAGGTCTCAAGGTCGATTCTCACCCTGATTTACTCGGAGGGCGTGCTTGCGGGCTGTGCATTTCTCCCTAGGGGTTATAAGGCAGCCGACAGGATTCGACCCCGTGTCACGCGAGTACGATACTGCCGTTGTTACCGATTCCCCTAGTATAAAAAAAAAAATATGAAGTCAACGATTTATTAATCGTTATAGCCCCTCTACGCCTACGGCAGGGACTAATAAGAGTTATAAATAGTTTGAATAATTTTACTCTTGAATCCAAAGATGCTAAGTTAAAAAGTAAGGTCAATCAATAGATTCACATGTACATGCTAGAAATAGTGGTTGGTAATCGATTCACATCTACGTGCCAAAAATGGTGGTTGGTGATAATAAATGGTATTGATTAATGACATTATTTCAAATTAATTATTAATATTTCTATTAAATGAAATAGTAGAGAAGAATTGTACCATTTTATTATTTATTATATAGTCAAAAGTATGTATTAATTAAATATTGACTTTATGTTATGTTAATTAAAGATTGACTTTATGTTATGTTAAAGAATAAGTTTAAATAAACATATAAAAAAAATCTAAAAATATATATATTATTTTACCAATTTTAAATTTACATATATAAAGAAATTATATATATATACATTATGTTATTAATTTTGTTTAGAGTTATTTTTCTATTATAATACCTTTTGATGTCATCCACAAACGATGTGTTATATAATGTTATATAAAACTTTTTAAGTGAAAAGTAACAAAATATAACAGTAATCAAAGAAATCACACTCCTCGTTTCTCCAAACCAAGGGTATTTGAGAAAAAATACAAAATACTTCCAGCATATAGGTTGATACAAAACAAAGAGATAACAACACTACGTACTTGGATCTGACCCCATATGTCAAAAAAACCTATCGAATAAAACCAAACAACACTATCTCTTAAGAGTAGTCATAGAGTAAGCTCATCAAGATAGCATGTCGACAAATACATTAATATAGATTTAAGAATAGGGTAGGTCCCTCATTCCCCTCTTCCCACTGGGTGTAAACGATCTTTCCTTCTTGCATTTGGAGTTCCTTCTTGGATAAATCATCTACCTCCTTATTGATATCTTTGTAAATGTGAGTGAACATGATTGTCCTGAAAGCTTTATTGAGGTCTCTGATTTTGTCCTTCCAACATTCCAAAGATATTACCTCCAACTTTTCTTTTTGGTTCAACCAGTCTATGATGATTTTGGAATCTCCAAAAAATGTGTAGATCTAGGATATGCAATCGCGAATCTAGGGTTAAAGTTGCCCACACTCTCAAAATTTTGGCCCTACTATTTGTCCCTAGTCTACAATTGAATGCCCATTTATAGACCGTATGGTAATTGATCCTAAGGACCCCTCCTGCTCCACTTAGTTGGTCGTTTGATTGTGCTACTCCGTCAAACCAAACCATTGTAAAACCCTCTTGAGTCATTTTAAAAGTGGATCTGGTAACTGACACTTTGAGTTATTAATTTTAAAGACTTAACTAGGTTTCTCCAGCTCTGAGAGGCATTTGAAGTTCTTTGAGTGGCCTATCTAAGCCAAGAAGACACCGAGCTATATGGAATATATTTGTCCTTTATGACCCTATGAAAAATTCCATCCTTCATTAGTACTCCCCATAAGGTTTTTTCCGCCAGTGATCTGTCAAAAAAGTAAATGTTCCTTAGTCCCCAACCACCAAAGATCTTTGGTTTTGCAATGATCTCCCATTTACAAAGATGAATATGTTCCTTAACACTACTACTCGACTAAAGTAAATTGAACATCAATTGTTTGATCCTGTTGAGTACTGACGCCAGGATACTTGCCAAAGCCATCCAATAAACATGCATGCTCTCAAGTATTTCCTTTATAAGCACGAATCAAACTCCTAAGGAAAGCCATCGGTTGCACCAATGACCAATTCTTTTTCAAACTTTTCGATTATCCAACGCCAATCTTCAACCTTATAATTTATAGGCTTGAGAAAGTATCCAAGATGCCTAAAACCATCAGTTAGATCTACAAACTTGTATGTAAATATTTCCTTGTAAGAATACAAGTCCTCCTAATGAATTCCATAATGATGTAAAGTTGACTTGAGAGGGTTCACTATCAGTCTCGTCGCCCTGCAGAAAGTTTTTAGAATGGTGTTGATATCCTTCCATTCCTGAAGCAAAGCCCTATTCATGATGAGAATGTCGTCCAAAAAAAAGAGATTGAGGATCTTAATAATTCTGGAGACCTTGACTCCCATCAACTTCCCTTCAACCTATCCTTTCTTTAGGAGTAAAATGAGACCTTCCATCATTAAAATAAATAGCAAGGGGGATAAGGGAAAACCTTGTCTTAAACCTTTGCCACTATGGAAGAATGAAGTGGTCCCTCTGTTAATCAAGACTGCAAATGAAGTTGTGTTCACACAACTCATTATCCTGTTTGTGGTCGAAATACCAAAACCCATTTGTATTAATGTCAACCGCAAAAAGTCCCAAATAATATAGTCATATGCCTTATGTAAATCAAGCTTCAAAATCACGGCCTTTAATTTTTTCAACTTAATATTGTGGATACATTCCTTAGCAGTTCCAATTGCATCCATGATTTGTCTACCCTTTAGAAAACTCAGTTTCTCTCCCGAAAGAGATTGAGAAAGAACAAGTTTAATCATGTTTGCGATGAGCTTTGCGATAATTTTATAAGTCATATTACACAGGGCTATAGGTATGAAGTCTCCAAAAGAAGTAGGCTTGTTGACTTTTGGAATTAGAGTAAGGAAGGTCGAGTTTAAGGACCTAATCACTTCACCTCTTTTCCTAGATTCCTCTACTGCCTCCAAGAGGTCATCCCTACCAGCTCAAAAAAGGATATGAAGAATTCAACCGTCCACCCATCAAGCCCCAGAATCTTGTCCTTGGAAAAACCTTTTAGGACAACAAGTAATTCATCTTTGGTATAGGGTTTTTCAAGAAAATGACTATCTTCCTCATCGACTAAGCAGGTGAAGAGATGAATTGTGCTTACCTGTTCCATAATTGAGTTTAGTCTCGAGACAACATAGAACTCTTTGAAATTTCTATTTGCTTCATTTAATGGTGCCTCCTGTTTGGAATGAACCATGTCATTCTCTTCCTAGATCTCCCAATTATATTTACGATTCCTTCTATGACTAGCGAACTGATGGAATTTTTTCGTATTTTGGTCTCCACTTTTTATCCAAATTGCTATGCTATGTTGTCTCCATAAATCCTCTTTTGCCTAAAGAAGCTTATTTCATTCTTCCTCTAGTAACTTTATATGATGGTTTGCCTGGTCTTTCTCCTGATAGTATACCTCAAGGTCCTCCTCGAGCTTATCTAAATTTAAGTTCTTTTGGATTCTTTGATCTTTAGCCCACAATTTCACTCGGTTTTTTAACTATTTCAACTTCCATACCAATCTTCGTTGGGCCATTTTTTCATCCAATAATGTCTGGTCATTCCAAACCTCTTGCACTATATGTTTGAAATCATCTTCCCCCATCCACGTATGATTCAACTTGAATGGATATGTTATAGTATAATGATTGTTGTCTAGTTGGATTAAAACATGGGCATGGTCTGATATGTAAGGGTAGGTGACCCAAGACCTATGTCAATTGACAATGAAAATGAGATCCTCTGACAAATATACCCAGTCTAGTATTTTGGATATTCCTTCTCGCCTAATTCTACCATTCTTCCACGTGGGTACAACTTCATCTAGTATGATGTCGACAAGGAGATTTCCCTGAAAAATACCCTTTGAAAAACCCCGACATTGGGTCCAATTTTGCTGAGTCACCCCAAACCTCTCCAACACTGACTGTAAAGTTTAAATCCCCTACTACAATCAAATTTTTGTAGGCTCACATGCCTCTACTAACCACCTTGTCCCAAAACGTTTTTCTCTTTGTACAAGGTCCATAAACGTTCAAAAAGGAGATTTTCCTTTTATCCTCTAAATAGGTACCTGTCATAAAAATACCACCACAACTTAAAAATGGAGATATTTCAAACTTGTAAGGATCCCAAGACACTAGAAGTCCCCCATAATTGCCAATAGAACTAAGAAAACAGATCAACCAGGATGGTCATAAAGTGTTCATAAAAAATCTTGCTTTCTTCTCATCTACCAAATTTTCTTGAAAGAAACTAATATCGGGTTGAGTTCTAGAAAGTAATTTGCGAACGGAAGCAATTTTTGAGGCCCCTCCCACCCCTTGATGTTTAAGGAGAGAAGAATCGTGATTTTTTCCTGGCTAGGGATTTCATGCCTCTAAGTGCCCCATTATTAGAGATGATGGAATTTTGTATATAAATAGTGGTAGAATAAGAGCCTTCTTTCCTACGAGCACTTATGGTTTTTAATGGGGAGATCTCTATCCCCAAACCCCTCGACCAAGCAAAATCCTTCCATGTTTCCTCCCCAGTTCGTCCCATAAACCCTACATCTCAGTTTGACCTGCTTGTCTAAAGACATTTCTCCCCTGGTAGGTGGGAAGTGGAGTAGGAGTCATGGCCTTTCTATAAGAAGGAACCAGGCTGTCAAGAACCACTCCTAAATAACTTTTACCAATATCAGACTCCCTAAACCCTGGAATAATGAAACATCTCCCCACAGGCTCCATGGAAGGTCCCTCTTCTCCTCGGAGGTCCTTAGAGGGTGTTGCATTGGTTGGATCCCCCCCCCCCCCCCCCCCCCCCCACCCTGGCTAGAGGTGTCTATCCCAAGAGTCTATAACCCCCTTAGGAAAGCTCAGTTACATCACTAGAGGTGTAAGCAAGAGGGACCTCAACTTCTAAAATGGAGGAAGGATCTAGATAATCACGTTCCCAGACCAACAAAGAGTAATAAAGAGAGGGACAATTCTTTTTTAACTTACCTGTTATAGTGTCTTAAGGCGATGGTGACCTAGTATCCTCCTCGACTATGATGAAATCCCCTTTATCATAAGATTCCACCCCTGGGGAGTCACAACGATGTGCCTTTTTGATCATGTATGCTTTTGACTCCTCCACCACAAGACCCTGACAATCCCTCCGCATGTGACCAGTTCTCCGGCAAATGGAACATCTAAAAGGGACTCCTAAATAGTCCAGTTTTTGACCTAGGATTCTCCCCCTCCAATCTGTTTTAGTAGACTCAGATAATCCACAGTGAATATCTATTTCCACCAAAATCTTACCGATACGTTTATCAAGCGCCTTAATAGTTGCTTCATCCACTTTTATGAAGCGACCTAGCTCATTTCCAATGGCTTCCAGGGCCTTGGTGTTCCAGAGTTGTAATGGTAGACCTGGTAATACCACCCAATGATGGAGAAACTGGAAGTATTTCGTTACTGGGCCAAAACAAACCCTCCAACATTTTAACATGAGGTTGCTGCCATCAATAACCCACGACTTGTCTAAAACAACCATAGTATCTTCTGGGGATTTGAAAGTGAATCCAAACCAACCCTTGGAAAGAGTCATAACTTCTGGCGTGTAACCAAGCATGGGAGCCCATGAAGAACTCACCCAGTCTGGTAAACTTTGACTACACAAGGTTCGGTAAGAGAGACACCCCACCAATGCACAGAGAGACAAATTTCAGGACTCCTCTAGTCTGATGTCACCACCAAGTACCATCTTGGGTTTTGACCTGTTTGGTTTCCACGCTTTCAACGAAGGGCCCTTCCCTCCCTGGGATCTATGAACTCTCCCTCCCAATCTTCTAGGATGAGTAAACCTCCCTACAATGTCCCAACGACCCACATAGTGCACTAAAAAACATTCTTGGCAAGCAAGCGATCCTCCAAGGAAATGCGATATGGGTTTCGGAGGAAGTGAAAAAGGCTCACCTCTTTTTGCAATTGATGGCTCTATAGTGAGCTCTGAATTTGTCACTTTTTTTATTTCACCTCTAGCTACAGCTCTCAACTCATCGTCCGAGGTGAAATTTTGGCACTATTCCAAATAGCCTTGTCCTCTGCACCCATTAGTGCGCTGACCTCATCTTCCATCCAGAAGCTTCTCCACCCTGTAGACCCCTTCCACCTGACGGTCCTTCAGACCTTCTCCATGCAAATGTTACTATAAGTCTTATGTGCAATAAATATGTATATATGGAAAGGCCCTACATTAATGAAATTTGAATATGGATATTAAGAAAGACAATAAAACAAGACTTCTACATGAGAACATAACTTCCACACAATCGATTGTTAGGTCTACTGTGGCGATTTCCAATGTGGATTGTCTGTGCTTGTGTGTCTTTTCTTTCTGGTGGCTTGTATATGGATTATGTTGTGAAAGATGGATTGCTTTAGTTACATTGTTATTGAGAATTACACCAGATGTGTATATAATTTAGGGAAACATTAAAAAACTTTTCCAAAATTTATGAAAGTTGTTGTTAGTGCAAACAAGTTATAATAATAATAAATGGGAAAAGTATCCAACCATAACCTTTTTGTGAATTGAGCTATGAGTTTTAGTGACATGTTACCAGGTACATATTATTAGTCCCTGCCAAAGGCTTGGTACTATAGCAATGAGTTTGCTCTTTGACTCTGTATCAGTTTCTAGTTGACTTTATATTTTTGTGCTATATCCAATGTATAACATAGGAAAATAATATATGTGTTTTTTTATATAATAAAAAAACATATTTTTTTGAAATTTCATTGGCTAATATCTTTGATGTCTTATTACATACTTCACGTCATTCGATGTATAGAATGGATTACACAATTAATAAATTTGCCAAGTATTGTTTGACAAAAATCTTGGATGCATAAATGTTAAATGATGATGTGACTGCTGAAAAATGAAGATTTGTGCAAATATTCGGTACACAGGTCATGTTATATTGCTCCTATAGTCTACATACCCCTCACACACACTGATATTCCAATTTCTCACCATTGACGACTTCGACTTGCTATATTTATCCTCACCGTCTATTGTTTTCTTTCCTTTGCGACATCACTTCTCTCTATTCGCTTTGTAGTACGACACGTCGACAATCTCTCTCTTTAACAGAGTATTAATTCATTTATAGAGTATTCATTTCATTCTTTTACTATTATTAAAAACTAAATATATTATAAATAATTTAATTATATTTTATTACTTTATATTTTATTATTTACTTTACTTTAATTTAATTATATTTTAATATTATTATGGTTAAACATGCATACTTTATAATTTAATTATTATTAGAAGCTAAATATATTATAAATAATTTAATTATATTTCATTACCTTATATTTTATTATTTACTTTAATTTACTTTAATTATATTTTAATATTATTATGGTTAAACTTTCATACTTTATATTTTAATACTTAACTTTATATAATTAATATTATAACATTTTTTAATAACATTTTACTTTATATAATTTATATGATAATATTTCTCAAATCAATAATATTGTATTATTAAAAAATAATATTATATAGATTATTTAAAATGGTTGTGTAAATTTTATTTTTATTAAAATTAGATATTTTATATTTTAATACTTTAGTTTATATGATAATATATTTTCAAATTAATACTTTAACACTTTATCAAGTTCAATGATTCCATATAATTATATTCCTTTTTCAAATTTATTTGGCAGAGACTAAGTTACTATGTAATCCTTGTTATATATTGTTTTGTTATTCTTATATTTAAACATTGTTTAAAAAAAAAATACATTTTTATATAATATTATTTATTTACATCTTAAAAAAGATTTCTGGTTTGAATCATATACCTACCTCTGATTTGGTGTAAAAAGTGGACATCAATATTGATGTGAGAGATTTTTAATTGTAATAATAAGGATGTAAAAAGTGAAAAAATAAAATAAAATTATATATAATGTAATATTTATTTTACAACAATAATATAAATAGTGTAAAATGTAAAATTCATTAAGAAAAAAATAGAAAAGTTAAGTTATATATCAAGTTAAAATGACATAATAGATATGTTGTTAAAATAGGTGCCATAACATATACATACATATATTTTAAAATTTTATATTTAAGAATCTCTATGTTTTTAAAAGATTTTTAATTGTAATAATAAGGATGTAAAAAGTGAAAAAATAAAATAAAATTATATATAATGTAATATTTATTTTACAACAATAATATAAATAGTGTAAAATGTAAAATTCATTAAGAAAAAAAATAGAAAAGTTAAGTTATATATCAAAGTTAAAATGACATAATAGATATGTTGTTAAAATAGCTGCCATAACGGATCCTGGGAAGAACGAGAGCTCTGGCGTTAGGGTTTCTCGTTTTCGATAGAGTTTTTTCGTGAAGAGTCTCATGGCTGCGCCTGGGGGCGGGATTCCCGCCCCCTCCCACTCGGATTCGGTCGAGGATGCATTCCGCAGGCTTCTCCACAGCCAA
>ML778644.1:1070891-1122380 GCA_009831015.1 Picea engelmannii | reverse complement strand
CCCCCCCCCCCCCCCCCTAGACCCCCCTAGGAAAGCACCCGATGCACACAGAAGATCTCTAGGTGAAGGGATCGTCAGACGCAGATGTCGTATCTGACGCACCCACACACACACACACATGCAAAGAATATAACACATACCCAACATTCTCCCACTTGTTGTTTTATTTGCATCCAGGGGTCCATGGGATTATATAGTCAACAATCTAGGGTAGCAATGCCCATTGTTACTCTACACTAGGAGAACTTTTCTATGCTCACAGACTTTGTCAATGAATTTGCAACATTCTTCAAAGTGTCAACCTTTTCCAGCAACACCTTCTTTTCCTCAACCATGTCTCTCACAAAGTGATACTGAGCATCAATATGCTTTTTCTTTGAATGATAAGTTGGGTTCTTTGCGAGGAATATTGCACTCTGACTGTCACAGTCTAATCTCACTTCTTGTTGTACCAACCCAATACTTGAACACAATCTTTGTAACCATACTACTTCCTTTCTTGCATGAGTGGTTGCCATGTATTCAGCTTCTGTAGTTGAGAGTGCCACTACAACCTGTCTTTTGCTCATCCAACCGATTGCTCCTCCAAATAGGTTAAACACATACCCACTTGTAGATCTTCTGTGATCCAAATCTCCAGCCCAGTCTACATCAACAAAGCCATGTATGTCCACCACTCTGTCCAATCCCGGTCTTCCTTGGTAGCACATTCCATAACTGGTGGTGCCATAAAGATACCTGAAGACCCTCTTTATTGTTGTCCAATGCTCCTTCCTTGGTTTTTACATATACCTGCTCAAAACTCCCATTGCATGTTGTTGTTGGCAAATAATACCCTACAGACTAACAAGCTAGGGCTAGGCTTGCATGCAGATTTTGACCTTAAAGAAATGACCTTTTAACCTACCACCCAAAACTTTAAACCCATTTTTCATGATACATGCATGGAAAGGAAATACTAACCTTTTTACTGATGTTTGGTGTAGATCCTCCGTAGTGCTCTTGATTGCTTGCTCGTGCGGCTCCTTCCAAAGTTAACCTGCAATCAAGACAAAACACTACGCATGCATGCTACTTTTCTACTTGGCGGTTAGAAATTAAGCATAAATTACACAAACCACATATAACTCATGCATTGGGACGAGAAAAGTATTCTTTATTATTTTCAAAATGAATCAACTTACAATTTCAAGTCGAGACCGGCCACCGCTCCTTGATCCTAATCCTGGGCTCCTCCTCTTCTCTTGTCCTCCAACTGCTTTGCGTTAATTCTCCTTAGGCTTGAGGAAAGGCTAAAGGGTTGGGACAAATGGATTTGGCAAATGAGCAGAGTTTCTTCGCTATATTTTTCCTCCTCCAAATAGTACCCCTACCCCTTCTTTTATAGGCTAGAAGGAGCTAGGGTTTTGGATGAACTCTCGGCCATGCATGGCTGGGAGTTTCAGTTAACTGACCCATAGCTTTTTGTCCCGTCGGCAACTTTCCTATTTTTGAGTTTTGTTAGGTAAACGCCGGTTGTAGTAGGCCTGCTAGCATTCAAACGCGTGCAGTAGTGGGTTAGGGCATGTTTGCCTTTACCTAAGAGGATTTTTGAAAAGGTTGTTCAGTAGATGTTTTGACAATGAAGGGATATGAGTTGGCATGATGCCAGGTAAGCATATGTGGTGCAATTTAGGGTTATAACAGATGCCCCCTAATGTGTGAGGTCAGAAGAGCATATGATGGCCAAAATACATTACCAATATTTTACCAATCTGTATTGATATGCTGAATGAGGGAGCCCAAGAAACAGGAATCAGGAGGTGTCGTCTACAAAATAACAAATGTCTCACCGAGGCGGGCATACCCATGCTTGAGATAAAATAGAACCATGGCTACTAATCAAATACACTGTAGATCCATGTCAAATAACTATAAAGAGTAGCCGCGAATAATACACAGCGGAGCTACATCTCGAAATCAGAAAGATATACATATAAAGTATCCATCTCCCAGAAGCTGATTCGGCCTGATGGTTGTACTTCAAAGCTCGAGCAACAACTTCAAAATCTTCTAAACTCGGGTAAGAGTGTAATATGAGTGTACGACTGCACTACCCAGAGGTCTTCGATGGCTCATCGGTTATGGACTTGATAATCTTGATGATCGGACTGAAGGCTTCAGTGATTTCGAACAAAGACTTGATTGGACATTCAGGATGGCCGGGTATGCGGACAAGAGACATATTGCAAAGGGGCCGACTCAGGCTTAGTGACAAACTTCCCTTGGATAATAGCACGACAAGTGATAAGACTCAGGCAACATCTCTGTTAATCATAAGCCTACGAAGCAGGAGGCAACGCAAACTCTCCATATGTTTGGAAGAATAACCAAACGGTGGAGGACACAACTCTATATAGCGAGAAAAAGCTTCCTAAGGTCGTACTACATCCCATAGTCTGATGATAAAAGGGACAGATGTGCTTTATCCAAGGGCAACTCATTATGCTGCCAATAAAGAAAATACTTTTCCCATCCTCTTTTTGGGGTATATTTGATTTTTTTGTTCTTTTTGATGATTTTGAAAAAGAATAAATGAATATTATGTTACAATGGAGGAACGAGTGCTGCAAACATACAAGCTCGAGGCACAAGGACAAGACTGATGTTCTAGGGAAATGATACTCAGGAAAAATCCTCCAATGTCCAAAGGTGTTAAGACACAGAAGCAAACTGTCACAAGGTTGATGGATAAAGTATG
The DNA here is from genome assembly GCA_009831015.1 of Picea engelmannii. Taxonomy (NCBI): domain Eukaryota; kingdom Viridiplantae; phylum Streptophyta; class Pinopsida; order Pinales; family Pinaceae; genus Picea; species Picea engelmannii. The sequence goes on along the minus strand of ML778644.1, from coordinate 1,119,640 downwards.
CAAATGCGGTTGATAGAACACACAATGGTAACGTCCTTCAATGTAAGTTTAACGAGCCCAGAGAAGGTAAGCTCGGTGGTTTTTCATATTTAGAGAGTCTGAAAAAAGCATAAAAGGAAACTCCATTGGGGTACCCTTTTCGACAATAGTCTAGTCGGTTCGAAAAAGGGATAAACTAGCACCGATTAGACGTCAATTAAAAACCATTTTAACGAGTGTGAAAAAGACAAGATCACTCGACTATTTTTTCACTTTTAAGGAGTCTGAAAAAAGCTTAACTATGGACTCCGTCAGGAATGTTCTTCTGGACCATTTTAACGAGTGTGAAAGAATAAGGTCACTCGATGATCTTTTCAATTTTAGGGAGTCTAAAAAGAGCTTAACTATGGACTCCGGGGGGGTTTCTTTTTCGTAAATTTAGTCTCTCAGGCCCGAAAAAGGAATAAAATTATACCTGAGGATACTCTTCTAAAGAATGGGAATTCAATATAGCATTCCTTTGTTCGTACAGTTGATCTTCTGGACCGAAAAAGGGGTAAACTACCACCGGACATACATAACTTCAAATTTCAGTTTAATGAGCGTGAAAGGTCACAAGATCGCTCGACAATCTTTTCATTTTTAGAGGGTCTGAAAAGGGCTTAAAAGGAGACTCATTATGTTTTGGGAGTCCGGAGGGTAAGACAAAGAGTGAAAAAGACCCATGCAAATGAGGCTCAAACTTGTATTCAGGAAAGACTATATGGACCCCCGAGCCTACAGTGTTGTTAAAAACGGCATGGACACCATAATGCAACCAGGACCTACCTAGGGCATCCATGTTTTGGTAAGCTCTACCACCAAGTTGCGACACTTCTATAATAGATATGATGGTTCCATGTCACAACCTGGTGGGATCGATCCTATAGCATAAAAAAAAGGCAACGAGATGAAAAAGTTGGGGTAGAATCCTAACCTATACGCTCAAGTTGACTTTTGAAAAAAAAAAAAAATTTATGGACCGTCAATATATTTTTTTTTATTTTTCGAAACTCAATAAAAATTGTCCCAATACCTGCTGAAATCCCTCCCATATAACTCCCGGATCACTCTAAATGGTTTTTGGTATAAAGAAATTGATAAAGGGGCCCAAAAAAGTGATAAAAAGAGGCCAAAAACTCTATAAATAGAAGTTGGCAGCTCATTATCACCATTGTTGATTTGGAAATTGACTCTGGAGCCAAAAGACCCCCTTTGCCAAAGATCATGATTCCGGGAGCTACAGTGGACGAAACGGAATTTTGCTTGGACCAAGTAAGTACAAACTCCCTTGTCTTGCTAATCAATACTTCATTTTTATCATTTTAGTTGATTTTGGGGGCAGTTGTCAACCTCAAAAAGGTCAGCCCTAGGAAAACGCGAGTTGTCCAGGGACAGCCTGCGGGTACCTGCGGGCAGAGCAAAGCCTTCCCACGGGTACCCGCGACTATCGCCTCTACAGGCCACGGGTACCCCCCGAAAAAGCCAAAAATTAAAAAAATATTAACCCTCCTTTTGCTTTGTTGTGTTGGCAGGATGTATGTTCAGTGGAGGGAGAGGGAGCACGAGGCTGCCAATGAGTTAGTGGCTACAGATATGAATGTTGTGGTCGTGCTGACGCAGTGTGGGTTGGTGAAATTCTTTCTATGTCCGTTTATGCGCGTGCAACCAAGGCTACTGAATGCCTTGGTTGATTACTGGCACCCTGATGCAGAGGCATTCATGCTTGAGGGGCAATCCTTGGTGCCCACCACCGAGGATATTTACTTTTTGACTGGCCTCTCAAGGAGAGGGGAACCAGTCAACTTTCATACTTTTCCTGCAGGGCCGAGCAAAGTCTTGGAGCTGATAGAGGAGTACTGTGAGGCTGGGACCGATCATAGAACTTCCTCGGTACTTGTTAGTAGGATTACCAGCCTCGCTCTACAGACTATTTTATTGCTCATTGGGCAGATTACTGGCTCAGCAGCCGTGCACCAAGCTTTGCACGCACAGATGAACTGTGCGATCCAGTGCATGAATGCACAAATTTTTGATTAGAGTATCACACTGTTGGAATGCATGAAGAGTCAGTTGACAGCTTGCTGATAGTAGACACACAGAAACTTCAGGTTTGGGACCATCCTGTGTTCATTCTTCTTCGAGAGAGTTCTGTGTTTTAGTCCTCGGCTGACAGTACGAGGACATCTAGCCACTTTCCCCGCACTATGCATATGGGCAGTGTTACTGCCACGACAGGGTGGTGGAAGGACCGTGGAGGCCTTTAACGACAAATTTTTTGCGTGGCTGTCACGACAGATCCCGGCTATTGAGGACTACCCATATGCGGGGATCGACTTCTCTAGAGATCCAGCGATACTAGTGCCTCCTGGTGAGGAGCGAGGGGAGATGGGTAAGTCTCCACCTTTACCGTTTTTTTGTTTGCATATGTAATTTTTATGTCTTTTTTGATATATATATCATGTTTTTGTATACCATAGGTTTTGATGGGTGAAATTTGTATTAGATGCAGATGTGGGACCCGTGCGACCTGTCAACTATGCACAGAACAAGCGTCGCCCATGGCCAGAAGCCGCTGCTGCCACCGCTGGGGGAGCAACAGTAGCAGGGAACCTCCCAGCAGGAGAGGCCGAGAGGGTTCTTAGGCGAGTTGATCGGAACTTCACTGCGCTCACTCGCACAGTTCCCATGGCAGAGATAGAGGACCTTCTACCATCCATGTAGACTCATGTTGTGGGGGCACCTCGGACATGGGTCCGGTTGTTTAGGCATTTAGCCCAAGTTGTACATGATTATAATAGGGCCCATAGGCCCTGAACATACTTTTAGACTTTTATGTGCCACGAGCACTGATATGTATATATATATATTGAGGGCATAAGCCCAGTGACTCGTTATTATTCCCACTTTTGAGGTGCTTACGCCCATCTATGTACTCTGAGGATTTTATGATGTTTATATATGGTTTTTTATCTCTTTTTTGTGTCTTATGGATTATGTGTACAAAAACGTATTTACATGTTTATGTTTATGATCTTTTTATATGTGAGCAAGATGCCAATCTAAAATGTGATTAGCTAGAGTATTTGTGATTTGATTTAGACTCCTAGGAACATGAAAATATGTGATATAATCAAAGTTGCGTTCCAAGAGACGTACCCTAAGGAATCGTCGGTGTAAAGTTGGATCATGTACCTGGTATATTCTGTTTAGCTGCGACACAACCAGTTGAGCGTCTAGATCGACCTAGAGACGAGAGATACCCAATGACAAAGCGTCACGAAGCAACTCAATAACTACACTATACTCAGTGACATTGTTCGTGGTGTCACCTAAGCATATACCTCCGGAAGATAACAACTGACCCTGTGGTGTAAATATTACCCAAGTTGTGGAGGCAAGCCTCCGCGTGTGTCGACTAGCACCGTCTGCATACCCAACGAACACCTCAGACTCACTTGACATCTGCCATATGGATGAAATATAACATCAATGACACGTCCATAACACTTTTTAAAAGAAACTTAAAAAAGTAATAGTACAAAGACTATACATATGTTACAAAAAGTTACCCACAGTGACCATTCTATGAGTAATACTTCTTGAGGTAGAGCCCATTTCTAGGCTCCGCCAAATCATTCACTTCAAAATCGAACAAATGATAAGCACCCTTTTTTAACACCTCTTTAATAATGAAGGGTCCGAACCACATGGGTTTAAACTTTCCTGCCCCCAGGGGGTCCTTGTCTTGGTCATAGACCAGGACAAGGTCGCCCTCAGAAAAAATCTGAGGACGAACGGACCTATTATATTGACACTTGACCTTATGTTTATGAGCCTCATTGGCCAGAGCTGCATCTTGACACTGCTCATCAAGCTTCTCAAGGTGTACTAACCGCTCTTCAAGTGGATAAGTGTCTGGCAATAACTGCACTGCCAATTTTAGAGATGGGATTTGACATTCGATGGGCAAGACTGCCTCCAGCCCGTAAATGAGTTGGAAAGGTGAGAAACCGGTTGCAGTATTAACTGATGTTCAGTAAGCCCATAATGCCAAGTATAACATCAAATGCCAGTTTGACTTGGCTGAGTTTATAGTTCGTTGTAGAATCGTCTTAAGAGTTTTTTTTACATCTTCCACCTGCCCATTGGTTTGGGGGTAGTAAGGTGATGAATGTTCTTTCCGTAACCCAAGCTTTGACTTTAACTCAGACATCATTTGGTTTTGAAAGTGACTGCCATGATCAGTGACAATCTCTCTCGGGATGTCGAACCGTGCTATGATCTGGTTGAATAAGAAGAGAGCTGCAGTCTCTCCATCATCTTTAAACGTTGGCATAGCTTTGACCCACTTAGTGAAGTAGTCGACAACTACGATGATATAGTGGTGCCCCCTTGCTGACGGGGGGTTGCATGTAGTGTAATCAATCCCCCACTTAGTGAAGGGACCAACTGTGATGACAGGAAACATATGAGCGGGATGTGCCCTCATCTTCCGAGAGAAGATTTGGCACGGATGGCACTTCTTGACTGACTCGATACAATCTTTGATAAGTGTGGGCCAGAAGTAACTTGCTCGTAAAATATTTTGGGTTGTTGCCAACCCAGATAAGTGACTGCCACAAGCTCCTATATGACAATCATTGAGCACTATGACGGCCTCCTCATGAGTGAGACATTGATGCAAGATGCAATCTACACCTCTCTGATACAATGTATCATCGAGTATGAGATAGTTCTTAGCCTGATGGTGTATTCGCCGACGCTCGTCACGAGAAGAAAAGGTGGGGCACTTCAAAGTCTGGAGATAGATCAGTATATCTCCGTACCAGGGGTCTGAAGATTCAATCAAAAACATATCCCCCCGGATAGGCGATTCCTCATGCACAACGTCACCTGACTCAACCGGAAGTTCCGAAATAAGTTCTGCGAAGACCAATGACTTTTTGGACTTTGTTGAAATGAAGTCTAAGTCAAATTATTGGAGGATGACCATCCATCTACTGATTTTTTCGTCGATAACGCGTCGTGTCAACATGTAGTGGAATGGATTCAAGACAACAACGACGGTGGTCTTGCGAAACAAAACATAGTGACGAAACCGTTGAACAGCATGAACTGCTGCCAATGCAAGTTTTTCGAGATGGGAATAATTAAGTTTCGGTCCTACGAGGCCTCGGCTCAGGTAATAGATCACGTATTCCAAAAATGAATCATCTTCCTGAACTAAAACCATGCCTATGGTTGACTCTGCGGTAGCCAGATATAATAAAAAATCGTTGTTATAATTAGGTGGCCATAGCAGAGGCGCAGTTGTGAGGGCACGTTTTAATGCATCGAAAGAGCGTTGAGCAGCTTCATCCTAGAAAAAGGGAACATCTTTCTTCAGTAAACGCATAAATCCCTTGGTGATTTTGGCATAGTTGGTGATGAAGCATCGTAAGAAGTTCGCCTTGCCTTAAAGACTCTGAAGTTGTAAGATTGTGCGTGGGGGGGGGCAACTCGATTATTTCCTCCACCTTAAGAGGATCCACCATGATCCCTATTGTCGATACGATGAAACCTAACAAACGTCCTGACGTAACGCAAAAGCTACACTTGTTGGGATTCAAGCGAATCCTGAAGTAGCGACAGTGTTCGAAGATTAGTCTGAGGTGCATAGGATGATCCTTTCGCTTGCAAGAGCGTGATGCTAAATCATCTAGATAGGCCTCGACTATATGTTTGAGGTCGTGAAACGCAAAAGACATGGCCCGCTGGAAAGTGGCTCCAGCATTGTTGAGGCCAAAAGGCATCTTACGATAGACGAATGTACCCCACCGACAAATGAATGTCATTTTGTGTTGGTCCTCAGGTTTGATTTGAATTTGATTATAGATTGAAAAACCATCCATGAACGAAAAGGCTTCACAACCGACACATTCATCAATGATCTGGTCGATGAATGGGGTTGGATAATTATCTTTTGGACATGCCTTGTTCAAATCATGGAAATCAGTACATACACGAATCGTGCCTTGTTTTTTATCGATCGGCACGGGGTTTGACACACATTGAGTCAAATGGATAGGGTAAATGAACCCTGCCTTGAGCAATTTCTCAACGTCTATCTTAATGGCTGCTGCTTTCCTAAGATTAACTAGAAGAAGTTTTTGTCAAACAGGCTTGGCATCAGGATACGTTGTGATTTCATGTTCAACTATTTTCGGATCATTACCTAGAATTTCCTCATAAGACCAGGCAAAAACATCGCGAAATTCTTTGAAAAGATCCGTGTAAATCTGAATCTCTTCAGGGGAGCAATCCGCCCCGACGAAGACATTCTCCACAATGCCAGGGTTGTGGGAGATGTTGATAGGGATGGTTTCAGTGATAGTCGCCATATTGCCCTCAGTATAAATTTCTCGTGTAGCTAAGAGGTTAATAGGACACGACTGATCTCCCGTCATGGTGATAGTGAATTCTCTTGCCTCAATTCGGTGTAACTCTGGGAGGAAATATGATCTGTGATGAAGATATTCCCAAGGTTTGTTCAGACTAGTCATTGCTTCGATTATTGCTTCGTCATAAGGCAAGACTAAGTCTAACGAATCGGTGGTAGCAAGAGAACCCTGAGCCCAGATAGGCTCTGGAAGTGGATCCAACTCTTTTGCAGGAGTCGGATCAGAATTAGTTGAAGCTTGTTGGACTAAAGAGTACGCTACTTCAGCGGCCGACAAGGGCATGGACATGCCGGAGTGCCCTATCTCATCCATCGTGGTTGATGGGGAAGGAAGAATCCACATATCCTCAAAGTAAGTCATGCGGAATGACGAAACGTGAAAAATCTCAGCCTTGTGGTGACTAGATATAAACTTGACATCGTCATGGGGAGGTGGGTAATCGAAGGTACCCATCAAGGATGGGCACAAACCAACTCCTACATTAATGAAACTGGGTTGAGGATTATCAATCATTGGAACCGTGGATGCCCCCAAAGCTGGGTCAGGCCTAGAGAAGGACAATTGATCAATGGTCACTATCCGACCCTCGTGTGGAAACAACAAGACTCGGAAAATGGTAGAAACCATAGCTTGCATAGCATAAGTCTAGCTCCGACCTAACAAGAGGTTATAGTCGAGGGGAGCATCGACTATCTCTACTTCGACACACACAGTTTTCCCTCCTAACTGCACGGGGAAAGAAGGAACGATGTCGTGTGGTCGTAAAGAATGACCGTCACGCAGTGAGGAGAGTGGGTGATGGAGACAAATCAGGCTGACCAATGGCCTTCCAGCATGCTAACGACATAACGCAAATCGAAGCACCCTTGTCGACCACCGTGCAGAAGATATTTCATGTAAAAGTTTTCATGGGATGAGCCACTACTATCTGAAACGTGATGTGGTAAGGAAAATGAGGTTTTAAGTCAACCGTATCTAACATGATGGTACCCGGGTTACAAGTCTCAGTAGAGCCTAAAGCAGTCAACAAGTATTTCCTCTGAGCAGGGAAGCTTTGGAGGACCTCCAAAGCGGACATCGCACAAGGGGTTTGTGATAAATCTTCCACCACAGAGTAGTTCTGGGTGGCCCTTGTGTTTGGGTTGTGAGAAGCTTTCTTAAATGCACCCTTTGGGATGTGTGTCATTGTTTCACCCAACGTCTTCTCGATCTGTAGAGGAAGCGATGGGATCTTAGCTTCTTTGCCCTTCTTAGAGGCGCTTGGTTTACTATAGTTGTGTGCTCTAGTTGTTATTAAAGCATCACCCCTAACCATATATACGTTTGCAGATGAGGGATTATTTGGAGGAGGGCAGGTTTCTTGGTTGCCACCTTCGGCACTTGTATAGGCTTGGGTTAAATTTTGCCCATGTTGAAAGGGATTAGTCAACACGGCTTGCTATTGCTGTGTGACAAACTTCTGGGCCTCTACAAGTCGAGGACATAGATGGGTCGGGTGGTCTTCCGCACACAAGTTGCATGGATACCTCACATTTCATTTTTCTGTGGTGCCCTCACCAACATTATCAGTGGGTTTTTTATCCCCCTTACCCTTTTTGCGTTGTTTTTTCTTCCCTTCAAGCTGTTGGGTGGCCTTTGGGTTAGTCGTCTGCACGGAGTGTACCTCCGATGTTTGGGTAGGAGGAGCAACCAAAGAAGTAGTATGGCTGGCCGTTGAGTGTTGTATAGATAACTGTTGCAATTGCTTTGTCAATTTCTCAGCAGGCTTGGTTTGTGTTGAACCAACAATACCATCGGCATGTGGTCCAGCTCTCTATCTAGTTTTATCTAGTATCAATCGTGGTGCATCTGGCATGATGTTGTACAATAAACCAAACTGAGAATAGATGAGCTCAAACTGTTGAGCCCTCATGATGGCATCATCTTCAGAGAAAACTCCTAAAGTCACGACGTCTTTGGACAATTGAGGGACTAAAGACTTAAGGAACCACTCCAGCAGGAATGCTGGTGGGACTGGTACTTTGATTAGACTCTTTCGGTGTCGCCACTCTCGGATATGGTCAAAGATATGGTCCGCTGTCGTCTGTTCGAAATTGGCAAGCAGATCGGTGCCTGCGTCATATCTCACAGGTAACTGGAAATGGTTAAGGCCATCGCCAGTTCACCAAAAGAAGAATATCGTGAGTGATCAAGCTTGATGTACCATTTCGCGGCACTCCCGATAAGAGTGCATTGAAGCAATCGCAACTGGATGGAGTCATCTTTCAATGAGTTAGATGAACACCAAAGATGGAAAGTAGTCACGTGATCACCTGGATCTTCATTAGTCTTGGCCTCGAACTTTGGGATGTCCGAAGGCAACTTTGTTGGCATAGGAGGCCAACGTGGATCGTGACAAATAGGATCAGGTAATGGAAAAGTGCCAATGAAGCCAATCCAACAGTTGATCCCATAATCGGGCTTCCTCATCATGCTTGATCAAAATAAAAAAATGAAAGATGTAATGGAAACAACCAATGATAACAGATTTGATATTTATATTGCAAAGATGACCAAGTGTTCCAACTGAAAAAATCCTCCATATAGTTGGCCACCTGTTATAACCCTAAATTGCTCCACACATGAATACATGGCCTTGGCCCTCTTACTTGTATTTTTTGCCAAATCACTGTTGAGTTGCTCTTCCTAAAAAAACAATTTTTTGAAGATGCATGCGCCTTGCACCATTACTTCTCGCGTACATACGCTTGTTGCACCACTACAGCTTGCGTGCCTACGCATGTTGCACCATTACAGCCCGCGTATACTTGCAAAAGTTTCAAAAAATAAAAATTTGCAAGGAATTCGTTGAGATTATGGGCTATTGGGTAGTTTCCCAACTAATCCACCTGCTATATCCCATCACCCAACCGAATAACCATCCTTTTGTCATATAAAATAAGTTGTTGGGGTCTCATTTCACATCTAAGCATAAGAGCAATGAAACTTTGCCCGATTTCACTTCCCCTCCTTGCCCAAGTTATTGCAGCCCTTTTGTGAGTATTGCCTCAGCATTCCCTCATTTGCCCCTTATCCCTCTATTTAACCCATTCACTTCCCAAGAAGAGATCAGAAGGTTGAGAGGAGAATTTTATACAAAGGTGCACTTGGATCTTGGTGAAGAGGAGCCCGGACTAAGTTCATGGAATGGTTGTCAACTACGATTGTAAAGGTATAATCATTGTGTTATTAATAAAAGAATTACTTTTCTTGTCCCAAATGATGGTGTATTGTATACTTTTATTGATTTATGTTTAGACATTCGAACATCTAACCCTAACTTATATTTGGAATATCATGTTTGTAGTTTTCTATTTGTCAATCTTTGGATGCAGGTCGTCCTTGGGAGGAGGCGTGCAGTCAGTATAAATTTCAAGCGCGAGGAGGTCATCACCAGACGTGGGATTATAGGTATAGTTACCTGATCTCCTTTTCCTTTCTTTCTTCCTATGAGTTTTGGTATGTTTGGGGTAGTTTAAAGAATTAATTGACTTTTAGATGATTAATCAATCTACCTACATTCTGAACCCTGGTGTAGTCATAGGGGGGTTTTTCCCGCTATCACTTTGTGAGTTGCACCAACCTTCACCAAGTCTGCTTGCTACTTCTTCCTTCAATAGGTATTCTCACTGCCTCTACCTTTACTGGGTTTCCTCACTACTTCTGCCTTTACCAGGTCTGACCAAAATTTGAGCTTCCAAATGGTAACTTTTCCAAAGCTTGTTGTTTTGGGCCTCTTCCAAAGAATGAACTTGTACAACATGCCACATATCCAATTTTGCAAATCTGATTTAGAAATGTTTACCTGAGATGATTTTGTGTTTCTCCTCTTTTTTCTGAAAATTTCATTGTATGAAGAGTCCCAGAAAAGAAGTTATATTGAAAATGCCAAGTTGACCCGTTTGAAAATGATCTAAGGACCATTCAAAAACCTAACTTCCACGGATCATATCTCAAAAGTACAACGAACCAACATCTGAAAATTTTACTAGTGGTTCTTCTATATGTCTCCTCTGTTCAGTAAAAATTTCATAGTTTCAAGATTCCCAGAAAATGCATTATAGTGAAAATGTCAAACTGGCATGTTTGAAATTGATCTTGTGACCATTCAGAAACCCTAAATTCCATAGAGAATATATCATAAAGTATAATGAAACAACATCTAAAAATTTTACTTGAGGTACTTTTGTATGTCTCGTCTGTTCTATGAAAATTTCACAGTATCAAGATCCCTAAAAAATAAGTTACAGTGAAAATTCCAAATTGACCTATTTGAAACTGATTTCAGGACCATTCATGAACCTTAAGTTCTATAGAGCATATCTTCGACAGTATAGTGAAACAACATCTAAAATTTTGACCACATGTACACAGAGATCTCTCCTCCTTCTCTGCAAAATTTCAAGGTCTGAAACATCCTATAAAATAATTTATAACAAAAGTTCCAAGCTAACATGTTTGAAACAGATTTCAGGAGCATTATGAAACCCTAACTTCCATAGGGAATATCTATGAAAGTATAGTGAAAAAAGATATGAAATTGTTACCACATTTAACTAGAGTTCTCTCATCTGTCTCTACAAAATTTCAAGGTCTGAAACATTCCAAAAAGCCAGTTATCGTAAAAATTCCAAGCTGGCCCGAAACTAATCTCACAACTCTTTCATTTTGGAATGATATTCAATCTTTGCTCATCTATTTTTCACACACATAGTTTCTCTCAATACTTTCTCTTTTTATACTTTTTCATAACCCTTCATGAAGGGGCATGTCCATTAATTAAATAATGAATTCCCCTTTTTCCAAATGTCATGGGGAAATATCCAAACCCATGGGTTTGACACCACCATTTCACTTTTAACTTTTCACATGCACCCCTTTTTTAATATACTTGTAAACCTATATATATAAATCAATCTTGGAAATTATGTATGTATTGTAATGTCATAATATGACATTAATAAAAACATTAATCCTTTGACATCAATGACAATAATTCCAACATAACAAGATTTGGGTGCGCTTCTCTTCATCGTCATCATCTATGTGATAGGTAGTTTTAGAGCATGAACGAAGTTGGAAAAGTTGTAGAGGAGTTTGTTTTCCACCATCAAGTGTTTTCAGAACAATGCAGGAGTTGCAAAGGTTGCATTGCAGCAAAATAAAAGGAGTTGGTTGATTTGTTGTCTTATCCATGATAGATTATCTCAGTGAATATGCCGACCATGGAAGTGTTTTGTGTGAGATGTTCATGTTTAGGAAAAATGATGCAACAAAAGTTTCTTTGCAAAGTTCGGTGCACGGTGAAGGCACAATTGTGGCAATTGGACTTGTCTTGGGTGGATTGTTGTATTTGTAGAAAATGACTGGAACATTTGTTTTGATAAGTGAAGATGAGTCATGGGAAAATCCAAGTGGAACGAAGTTGAGACAAGTTGGCCCCTAGATGAAATGACTCAATTGAGACGATGTTGATGGGTAGTTCAATTTGATGATTGGGACAACTTGGATGAGCATATGTTGAGGTGATGATTGAGATGGTATGGATGGGAATGTCGAGTTAATGATTGAACACATGGGGTAGTGTAACTTAGTCCCTAGCTTCTTGTTCACGTGTTGTTTCACTTGATTAGTGATCATTGCCATTCATTGCTATTTTCTAGGTTGATGAAGTGGAAAATTTATCTAGTTTTGTTGTCAGAAGGGTAGACTCTAAGTCTGACCTTCCAGCTGGAAAATTTATCTAGTTTTGTAGCCATCAAGTGGAAAATTGATCTAGTTTTATAGCCAAAATGGTAGGCCCCAAAGTTTGCGCTTTCCATTTCCCTTTGTAGCTCAAATGAGATGTTGGTATATTATCCATGGGAGATGGAGTAAGGAGACGAGCTTTTGTTGTCACACCTTTACGTGGTGATAGCCATGGAGCATACCATTGATCTTGTAACAATGCTTATCGCAAGTATTAATTGTTTCATGTTTGGGATATGTGGATCTCAACACAAAAACATAACATTAGGTCTAGATAAGTGATATATATGATCAGATTTGTGGTACATTGGCATTGGTTTTTGTTTTATGTTGATGGGAATTTTTCAATGAGTTAAGGCTTTAAAATATCTGTCATATTATGGTCTAGTGACAACTTGGAGTGGTTGTTGTGAAGATGACCCAACTTCAATCTTGGAAAGATATCTCTTCTCCTATGTGGAGTCTATGAGTTCTTTCTTACAATTAGGGTTCCTTTGTGGAGAATGTGCTCTAATGGATGTAGTCAGAATTTGTGTCTTCTTGGAATTTGTGCCAATCATTGTTGTTGCTTTGTTTTATCTTGCAAACATTTAATATGGAATTTTTTTTTTCCTAGTCCCAACAACCTCATTCTTACAATTAAAAATGATAGCAGGACAAGGCAGAGGTTTCCTTAGTTTTCAATGCATTGATTTTTTTCCCTTGAAAAAGATAACGAAGTTTCTTAAAAAGTTGTTTTAAGTTGACTTTGTTTTCCTCACCTTATGCTTCCATAGGGACATTGTTGGTTAGGCATAAGGTTGAGTTACCATTAAATTGAGAACATAATATTATAGGGTGTGTATTCCGTCAACTCATTGATAGATTTCAATATATTGAGACCTTCATTGAAGGCACTCATATCACTAGTTTCTTAGCTAACCCAAGGTTCAAGCTTGCTAGTATTATCTTATGGTCTAGGTAAGGCCAAAGTAGGGGGATGTTTTCTATAAGTCTAGTTGTATTTCGATGGCTTAACTCTTGTGTAAGTCACCATGTGAAAATGGCACATGCTTATTTTGGGATATGCTTAGGAGAGAAGTCCATGTCTTGGGAGGTGTGCTAGTTTTTCCCAATCTCCTCATTTGGATGAGATATTCTCAAAGAAATGAAAAAAAAAACTCAAATGTATTAGGTCTCATGGACATATCCCAACTCAACTTTGTAGCTTACTAATAAAATACCCAATTGAATAGAGGTCTATTTTTACATCCTCTGATTTAAATAGTTATTTGTATACCTACACTAAATTTGGATTTTATACTCCAATTTTCAAGAATAACAAAAAGTGAAAATACATATAATCATCAAAATTCAATGCAATGTTCATTCATAACAAAACTCAGGTAGATTAAAGCAACAATAAGACCATCTTCATGTGCTCTAACTTAACAACTTTCATAGGCTTGATTAAAGTTTTTATCATCATTACACTTACCTTTAACCAACTATTCCAAAGCTAAAATATATGTTCTTTAAGAAGTACGTCTTAATTCACAAATGGATAAGGGTTTAGAAATGGGGAGGACACACATTGAGTGTAGCAAAAAATTATATGGACTTCTAGTTGCTCATTGTACAACTAACACTACAAGTGGCATTGCTATGATGCATTACATGTTATAACGCTAGTTTGACTTCTAGAATATGATTGTATGGGTCCCCAATGTTATTACCACATGGTAGTATAGGTCAATTTTCCTTACCATCATCCCTCATATGCTTGGCATTATGTTTGTAGCTTTTTATTTCGCAAAGAACATTTTTCCTTTCTCATATAGAAATCACTCATGAATGCTCAACCAAAGGGGACTAGGGTTATGTGGGTACATTTCTTTGTAACCATAAAACTCATACCATGAACTCATCTCCATGTTGAGATACTTTTCCTTATGCCCAATATGTGACACTTATATGCACGATTGAAACTAAAAGACCGATGACATTTAACATGCAAATTTTTCAAGGCAATGTGTGTAAGAAGTCAAAAGTCAACTCAAATACAATGTTTATTTAACAAATCTTAATGAAAACTATGAGACCTTTCTTGAGTTCAACAAATACCAATGGTATCCATTAAAATGCAAGTGAACCATAAGCTTATGGAAATCGACTTCCAATTCATAATTAAAATGTCAATTTCCAATGGAATTGGAGAAGCCCATAATCGACTTCCAATTCACAATTAAAATGTCAATTTCCAATGGAATTGGAGAAGCCCATAATCGACTTCCAATTCACAATTAAAATGTCAATTTCCAATGGAATTGGAGAAGCACATGCTTTCCACAAGGAGATCAAATTAAGTCCCCTTGAGTCTATACCTTAATCTTACCTGGGAAGCTTCCAAGTAAGGACTTAGACTTCTTACAAGCGATCAAGAATACGTGCAAATCAATCCAAAAGGGATGACATAGATACTCCTAAACTCCTCCCAGTAAAACAAAATGGAGTGTGGCTAATCATCGATTAACTTGGACCACTTCAAACTAATGGCTAATAAGAGTTAGGTGGAAAGAATATGTGCTACTCGCTCCCAAATATTCATGCAAAATAACAATATTTTTGATACCCTTAACGAAACAAAAACTACACACATCTTGGGGGTATAAAGTTATAAAGTTTACAAAAGTAGGCAAAAATCAACACACTAATTAAGCATGCATCACATTAATCCAGAAAAGGAGATTGTTAAAATATTCAACATGTCATTTATTGTCACAAACCTCATCCCCTCTGTGCCTAATTGAGGAAATTTGAGGATGTCGATGGGAGAAAATGTCGTTTGTCGATGGCATGAAAACTCCTACCAATCGTTGATGGATAAGAAAAGTTTTGGCACTGATTCCAAATGAATTATGTGCATTGAGGACCAAAAATCAAATTTAGGAGCCTATCCAAGAGTGCATCATTGTAATTTTCTAGAATTAAAGCGTACTCACCTTGATTTGATTAAATCTAAATAATTTTTTGATAGAATTCATGTATTATCCAATTTCCAAGAACAACTTAGATTTGCATCCCATTCCATCCAAATTTCTAGAAAACCACAGGGATGTTTTCTGTACATTTCAGGGTCCAAGAAAATTTCTATAAGATATATTTACCTCTGGCCTTAAGGTGCCTCCAAGCACCGATGAGGAAATATTTTCAAGACGTTGAAGCAAAGACTTGTTCAAGCAATAATGGAATGTACGCGCTACCACACAAGGAACAGACTCATGTTTGTTTTATTTTCCAGTTATAAGAACTATGACCTAGAATCATGTACTATAGCATAAGTTCAAAGAGAAATGACCAGCAAAGAGAATCATTTTTTCACATAGGAACACAGGACATACAATTTTTCATCCATTTAAATATGCATGTGAATTTATAGAGAAAGAATGAGATACTTATCTATTTAAAAATTGGTGTCTAAACAATTGAGTGAGGGTGAGCGACATTCCACCAACCAACACTGTTGCACATTAATCTCCTTACAATATGCCACCCCTAGCTAGGATATGATAGAACAAGGGAACAATTGGCACTCTTAGGGATTTTTCTAAGCAATTTCTTAGTTGAGAGCAAAATTTAATTATCAAGGGAACATTATGTTGAGTTCTTAGGAACAAAAACCAGCTCTTGGGCACCCTAATGCCTACCCCACACATTGCAAGGAGAGAAATACCTTCTCTACTACATAGTCCCTCAAAAGTCTCCCCCTCTAGTGCCCTTTAATGTGTTCCTAGCAAGGTCCCAACTATAATGTTGTAACTCCAACAATTTTCCCAGTTTTCCTGCTTTTATCAGGGTGGAAAACACTTTTTTTTCTTGGTTGGTCTTCCTCACACACTATGACTCGGTCTCTTTCTCTACATAAACTATGTTTTTTCTCTCTCCCTTGCTTGTCAAAAATCAACCCTACTTTCCACTCGAATCTCTCACTCTTTTTTCCATGCATGCTTTGACTCTCATAATTCCCAAAATTGATTGTAGTCAACCCATACCTCAGTAACTTGGTGAAGTGACTCTCTCACCCACCTCTTACATGTAGTTAATGATACCATTCCTATCATATGGGTACTCAGCTCATGCTCTCATAATCAGGGAGGTGATTTCGTACACCAACCTCCTTACATGCATTCAATGATTGAATTTGAATAAGTCTAGGGGAAAATGGATGGTTTATTACAAAAATAATTTAGCAAGGTGGTTTGGTATTTTTTACATGTATTTCCCTTTAACCCCACCCCCTTCACTTTTCCACACTTGTGGTGTCATAGTCCCCATAGGTTCTCGTGCTCAATCAATTGTTTGGATTCTTCATTAACTTATAATAAAATATTGATCCAGATTTAGGAGCGAAACGAATTGATTAACAGACTGAATACAATAAACACAGAGATAGGAAGAATAAAAAAAATATCCAGAGAAAAATATCTTCTCTTAAATAATGAAATAGGTTGAAAATGTAAAACTGCATAACTGAAACTTGCTCAAATGGTGGTAGCTATCTCTGAGAAGAGATGTGGCTGCTACGTGCATCAGTTTGAGCGGAATGGATTACAATGAGGCTCCAGAGGGCCTTTTCATATTACTCATGAATTCCAAAACCCTAGACATCCAAAAACCTAACCCTAGAAGGTGAAACGCTAAAAGTCATGTAGGCCCTATGGGTAAGTTGGTGTAATTTGGTACCTCAACTTAGTAGGGTCGTAACTTTTGCATACAACCTCCGTTTTAGGCCCGTGATAGCCCGTTGGAAAGGTATTTCATAGAAATACACGTTCCTCCATCAAAATATGACTCCATTTATAGTTTGACTGTGGTGATTCAAGAAAACAATGTTTAGGGCCCCAAAATAGCCCTAGAAGTACAACAAGATGTGTTGACATGAAAACATACAAAATAAGCCAGTTGGATTAGGAGAGAGGCCACTCGTATCCACTTGGAGAATGTGTGAGGCTTCAGACAACCTCAGAAGTGTAGAATTCATAATTATAAAGCAGTACAAAAAAACGTGTTGAATAAAAATCGGACACGAGGAGCCAATTGGAATAGGTGGGTGGCCACCAATATCCACCTGGATAAATCCTCCCCCCTTAGGAAGAAATGGTCTCCATTGCATTGAGTTCCTCCATTAGGTGAGGAAACTTCTGCTGGATTTGGCCCCGGGTGAGCCACTTGCCTTGGTGTAGGAGTTTCTCTGCCTTAACAACCCAATAAAGCTAGATCTGTTGCTAGCGAGTGCCTTTGACTTGTGTGTCCACTATCTGATCGATGGATGATTGTTCCATGTAGACGAGGTTGAGCTTTGTTGGTGTTAGTTGTTCGAAGATCTCAGAGGTGTCCAATAATGGTGGAAAATATGGTCGAAGGAGGTCCACATTGAAGACGGGATGCAAACCAAGGAAGGGTGGAGTGTTGATCTCAAAAGCGTTGCTACCCACAACCTTGGTGATAGTGTAAGGCCCATAACAAAGTGGGCGAAGCTTCCGATGGGGTCCGGTGAGACACTCCTTCTGCAAATGTAACCAGAATTTGTCGCCAAACTGAAATTGGTGTGGTACCCTGTGTTTATCATGGAATTGCTTGTACTAAGCATTGGATTTCTACAAAATCTCCTGGACCTATTGGCGGATGTGTTGATTCCGCTCAATGAATCGAGTGGATTTTTCAATCACATACTTATCAAGGGAAGAGTATGTCTATGTGGTGGTAAGAGGAAGTGCAACATCAATGGGTCCTAAGGGTTGGAATCCCAGACCCACCTGAAATGGGCTATGGTTAGTGGAACTATGGAGAGACTTTTTTTATCTACGTTGGACATATGGGAGACTCTCGTCCCATGTAAGGGGATGCTTAGAATTGTACATGTGTAGGATGTGCACAATCATCCGATTGACAGCCTCGATTTGGCCATCGGTTTGGGGATGGAAAGAAGTGGATTTTGTGAGCTTGGTGTCCAATAGAGACCAGAGACTCAACCAAAAGGTGTTGAGGAACCTGTTGTCTCAGTTGGAGATGATGGTCTATGGTATTCCAAAGTGAACCCAAACTCGTTCGAAGAAGAGCTTAGTAGTATCTGTCACTGTGACATTCTTCTTACAGGCTATGAGGATGGCCAGCTTTGAAAACCGATCAACGACCACAAACACACAATCATTTCCGTACATGGTGGAAAGAAAACCAGACATTTAATCTGTGGATATGGATTCCCATGACTTCTTGGGAATACGAAGAGGGGTGTATAAGCCTTGCTTCATCGGCTTGGAAATGGCACATTTAGTGCAATATCTGATATACTTGCCGACATCATGTCAAAGTTTTGGCCAATAAAAAATGTTTCTGAAGAACGACCACAATTTTCTCTACACCAAAATGTCCTGCCACCTGACTGTAGTGGGCTTCCCAAATCAGCTTTGCACACTTTCTTGTAGGAACACAGATATGGCCTAGGTGGCATAAGAGTCTGTCCTGAATGTGAAAATTAGTGACAATGGCGCATGTACCCAAGATATGCTATGTGGTGTCGAAGTCTGGATCTTGTTGGCAAAGTTGGGGCCACTCCGATGTTTCATGTCCACAAGAATGAAGCACAGTGGTAAGTGAATCCACAGGAGGCCAACTGAGGCAGTCAACGACACGATTGGAGATACATGTCTTATACTTGATGTTGAGATTGAACTGTTGCAAGTAGTTGGACGACTTCTGATGGCGATTGTTCTGCAATTTCCCTTGTGTCTGTATGAACTGCAGAGGTTTGTGATCAGTGTGTATGATCATCTCTGTTCCCAGAATGTAATGTTTCCATTGACGGCAGGCTTGTACAATGGAATACATTTCCTTGTCATAGGTGGCGTATTTCCTGACAATATCAAAGAGTGTCTCACTATGGTATGTCATTGGATGCTTGTGCTGAGTGAGAATTGTGCCCACAGCATAGTCAGATGCATCAGTCTCAATCTCGAATGGTTGTTGCAGATCGGGAAAGGAGAGTATTGGAGTTGAGAACAAACGATGTTTTAGATCTTCGAATGATCGTTGTTGCTCCTTCCCCCACAAAAACTTGGCCCTACCACTGCCCTTGGTCACCTGGTTGAGGGCCCATGCAATATGGGAGAATCCCAACACGAACCGTCAGTAAAAATTGGCGAGTCCCAAGAAGCTCCGAAGCTCAGTCAGTGTGGTCGGAGCTGGCCAGTCACGGATGACTTGGATCTTAGTGAGATCAACATGTACCCCATTCTCATAAACAATGTAGCCCAGGTATTGGACCCTGTTCATGCCAAAAGATCATTTTTCCAAGTTGGCATAAAGCTTGTGTTGCCGCAGAGTGCTCAAAACCTGTTGAATATGCCACATATGCTCCTCCCACGTTATGTTGAAGATGAGGATGTCATTCAAATATACAACCAAAAAGGAGTTGGTGAAGGGTCTCAATACATTGTCCATCAACCTCATGAAAGTGGTTGGTGCATTTGTTAAGCCAAAGGGAATGACTAGCCATTCGTAGAGACCTTCTTTAGACTTGAAGGTTGTCTTCCAGACATTAGTTGGTTCGATGGGAACCTGGTGGTAGCGCGACTTCAGGTCAATCTTGTTGAATAAATTTTCCCCCTTGAGTTGGTCAAGAAGGTCATCAATCTTGGGAATGGGGTAGTGGTTCTTAACTGAGATTTTGTTTAAGGCTCTGTAATCAATGTAGAGTCGCCAAGTCCCGTCCTTCTTCTGCACCAGTACAATCGAGCTTCTACAAGGGGAGGAGTTGGGTCTGATGTGCT
Organism: Picea engelmannii; assembly: GCA_009831015.1. NCBI lineage: Eukaryota > Viridiplantae > Streptophyta > Pinopsida > Pinales > Pinaceae > Picea > Picea engelmannii. The sequence continues at coordinate 1,099,584 of ML778644.1, read as the reverse complement.
CCTTTTGAAGAATCTCTTGGATCTGATGCCTGATTTCGTCATTCTCCATCGGCGAGCACCGATAGACTGGTCCATTAGGTAGAGGTGCACCAGGGGTCATATCAATTGGATGCTTGACTTGGCAGTGTGTCGGTAACCCTGTAGGTGAGACGAAGATGTCTTTGTATTCTTCCACGATCTCGTCCACTTGCTTCTGTTGCAAAGAGAGGCATTTTGTAGAGGCCATGGATGTGGTGACGACCTTATGCTTACTATGAGCACAGATCACAAAGAAGATGAACTTCCCGGTCTATGAAATGAACTTACTGCATTGCTTAGCAAATATTAAAGAAATAGTAGTAGGAGGTGCCACCTCTGGGATCCTGTACAATTGTCTACCCAAAGTAATAATAACACTGCGGGGTCTAGACTCATACACAACATAACGCTTCCAAAAATATGGTTGTCCTAAAATAACATCACAAACTTCAAGGGGATCAATATCACACGGTACTTCGTCTTTGAAAGGCTTGATGTTGTAGGGCAGGCGACATTGTTGGCTGACACATAGATCTTTTCCTTAACGAAGCCAGCCAATGGTGTAGGGATGCAGGTGCGATGTCGTTGGTAGGTTCAGCTTCTTGACGACCTCTGCTGAAATTAAGTTCTTCTTACTACAATTATCGAGAATGAAATGAATTGGAGCCCCCTTGACCCACATCTACGAGTGAAAGAGGCGTTCCCCTTATTCTGGTTCTTCTGGTTCGCTTGCCTGGACTTTGGTGGTAGCAACTTTGGCACTTGGTTCAAAATCTATAATCTACTTCCCTCCTTTAGGACTTGACTCGGAATCAGAATCAGCCTTTGACTTGGAAGCCTTCATCTCAGCCACAAGGGACTCCTTGGAGCGACATTCGTCAGTGTTGTGCCAAGGACTTTTATGGTACTCACACCATTTTTATGTGTCCTTCTTCATCTTCTCATTGCCCTTATTTTGTTGCAGCTTGGATAGATTGTCCTGAGGGAGATCATCTCGAATTGGTCCTTTTCTGTGTGGGTTGGGGTTGCCTTTTCCCTGGTTTGGATGTGAGGGGTTTGCAGATCCAAACTCTCGTCGCTTTTGCTTAAATTTTTTCTCGATATTGACAACGTATCTATAAGTTGTGCCCAATGAGGCGATGTCCAGGAACTCCATTTCTATTTGAATGTATCTATGCAAAAAGCTACAGTATTTGAGCACCAGATGATGCTCAGAGTCTTTGATACCCAATTTGGTGCATAGGGTATGGAAAATATTGGTGAAGTCTAGTACTATCCGGTCCCTTTCTTGATGTAGGGTGGTCCATCTAGTGTACTGGTCCTCGTAGCTTCCAACCGGGTAGTACTGTTCTTTAATGGTGTTCTGGAAGGAATCCCATGTAGGGGCCACCACAAAAATTGTATATTCCTCCATGGCCCTTTTCTCAGAGTAAGTATCCCACCAGTCTTTAACATGGGGAACAACTTTGAGGAGTGCAAAAGTGATCTTTTCCCGATAGGAAAAATTATGTACCAAAAAATATCCTTTGAGCAGATTCAACCATTTATCTACAACATCCACATCTATCAGTCCTTCAAATAATGGAATATCAAAATTTACATGTACCTTGAAGGGGGTTGCATGGCTGCTTGATGAAGATGCTTCTCCTGTGGGTAGCCATCGAAGGATCTGTTCAAAGTTTTCCATCATTTCGTTCCTTTGTCGCACGAGGGATTCCTCAAGCAACATTTTAATAGGATCTCTTGCTCCATCATCTTTCTTTTCATCCCCCATGGGTTTTTGTTGGGCTTGGTGCGACCGATCTGGTAATGGCTCGATTGGTTCGAGTCCCAACTTCTTGTACCCAAACCTTGTCGGGGACATGCACGAAGAAAAATAAACGAAGAGAAGACTGCTCTGATACCACTGATATGGATTTAGGAGTGGAACGAATTGATTAACAGACTGAATACAATAAACATAGAGATAGGAAGAATAACACAAATATCCAGTGAACAATATCTTCTATTAAATAATGAAATAGGCTGAAACTGTAAAACTGCAGAACTGAAACTTGCTCGAATGGTGGTAGCTATCTTTGAGAAGAGATGTGGCTGCTACGTGCATTCGTCTGAGTAGAATGGATTAAAATGATGCTCTAGAGTCCCTTTTCATATTACTCATGAATTCCAAAACCCTAGACATCCAAAAACCTAACCCTAGAAGGTGAAATGCCAAAAGTCATGTGGGCCCTATGGTAAGTTGGTGTAATTTGGTACCTCAACTTACTAGGGTTGTAAATTTTGCATACGACCTTTGTTTTAGGCGCGTGATAGCCCGTTGGTAAGGTCTTTCAGAGAACTACACATTCCTCCATTAGACTCTAACTCCTTCTATAGTCTTACTGTGGCGAGTCAAGAAAACAATGTTTAGGGCCCCAAAACAGCTCTGGAAGTACAACAAGATGTGCTGACATGAAAACATACAAAATAAGTGGATTAGGCGAGATGCCACCCGTATCCACCTGGAGAATGTGTGAGGCTTTAGAAATCCCCAGAAGTGTAGAAATCATAATTATAAAGTAGTACATAAATATGTGTCGAATAAAAAACGGACACGAGGAGTTAGTTGGAATAGGTGGGTGGCCAACAATATATACCTGGATAAAATATAGACAATGTTTAATATGTTCATATCACCATGGCATGGTAATTAAATATCCATGTTGAAATAAGACAACGTTAGAAAAATATTAATTACAAATTAATAAAGGAATCAAAATGGGACATTACATCTCCTCCCCCTTTGAATAACATCATCCTTGGTGTTCTGTTATTTACAACAATGTCTTAAGATAAAAAAAAAAAAAAAAATTAAAAAAAAAATGATATGCATGTTTCATGGCTTTCTCCATCTCCCATGTAGCTTCACTTGGCCCAAAGTGTTTCCATTTCACTTTTATCTAGGTGATGGCTTGGTTCTGGAGCAATGTTCCCCTCCTATTTAGTATACACAGGGGTTATGGTTAGAACTCTCCCTCTGGTTCCACCTGGATCATAGCCCAATCAATGACATGGTTAGAATCATGTACATACTTTTTAAGCAATGAGATGTGGAAAACATTATGTGTTTTAACATCAAGTGGTAATACTTCTTTATATCCTACTGGTTCCATTCTTTCTAATATTTCAAAAGGTATGCAATATCGGGGTGCAAGTTTAACACTTGTTCCTGTCCTTAGGGAACTCTTTTGGGATTTGGTTTTGAGATACACATGATCTCCAACCTTAAATTCTTTGGTTTTTGTTCTCATCTGCATAGCTCTTCTGTTTATCCTAGGCTACTTTCAAATTTTGTTTGATTTTAATGACTTCTTGTTCCATTTCCTTCAACATCTCTAGCCCAAGCATAATTTTGTCTATAGGATTTATCCTAACCGACCGAGGTGTTGCACTTTCTGTCGTAAAGTGCTTTGAAGGGAATCATCTTTAGTGATGCCTGATAAGTATTGTTATAAGCAAATTCTACCAAATGTAGGTAGTCCTCCCACCTCGTTGGTTTATTCATGATGTACATGCAAAGCAAGTCTTCTAGTATCTAGTTTGTTATTTCTATTTAGCCATATGTTTGGGGATGATAAGCTTATCTAAATTTCATGAGAAGAACGAAATGAATATAGATTATTAACAGGTGCTTAACACAAAATAACAGAGATACAGTAAAACTGGTTTTCTATTAAATAAGGAAATAAGATGAAACTGTAAAATGCAGCGGAAATAAGCTTGTTGGAATGGTGGCGACTTATCTCGGAGAAGAGATGTGACGGTTGCTCTCATTCGCAAGAAGATGATTACAATGAGGCTCTGAAGGCCTTTTTACAATAAATAGGAATTCCAAAAACCCTAGACATCCAAAAACCTAACCCTAGGAGATGAAGCGCCAAAAGTCATGTGGGCCTCGTTTGGGTAAGTTAGTACATCAACTTCCCGAGGTTGTAAATTTTGCATATGATCTCCGTTTTAGGCGCATGATATCCCATTGGAAAGGTATCATTGAGGATACTTCCATATTGCGAACCCGTCTTCCCAAAAAACGTCGTTTAGGGCCTCAAAACGGCTCCAGAAGTGAAAAAATGCTAAAAATAGTAAATTACCAAAATTGCCAGAAAAATGTTTTGAGCCAGTTGGAAAAGGTGGGTGGCCACCAATATCCACCTGGATCAATCCTCCCTCCTTAGGAAGAAATGGTCTCCATTGCGTTGAGTTCCCCCATCATATGAAGAAATTTCTGTTGAATTTGGCCCCATGTGAGCCACTTGCCTTGGTGCAGGAGCTGCCTTGCTTTGACAACTCAATAAAGCTAGATCCTTTGTTGTCGAGTGCCCTTGATCTATGTGTCCACAATATGATCACTGGATTCATGTTTTATGCAGTTAGGGTTGAGCTTTGTTGGTGTCAGTTGCTCTGCTACTTCTGAGGTATCCAATAATGGTGGGAAATAAGGGCGAAGGAGATCCACGTTGAACACTGGGTGCAGGCCAAGGAAAGGAGGAATGTTGAGCTCAAAAGCATTATCCCCCACGGCCTTGGTGATGGTGTACAACCCATAACGGAGTGGGAGAAGCTTCTGATGGGGTCCTATAAGGAGTTCTTTCTGCAAGTGCAACCAAACTTTGTCACCCACCTGAAACTTATGTGGCACTCGATGTTGGTCATGGCGATGCTTGTACTTGTCATTGAACTTCTGTAGGATATCCTGAACCTGTTGGTGGATGTGCTATATTTTCTCAATGAAATGGGTGGCTTTTTCAGCTTCAGTTGGAGTAGGAGATGAGTCGGTCGAAGTGACCGCAAGGGCAAGTGAAACATCTATGGGACCCAATGGATGGAATCCCAACCCCACCTAAAAGGGGTTGTGGTCGATTGAGATATGCAGGGCTCGGTTGTAGCTATGCTAGACATAGGGAAGGCTCTCATCCCATGTGCGAGGGTGCTTTGAATTATACATGCGAAGGATATGCACAATCATTCGATTTACGACCTCGGTTTGGTCATCTGTCTGGGGGTGGAAGGTCATGGATTTGGTGAGCTTGGTGTCCAACAGTGACCAGAGGCTCAACCAGAATGTACTAAGAAATCAATTTTCCTGATCTAAGACAATGGTTTGTGGGATTCCAAAATGTACCCAGACTCATTCAAAGAAGAGCGTGGTAGTGGCCTCTGCTCCGATGTTCTTCTTGCAGGCAACCAGAATCACCATCTTATAAAAGTGATCAACAACCACAAAAACACAGTCATTTCCCCTCTTGGTGGACGGGAGGCCCGACATGTAGTCCATTGAGATGGATTCCTATGGCCTGTCAAGAGTAGGAAGAGGGGTGTACATGCTCTATTTCTTAGGGGTCGGTTTGGCAATATCGCAAGCAGTGTTGGACCTGATATACTTGCTGACCTCCTGTCGAAGTTTCGGCCAGTAGAAATGTTTATGTAGCATCGCCACTATCTTTTCAATGCCAAACTGTCCTGCCACCCGACTGTAGTGGGATTCCCAGATCAGCTTCACTCGCTTTCTTGATGGAACACAAATATGTCTCAGATGACACAAAAACCCATCCTGAAGATGGAAATTATCGACAACTACGTTTGCACCCAACATTTGGTAGGTGGTGGTGAAGTCTGGGTTTGTCTCATAGAGTTGGGGCCATCCAAAGGTCTCATGTCTGCAAGAGTCTAGCACCATGGTGAGTGTCGTGATTGGCAGTCTGCTGAGGCAATCAACGATGCGATTGGTGCTTCCTGTTTTATACTTGATGTTGAGGTGGAATTGCTGCAAGTATGTGGACCTCTTTTGATGGCGGTCATTTTGCAATTTTCCTTGTGTCTGCATGAACTACAGTGGCTTATGATCAGTGTGGATGATTGTCTCCTTCCCAAGAATGTAATGTCTCCACTGGCGTCAGGCTTTCACAATGGAGTACATTTCTTTGTCATAAGTAGGGTACTTATGGACAACATCTAATAGTGTCTCACTCTGATAGGCCATGGGGTGACCGTGCTGAGTGAGAATATTGCCCACAACATAGTCTGAAGCATATGTCTCAATCTCAAAGGGTTGATGCAAGTCTAGTAGTGAAAGTACTGGGGCTGAGCACAAGCGCTGCTTCAAATCATCGAACGCTTGTTGTTGGGACTGGCCCCACGCAAATTTCACCTTACCACCACCCCTGGTTATTTGGCTGAGGGCCCATGCAATATGGGAGAATCCCAACATGAACTTGTGGTAGAAATAGGCAAGGTCCAAGAATCTCTGAAGCTCAGTGAGTGTGGTTGGGGCTGGCCAATCACATATGACTTGGATCTTGGCTAGATTCACATGTACGTCATGCTAATCAACAATGTAGCCCAGGTAATGGACCCTTTCCATGCCAAAGGAGCATTTTTCCAAGTTGGCGTATAGCTTGTGCTGTCACAGGGTGTGCAGAACCTAATGAATATGCTGCAAGTGTTCGGCCCAAGTCTTGTTGTAAATGAGAATGTCATCCAGATACACCACTACAAAAGTATTGGTGAATGGTCACAAGATATCATCCATCATCCTCATGAAAGTGGTTGGAGCATTTTTCAAACTCAAGGGCATGACCAACCATTCAAAAAGGCCTTCCTTTGACTTGAAGGTGGTCTTCCATACATCTATTTGTTCTATCGGGATCTGGTGGTAGCTAGACTTCATATCAATCTTACTGAAGTATTTGGCCCCCATGAGTTGATCAAGGAGGTCGTCGATTCGGGGAATCAGGTATCAGTTTCTGACTGTGATTTTATTCAGAGCCCGATAATCAATGCAGAGTCACTAGGTTCCATATTTCTTATGTACCAACATGATTGGGCTCCTGCAAGGTGATGAGCTGGGACAGATGTGCCCCTTGTGGAGAAGTTCTTGGATCTGTCACTTGATCTCCTCATTCTCTAACAGAGAGTGGCGATAGACTGGCCCATTGGGCAATGGTGCGTCGGGGGTTAGATCGATGGGGTGCTTGACCTGGCAGTGCATAGGTACCTCAGTAGGTGAGGAGAAGATATATGATTATTCTTCCACGACCTTATCTACTTGCTTTTTTTGTGTGGAGAGGTTGGCTGCAGAGACCCTAGATGTGGTTGTGATCTTTCGCTTATTATGAGAGTGAATCATGAAGAAGACAAACTTCCTCATCTGAGAGATTACCTTCCTGCATTTCTTAGCAGAGATCAAGGGAATAACACTAGGTGGGACTGCCTCGGGTATCCTGTACAATTTCATGTTCAAAGTAATAATAACACTACGAGGCCTGGACTCATATACAGCATGACATTTCCATAAATAAGGTTGGCCCAAAAGAACATCACAAACTTCGAGAGGAGCAACATCACACAATACCTCGTCTTTGAATGGCTTGATGCCATACCATATCGACATTGTTGGCTGACGCAAAGATTGCTTCCTTGGCGGATCCATCCAATGGTGTAGGGTTGTGGGTGCGGCGTTGTTAATCCCTAAATAGTGACTCATTACCCCTTAATTGGGGCATATTACATTAGTAATGTTATTTTATTTATGTCGGTTTGATTCCATTTGTTGTAATTGTACCTCCTAGTCTCCTATATATACCAAGGAGACATTTTCATTTGGAATCATATTGTAATTGGACATTTATGTGGGCATAAGGAGGTTTCCCCCTTGAAGAGGCTTATTATATGAATTTCTCTCCTTTTTAGGGCGTTGAGTAATTATTCTAATATTTTTCTATGCTATATTGATATTTGGTTCTTAACATATGGTATCAGAGCTCAAGGTCTTAGGGTTTTGCTGCTACATCTGAGACACCATGGAATTTTCTCTATAAAAAAATTTCTACAACGTTTTAGAAGGAACAACTTGGAGGATATTTATCAGACAGATCAAGTTACGTTGGATTAAAATTTCAGCTCCCGAGGCCTTATAATTTCAGAGATACAACCTTTGTAAGATAGGGTTCTGGAATCATCCTGAATTGAGCCATTGTAGAATTTTCTCTATAAAACTTTTTCTGTAACGTTTTAGACCCTGAAATATGGAGGATATTCACAGAAATTAGTAAGGTATCTATGGTAAAAATTTCATCTTTTGGGTCATCTAAAATTTGTAGATAAACCGTGTGGAAGATAAGGTATCTGACTAGTCCTATTGACTAGTCTCAAGAAGGTGTTCCGGGTAAAACAATCATAAATTCTTCCTAGAGTATCCAAAATGAGTGATACCGGTTGCATTGGATAGTGGATAGTCTATAGTATTTCTGGTACTATTTTTCGAATTTTATATCAATTATTTTGTGTGGGGCACGCTATACAAGTGAGATATCCTGGAAAAGACAAAAATCATCAAGTTGTGGGGAAGTTACCATAAAGTCCACTTGGCACATCCAATTTTGATCAGACATGTGGCATTGCAGAGAAGAAATATCAGAGAACTAAAAAAAAGAAAGTTTCATACCCAGAAGGGCCAAAACTTTGGAGATACAACAGAAGAAAGATTGTCTAGCAGAACCACCTCAAAATCAAGATTCAAAAGTGATACTTGGCCAACATGCCACCCAAAAAGGGAACTTCTACACCAAATAATCCTCCAGATAGTCCTAATTGGACTCTTGATGAAGGTGAAGAAATGCGTAGGGACATAAATGAAATACAAAAGAAGACAATGCCAAAAAATGAACTAGAGGCAATAATGGATACTAAGATGGATGGTTTAAAAAGGGAGATCATGGAAGGATTGAAAAAATTCCTAATAGAGAGGACACCTAGAAGTGAAAATGTGTCCCATGAAATTAATGATGAGGACACAAGGAAGATGAATCAAGAATGGAGAAACTGCAACTTTGGTTTGAAGACCAACCATGTTCCTAAGATCGATATGAGGAAGTTTGATGGCAAGGACCCAATCACATGGATAATTCAGATGGAGCAATTGTTTGATCTACATAATGTGCCACATACACAAAAGGTACAAATTGTTTCTTTATATTTAGGACCTAATCAATTTGTATGGTATTGATGGATTTGTTCTCGCAAATCACTCGTCACTTGGACAATTTTCATGGAAGAAATGATAGCACACTATGACGATACAAGGAGCAATACCTTCTTTAGCCAATTGATAAATCTAAAGCAAAAGGGTTCAGTTACAGAGCACATTGAGAACTTCCAAAGATTGAATATAAAGGTAACAGATATTCCAGATGAGCACTTGATTGATGTATTCATAGGAACTTTAAAGGATAACATTCAACATGAGGTTCGGCTTTGGGAACCCAAATCATTGGAGAATGCATTTAGGGTGGCAAGAAATGTTGAAAGTAAAAATATAGCTATGGCTACTAAAAAGACCAATCCTAACATTTATAGAGAGAATAATGATCCTTCTTCTAAAACACCTCAACCTACAAGGTTGACACCTCAACAATTGGAGGAAAGAAAAGAAAAAGTTGTATGCTTTAATTGTGATAGCAAGTACAGTAAGGGACATAAGTGTGGTGAGAAGAAATTATTCTACATAGACTGTGAAGAGGAAGAAGAACAAAAACAAGAACCATCTCAAGATGAAAACGTAGAAGCAATTTCATCTAAAGAGTTGACTCCCATGATATCGTGTAATGGATTGGCTGGAATTAGCACTCCTCTAACCCTCAAGATCGAAGGATATATCAAAAAGAAAAAGGTAATAGTCCTAATTGATTATGGTAGTACTCATAATTTCATTCACTATAAATTAGTCAAAGCTCTCAATTGCTTTGTATATCCAGCGCCAGAGTTTCAAGTAATGATTACAGATGGAGGAACTATCAATTGCTCAGGAAAATGCAATAAGATCAATCTTACTATGGGGGAACATGTAATGAATAGTCCAATGATTTCTATACCAATGGGTGGTGCTGATGTTCTACTAGGAATCCAATGGTTACAATCATTAGGAACAATGGATTTTAATTTTCAAGAACTTTTCATGAACTTTTCATTGGAAGGAAAAGAAATTGAGTTAAAAGGTATCATAGGGAAACCTAGTAAGGTGATAAGCTCTAATGGCATGACAAAATTATTGAAAAAGGGGCATCAAGGTGTTATTGCACAACTATGCTCACTAGATGTTCAAACATCTAAGCCATCTATTCCTATAGATCTCCAAGGGATCATTGATAATCATTCCAAAGTATTTGAAGATATTCCCAAAGGTCTTCCACCCACTCAAAATCATGATCATGATATTCACCTAATTCCTGGGAGTGTTCCTCCTAACATCAGGCCATACAGATACCCTTATGCCCAGAAGAGTGAAATTGAGCATAGGGTTGAAGAAATGTTAGAGGATGGCATTATTAGACCTAGCCAAAGTTCTTACTCTGCACCGGTGGTAATGGTATTCAAGAAAGATGTCTCATGGCGTATGTGTCCAGATTATAGAGAGCTCAACAAGATCACTATTAAAGATAAGTTTCCCATTCTCGTCATTGATGAATTGTTAGATGAACTACATGGAGCAATCTATTTCACAAAGTTTGATCTTCATTCAGGGTATCATCAGATTAGAATGAAGGAAGAAGATATCCCAAAAACAACATTGCGAACTCACAAAGGCCATTATGAATTTTTGGTCATGCCTTTTGGCCTTACAAATGCACCTTCCACATTCCAAGGGTTGATGAATTCCATTTTCAAGCCCTTCCTTCAAAAATTTGTGTTAGTATTTTTTGATGATATACTAATCTATAGCAAGTCTTGGGAGGATCATGTGCGACATGTTGACAAGGTGCTACAACTACTGAAGGAGAAACAACTATATGCCAAGCCATCCAAATGTTTCTTTGGAGTGAAGGAGGTAGAGTATTTGGGTCATATTGTATCGCATGAAGGTGTCAAGGTAGACCCAAACAATATTAAGGCCATGATGGACTGGCCGATTCTCAAAACATTGAAAAACCTTAGAAGATTTTTGGGTTTCATAGATTACTACCGCAAGTTTATTTGACACTATGGAAGAATAGAAACACCTTTAACAACACTAACTAAGAATGATGCATTTTCATGGACTGCAGAGGCAACTAAAGATTTTGAACAACTTAAAGAGGTGATGTGTAAAGCTCCTGTCTTGACCACTCCATACTTCACAAAAACCTTTATTGTGGAATGTGGTTCCTCGGGAAATGGAATTGGTGTTGTCCTAATGCAAGAAGGAAGGCCCCTGGCTTTTGAAAGTCGACCACTCAAGGGAAAGGACTTACAGAAACCCATTTATCATAAGGAAATGATGGCAATACTACATGCATTGAAGAAATGGTGTCCTTACCTAATAGGTAGGCATGTCAAGGTGAAAACAGATCATGATAGTCTTAAATACTTCTTGGAACAAAGACTATCTTCAGAAGAACAACAAAAATGGGTGACCAAGATATTGGGTTATGATTTTGAAATTGTCTATAAAAAAGGGAAGAAAAATGTTGTGGTAGATGCACTCTCAAGAAAGGATGAAGATGTTGAGGCCTTTCTCTGTTCTATCTCGATCATCCAACCCGATTGGATAATAGAAGCAAGGGATGAATGGAAGAATGACGAAAAAGTGTGGACTCACATTCAAAGGTTGCAGCAAGATTCCAGTGCATCAGGGATGATTTTAAGGATGGAAAATTATTTTAAAAAGTAGAAACCTTGGCGAATCTTACTAATCCCTCATATGATAACTATAAATGTTAAAGATATTTTTGTAAAAATATTCAAATTTCTAAGGATTTTATATAGTTTGTATAAATATTTGGCGATTTTTAAGGTAAAATAATTTTATCCTATATAATTTGGGCGAATCATTTTGGGAATAGCGAATCTCTTTTTGGGAAAAACCATGGAAAATTAGCCCATGAACGAAATTTAGCCCCTAAAATCATCCTTGCAGTGCATTAGATACATTTACATGTAAAAATGATTCACTATGGTACAAAGATCGCTTATATTTATGTAAGAACTCCCAACTCAAACAAAAGGTACTATTGGAATTGCACACCTCTCCAGTAGGAAGGCACTCAGGATTTTTGAAAACCTACCATAGGGTCAAGAAGCATTTTATTTGGGATGGCCTTAAAACTGATGTTCAAAGGTTTGTGGCAGAATGTTTGGTTTGCCAACAAAATAAGGTGGAAACAATTAAGACCCCAGGTCTTTTACAACCATTAGCCATCCCAAGTCAGCGATGGGAGGAGGTTTCCATGTATTTCATCACAGGGTTAGCGAAGTCTGAAGGAAAGAGTTTCATCGCGGTAATTGTTGATAGACTGACCAAGTACGCACACTTTTGTGCACTCTCTCATCCCTTCAAAGCTAGTACAATTTCCACCGCATTCATGGAGACAGTTCAAAAGCTACATGGCAGCCCAAAGATTATTGTAAGTGGCAGAGATCCCATCTTCACTGGACATTTTTGGACATAATTATTTTCTTGTTTGGGTACTCAATTGGCTCATAGCTCATCCTATCATCCTCAATCTGATGGACAAACCGAGATAGTGAACAAATGTCTAGAAGGCTACCTTTGCTGCTTTGTCTCTGATAAACAAACACAATGGTTCAAATGGTTACCCTTGGCATAATGGTGGTATAACACTTCCTTTCATACTGCAACAAAAATGACACCATTTATGGCACTCTGTGGATACCACCCTCCTTCCATCATGTCTTCTCTAAAAGAAAAATCTAAGGTTCAAGCAGTGGAAGATCACATCGAGCATCAACAACAAGTTCTCCAAATATTAAAGGACAACCTGACCATGGCACATAATCGCATGAAACAACAAGCAAATCAACATCATAGTGAAAGAAGTTTTGAAGTAGGGGATTGGGTTTTTTTAAGACTACAACCATACAAACAAATGTCCCTCAAGCAAGCCAAGAAGGATAATAAATTATCACCAAAGTACTATGACCCTTATAAGGTGTTGCAAAATATTGGTACTATGGCATACAAATTGGAGTTGCCTGCATCTTCACGAGTACACCCAGTTTTCCATGTTTCATGCTTAAAGAAGGTTATAGGTGACAAGATACCAGGTCAAACTATATTTCTAGAACTTGACGAGGAAGGAAAAATCATATTGGAGCATGAATCCATCACGGACAAAAGAATTCGCCAGCTGAGGAATAGATCCATTTCAGAGTATCTCATTAAATGGAGGAAACTTTCGGCTGAAGATTCCACTTGGGAAGATGATTCTTTTATACAGAAGCATCCAGTGTTACTCAAGTGTTGTGGAAAACACTTGTCTCAAGGGGAGGGGCATGTTAAGCCCTAAATAGTGGCTCATTACCCCTTAATTGGGGCATATGACATTGGTAATTTTATTTTATTTATGTCGGCTGGAGTCCATTAGTTGTAATTGTACCTCCTAGTCTCCTATATATACCAAGGAGACATTTTCATTTGGAATCATCTTGTAATTGGACATTTATGTGGGCATAAGGAGGTTTCCCCCTCGAAGAGGCTTATTATCTGAATTTCTCTCTTTTTCAAGGCGTTGAGTACTTATTGTGAGGTTTTTCTATTTTATATTGATATTTGGTTCTTAATAGGCGTTGTTGGCAGGGCCAATTGCTTGACGACCTCTGCTGAGATGAGGTTCTTTTGGCTACCGCTATCAGCGATGAAGTGCAATGGGGTGCCTTTTACCCACATCTGTGAATGGAAGAGGCGCTTTCCTTCTTCTGGCTCGTCTGGTTCACCAGGCTAGAGCTTGATGGTAGCAACAATGGCACTGGGTTCCGCGTCAATGATCTGTCTTCCCCTTTCTAGTTCTAGCTCAGAGTCAGAACCTGCACCTGATTTAGAGGCTTTCACTTCGGCCACTAGTGACTGCTTTGAGCAGCAATCAACATTGTTATGCCAAGGGCTCTTATGGAAGTCGCACCACTTCTCGTTATATTTCTTCGTCTTTTCGGTGTCCTTCTTTGCTTGCGGCTTGGACTGGTTGTCCTGATACTGTCCATCTTTTCTCTGTCCTTTGTTCTGTGGGTTGGGACCGCCCTTTCTTGGATTTTGTTGTGAGGGGTTCCTAGGCCCAAATTTCCACGTCTTTTGTTTGAGCTTTTGCTCGATTTTGACGACATATCAGTAGGTCGTGCCCAAGGATGAGATGTCCAGAAATTTCATTTTGGTCTAGATGTATCTATACAGAGCACCACGATACTTGAGCACCAGATGTCGCTCTGAATCTTTGATACCTAGCTTGGTGCGCAAGGTATGGAAGATATTTGTGAAATCTGGCACTGCATTGGTCTCTTTCTTGCCACAGTGTGGTCCATTTGGTATACAAGTCGTCATAACTTTCGACAGGGTAGTATTGTTCCTTAATAGCATCTCTGAAGGATTCCCAGGTGGCCATGACTGTAAATAATGAGGGTTCCTCTATTTCCTTTTGCTCACAGAAAGTTTCCCACCAATCTTTGACATGGGGAACGACTTTGAGGAGCGCAAAAGTAATATTTTCTCTATTCGAAAAGTTATGGACAAAAAAATACCCTTCTAGTAGATTCAACCACTTGTCTACAACATCTGCATCTATATGACCTTCAAATATAGGAATATCAAAGTTTATTTGTACCTTGAAGGGGGCAATGCCTCCACTCAAAGAAGATGCGTCGCCTGTTGGTAGCCGCCGAAGGATTTGTGCGAAACTATCCATCATCTCATTCCTTTGTTGTGTGAGGGCTTCCTCAATCAACAGTTTGAAAGGATCTCATGTCCTGACATCTTTCTTTTCTCTTGCCATGAGAGGTCGCTTGGGTGTGCGAGAGCTTTTTTCCTCAAAAGAAACAAGCTCAAGACCCAACTCTTTGTACTCCGACCTCATTGGGGATATGCATTAAGACAACAAGGAGAAGTCCGCTCTGATACCACTAATCAAAATTTTATGAGCAGAACGAAATGACTACAAATTATTAATAGGTGCTTAACAAAAAATAACAGAGATACAATAAAATTGGTTTTCTATTCAATAAGGAAATAAGCTGAAACTGTAAAATGCAGCGAAAACAAGCTTGTTGGAATGGTGGCAGCTTATCTCTAAGAATATATGTGATGATTGCGCTCATTCGCAAAAAGATGATTACAATGAGGATCTGAAGGCCTTTTTACAATAAACAGGAATGCCAAAAACCCTAGACATCCAAAAGCCTAACACTAGGAGATGAAGCGCCAAAAGTCATGTGGGCCCCGTTTGGGTAAGTTAGTATATCAACTTTCCGGGGTCGTAACTTTTGCATACGATATCCGTTTTAGGCACATGATAGCCTATTGGAAACATATCGTTGAGGAGATTCATTTTGGGGGCAATATGGCAAGAATTTACATAGTGAAAACCTGTTTTCTGAAAAAACATTGTTTAGGGCCTCAAAACGACTTCAGAAGTAAAAAACTGCTAAAAATAGTAAATTACTGAAATCGCCAGAAAAATGTTTTGAGCTAGTTGGAAAAGGTGGGTGGCCACTGATATCCACCTGGATCATAAGCAGTATTGAAGTTTAATTGGGTTCCCAATCCTTCAAATGGTACTTTCCAAAATCTTGATGTGAACTTTGCATACCCATGGGATATGATTGTTTCAGGCCTACCATGCAATCTGAAAATTTCTCTCGTAAAAATTTCTACAATGTTGACTACCTAGTTGGTTGACTTTACAAGGATAAAATGAGTAGCCTTTCTCAATTTTTCAACCACAACCATGAATATGTCATGTTGTTTTACCATCTTTGGCAGTCCCGTGATGAAATCCATTGATACAAATTCCCATTTCCATTAGGGGATTGGTAAGGATTGTAATAAACCAACTCAATGTTTATGTTCAGCCTTGACTCGCTGACACTCAATACATCTGACAATGTAGTTTGCAATGTCCTTGTTCATTTTAGGCTAGTAGTATTTCTTTCATGCTGTGGTGATCATCTTTTGATAGCTTGGGTGACCCGAGTATATTTTCTTGGGGATTTCGTCCATAATGATTTTTTTTCAATTTTATTGAATTAGGTATGTACAATCTATCCTTATAGATTAACAACCCATCTCCAGTCGTCTAGTAACCATCACATTTATGTTTCGATGGTTCTTGTTGCAAATGGTATCTGATTTGAATAAAGTACTCATCGATGTGCCATGTTTCTTTTATCATAATATTCAAGTTGGATTCACAAGTATTTATGGTTGTCGAGTGAATCACTTGCATGCTTCTGTTGAGTGCATCTGCCACTCTATTTTCCTTGCCTTTTTATATGTCTTATTTCAAAGTCATATTCATTGATAAGGGATAACCATCTAGCCTATCTGGCATTCAAGCGAGGATAATTGAATAAGTAATGCAATCAACTATGATCTGTCATCAACACAAATCTTCGACCAATCAAATAGTGGCACCACATCTTCAATGTGTAAATTATCGATGCAAGTTCTAGGTCATGAGTCACATTATTCTTCTCATGGTCTTTCAACTTCCTAGACTCGTATCTCACCACGTGGACATCTTGCATAAGACTCCACCAAGTCCTTTACAAGCATCTGTGCACACCATGAAATATTTATTTAGGTTTGCAATTTTCAGAATTGGTGCACTAGTAAGTAGATGTTTCAGTTGCTGAAAACTTTCTTCACATTTTTTAGACCACACAAATTTACTCCTTTCTTTTGTAATGATGTCATCTAATGACCAATCTTGGAGAATTCCTTAATGAACCTTCGATAATATCCCGTGAGTCCCATGAATAATCTCACATCTGTCACGTTCTTCAGAATGGTCCAATCCACGATGACCTTGATCTTTCTGGGTCGACAATGATTCCTTTCTAAAAAATAACTTGTCCCAAATAACGGATTTGTTTCTAGTAGAAGTCACACTAGTTGAATTTGGCATACAATTGATGCTCTTTCAACACTTATAAAACTATCCTGAGATGCACCTCATGCTCCTCTTTAGACTTGGAGTAGATAAGAGTGTCATCAATAAAAACCAATACAAAATTATCCAAATATTTACCGAGGATGTTGTTGATAAGACACATGTGGCTGGTGCATTGGTAAGTCCAAATGGCACTACCACAAACTCATAATGGCCATACATTGTTCTTAATGTTGTCTGATGAATATCTTCATCCTTGATTTTGACTTGATGATATATGGATCTCAATTCTATCTTCGAGAATACAATGGCCCCTCTTAATTGATCGAACAAGTCATCAATCTGGAGTAACAAATACTTATTTTTAACTGTAACTTTGTTCAATTGTTTGTAGTCAATGCACAATCTGAGGGTACCATCATTCTTCTTCACAAATAACGTTGGTGCTCCCAAGGGGACACATTTGGCTTGATATATCATTTTTCTAACATCTCTTGTAATTGCATCTTCAATGCTATTAGCTCAGGCATACTCATTATGTAAGGAGCACTGGATACAAGTGCAATGCTCAACACAAGATCTATTGAAAAATCAATGTCCTTCTTGGGAGGTAGACCAAGTATCTCATTTGGAAATACATCCTTGAATTCTTGAAGTATTGAGTAGTATTCAATATTTGAACCTTGGTTTTTTGTTGTCTCTGCTACCTAAACATCGTATAATTGGAAACCTTTTATGGTACTCTTCTTCAATGGTAGAGCTAAAATTTTTCTCATAGAGATGGGTTTCGATATGCCTTTTACTATTCTCAGGTTTCCATCCTCATCTACATAGTCAAAGTTTTTATTATAGTATTCCAATTTGACTTTATGGGTTGCTAGCCAATCCATGCCGATCAAAACATTATATGATCTTAACGGTAAAATATTAAGGGTTTCCAACGTATTAGTTCGTTCATTTCCAATGGGCATGCCTCCACCATTTCAATGACTTATCTTTTGGATCATGTACCCAATTGCACTAACCATGATTTCTCGTGCTTACATTTATGAAGGGCGCAAGAGTCAACAACTTGAGGTGCAACGTAGCTAAGATCAGATCCTATGTCAATCAAAATGGAAACAGATTACTTAACAATCTCACCTTCAACTTCCACCACCGATGCTTGGTGATATGTTTGTGAGACTTCTACAACAACATAAATTCTAGGAACATTTCTTGTTACACCATTCATTGTTGTATCTTCATGTGTGTTGTGTATTATTCTATTGTTGTCATGTCTATGAGGACAATATCTGAGAAAATGCTCTTCTCCGCATCCCCAACATTTTAGTGGTCCTTTTCGTTTCTCCCTCGCCTTTTCCTCCACTACCTCTGCTAGTTGGTTTCCACTCTACAAAGCAAAGTTCTACTAGAATCCACTCCATGCTAGGTAACTTGACTTAGAATTGTTTGCCTGGCTCTTATACTACTGAGGCTTAAATCATTTATTCCTCTGATCATATTTATCTTTTCTCTTTTCCTTTCAAGCCTTGAAGAATTATGGTTTACACTTGGCTTTCTCATAACAATATTTTTCCTTCTGGATTGTCTCATCAAATTCAATCTTATCTTGGTAGGATTGAGGCAATCCATCGAGAAATCATCGAATTTCACTTTCTCATCTTTGATATATGAAACATATCTCAACAGTTCCAACAATCTATTTTTCATAATTGTTCATGGTTCACCGTCTCAATTTTAGGTCATGAAATTCTTTGACCTTGCCATCATAATACCTCTATGATAGGTGTTATCACATGATTTGTACTTGTGCAAAGCCCTCCACAAGATACAATCTTGTGTAACAATTGGAAGAATCTACCACTATCACCTAAATAGAGACTTTCCTCATTTTAGTGATGTAAAGAGGTCCACCACAAGGGAGGTTTCCTTGGTGACCTCAAGGGATCAAATAACAAGATTATCCAAGCCTACAATGCCCTATCTTGGTCACCTATATAATTACCAAGCTATGAAGTGCAATTAATGACCTCTTAGACACTAGATAATCAAGAAATATTAATTGATGTTGCATAGACACTAGATAATCAAGAAATATTAATTGATGTTGCACAACTAGTTTTGCAACATCAATTAATAGACACTAGATAATCAAGAAATATTAATTGATGTTGCACAACTAGTTTTGCAACATCAATTAATATTTCTGCAACATCAATTAATATTTCTTGATTATCTAGTGTCTAAGAGGTCATTATTGCACTTCATAGCTTGGTAATTGTCTATATCATGCTGCAAATTGTTTATTGTTTTGTACAGGTACAACAATTACCTCGTTACCTCTCATTTCCTCTCCTAGACCTAGATCTAACCATCATGTGACCAAGATAGGGGGTTGTAGGCTTGGCTAATCTTGTTATTTGATCCCTTGAGGTCACCACAGAAGCCTCCCTTGTGGTGGACCTCTTTCCATCACTAAAACGAGGGAAGTCTCTACTTATATGACAATAGTAGATTTTTCCAATTGTTACACAAGATTGGGATCTTGTGGAAGGCTTTGCACAAGTACAAATCATGTGATAACAATAGGTATTTCTTAAATTGCTTCCAAATGACTATCCTTTCACTAATCCTCTTCACGTTCTTGAGGTCTTCCCATCAAATTGATGCTCTGCCATTCATATTAAAAATAGCCACCCTGGGATTAATATTTTTAGAGTAATCATGCCTCTGAAAGTATTTATTTAATCCAAGAAGCCATGCTTCAACTTCTTCCCTATTTTCACCTCACCATGAAAGGTAGGTGGTTTCACCTTCCTAAAATCCTCCCATAAATTGTCTCTTGAATGCTTCTTCTTTTTATATTTACAAGAAGCACAGCTTGGTACCATTGTTGAATGATTCATCGAAAATCGTTACATCTTTGTTGAATGAGTTTGATAATGTCCCACCACTAGATATTTGAGTTCTAGTGTTGTGGAACCTTTATCTAGAAGGAATTTTACCCATGTTACTTGAGATTTGTCCTTGATGCAGTTGTTTCTGAATTTCAGTAAGGCAACATTTGGCCCATTATGTTATTCCTGAGCTCTAATTATCTTTTTGTTATTTTCTCTGCAACTTTGAAGCTTTGCTTTCAAACTTCTCATGGTCTCTGTCATGTCTAGGGGAGTCTCAATACTTCTTCCTTCATTAGACTCAACTTCTTGAAAGTGTGGGAGTTCTTCCATGGCGATGCTTACCAACATTGATTACCTGTAATGTTTGGACAATATTCAGAGTGTGCCTCTATCTCTCTCTATGTCAGAACAAGAAAAATGACATGTTAGTTTGGTTTTAACATAGCATCCAAACTATTCTCAATCCCTTTTTACTGAGGTCATGCAACCCCAACACTGTAACCAATGCTCTGGTTCCTCGCCCATGCTGGTCTAGTATTTGAACTATGACTCGATTAGTTACACTATTTTAGTCTATCTTTGGCCCGTGTGGGACCAATGCTTGAACCATAGCTCTAATGTCACTTTGTCACAAACCCAGTCCCCTCTGTGCCTAATTGGATACGAGGCACTAAATTTTTTGCCTTGACCAATTCACTGATTAGCTTTGATACCACTCTATAACAATACCCGAGCCTATAATGGGGATTACGCTAATAGGGTGTACGGATTTTTTAAGGATTTCACTAATTGTTTTTCTTAAACACCACTTTAATGTCAATTTTGGGCTTGTAGGTCCAATCTGTTTTTCTTCCAACGACTATCTTTATGCTCAATTCTGAGCTCGGAGTGGGAAATTATGGTCTCCTAAATATCTTAATCTTCTCCACATGTCTATGTCATCAAGCCTATGTGGCACTTCTAAGGCGTTATCCCATTTCCAAGAACGTCCTCCGGATTTACATCCCATTCCATCTGAATTTCCAGAAAACCACAAGGACGTTTTCTGTACATTTCAGGGTCCCAGGCTATTTCTATAAGAGAGATTTACCCCGGCCTCAAGGTGCCTCCAAGATGCAGCAGGATCCGGCCGCACATGGCCCTATAAACGTCATTCTAGAGGAGGTCTTCTTCCAATTTCATCTCACTAATAATGACAGATGTTTCAATGGAGCTGCGCCTCCAGTGCTCTCTTCTTCTCAGCACAGATAGGGGCAAAATGGTAAACTGAAGCTTCAAACTTTGACTTTCACAGTATGTGTTGTTTCATGGTTTCTCTTGAAGGTTTTTTGAGACGTCGAGGGAAGAACTTGTTCAAGCGCCGGCGGAAGGATTCTTATATGTGCCGAATGGAAGGTAGTTTAAGGCGATTAAGTAGAGATAAATCAAATCGCCAACTTGAAGATGAATTTTGGTTTGGGCGCCAATAGGGGGGACACTTATTTGAGCTCGAATTCATATTCAAGATCTGAAAATTTGTTGAGTCGCTCCCATTTATGATTTGTACGATGTTGGGCATGCTGCTATTATGTACTCAAAGGTCCCAGAACCAGAATTCAAACTGCAATATGAACTAATCGTCCACAGGTATTAAAGAAAAGGAAATGTGATTTGAGATGCTGGTGAGTTCCAGTCAAGAAGAACTGAGTGCCATTAATTTCATGGATTCCTAAGCAATCCGATTTCATAACCCACTTTTTAGGGACAATATACGACAGGTTCAACGCATTCCTACAACCATAATGCCTAAACTTTACAAGCTTGAGTTCATACACAGGTGAGGCAAAACGCTACAACCATATGCATTGACTTCCAAGCATTTCAAGCTACAGATGTTTGGTTGCATTTATCAATGGCATTCTACAGTCCCATCTTCTCAATTGCACCAATGACATTTATTCCCACAGTCGTTACGACATGAAATCATGAGTAGGGGCAATATTGTTTGAGTGGAATGTCCGTTTCCTACACAAGGCACAGGCTCATGTCCGTTTCCTTTTCCAGTTGTAAGATCTACGACCCAGAATCCTATACTGTAGCATAACTTCAAAGAGAAATGACCAGCAAAGAGAATCATTTTTTCACACAGTCACACAACACAGAATTTTTCAGCATTTTAAATATGCATGTGAATTTATAGAGCAAGAAAGAGATACTTAAGGGTGAGTTATTTTCCACCTAATTGTATGCGCTATTGCACATTAATCTCTCTACAATAAGCCACCCCTAGGCTATGATACCACAAGGGTGAAATTGACACCAGAGATTTTCTTGGGAAGTTTTGCAGCTTAGAGAAAAAATTAATTATTAGGAAACAATTTGTTGAGTTCTTAGAAATATAAAACACTTCTTGGGCACTCTAATGCGGCATGCCTACCCCACACAACACAAGGGGAGAACTCCCTTCTTTGCTACAAAGTCCTTCAAAAGTCCTTTCGTCCAGTTCTCTTCAGTGTTTGCTCAGCAAGGTCCGAGTTGTACTTCTATAACCAAGGTCCTAACACACTATGGCTGAGTATTTTTCTCTGCATAAACTCTGTTTTTGTTTCCCCCTTGCTTCTAAAAAAGCAGCTCTACTTTCCACTCAATTCCCATGCATGTTTTGACTTTCACAATTCTCAAAATTGATTGTATTCTGCCCCTATCTCAATAACTTGGTGAGGTGACTCTCTTACCCACCTCTTACATGCTGTTAATGATACAATTCTCATCATATAAATACTTTGTTTATGCTCTCATAATTAGGGAGGTGACTTCTTCCACCAACCTCCTTGACATGCATTTAATGATTAGTTTTGGATAAGTTAAAGGGAAAATGGATGACTTATCACAGAAACAATTTAGCAAGGTGGTTTGGGATTTTTAACATATATTACTCTTAGCCCTCCTTCACTTTTCCCCACTCTTGATATATTACTCTTAGCCCTCCTTCACTTTTCCCCACTCTTGATATCATAGCAGTTCTTATAAGTTTTCGTGCTCAATAAGTTGTTTGGATTCTTTATTAACTGAAAATGAGGACATTACACTATCTCATTTCCCCTTTATTATGCAAAATTTTAAAGGAAATGCCCATGTTTAATATAAATAACTTCACAATCTTCTCTTGATAAGAAATTCAAGTTGGGGGAGGGGGGAGTTTAAGAAAAGTAAAAGACCAATCAACACACCAATTAAGTATATATCAAATTCATTAATTAATGAGGAAAATGAGGTTGTGAAAATATTCACCACACCAATTAAGCATATATCAAATTCATCATTTAGTGAGGAAAATGAGGTTGTGAAAATATTCACCACCTAGTTTGAGGCTTCTAGAATATTCTTCAACCCTCTTTTAGAAATTATGGCAATACAATTATCTTCTTTCCCTTTTAACCTAACTATTATTTAAAAAGAAATGAGCATGTTTTAATATAAATAACAAAATCAATCTTCTCTAGAAGAAAAATCACATACTCTTAAAGGACCTAAGGGTTTTAGAGGAAAATCACATCAATCCTTCTCGAGAAAATCCAAACATGAAAACAAAAAAAATTCTTACCCACAATGAGACTAATGGGATCTAGATGTGAGGAAATCCACCAATGAGATGTATGGGATCTAAGGTATAAGCACAACCCTATCAATGTGAAAGATGTGTTGAAGTCGGATATTGATGATTCATGCAATCAAGACCAAATGTTGTGAGATCTCATTGAATGTGAGATGGCCACCAATGAGACTAATTACCACCAAGGTGCATTGCTTATGGACCAATACTTAGATAATGTGTCGAAGTTGATGATGAAAGGTTTATTAGGAGAAGGGAAAAAATGCAATCCCTTCAACTAACACAAATCTAGAAAAATGTAACAAGATGGTACCATGTCCCTATGGATAGATGAGGTATTGGTTAACAAGGCTTGACTCAATAAAGCGAAGAGATGAGGCAACAACATGACTCAAGACTCTCCTATCATTTCTTCAATGCTAAATCCCATCTTGACTCGACACTTGACCATGGCCATGTGCTACAAAGAAAGGTGACCCCATCCAGGTTCGACCTAAACTAAAAGTCTTAGAGATTCACTAGATATTTAATTATATTGTATTTGAAAAGAAGATCTAAAACTAAAAACTTTTCAGTAAAAGGAATAAAATAGGGCCAATCTATGTAGAATGACTTCTCATGCATATGTAGTGCAACTTATTTTTCTCAGTGATTAAAGAAAATAGGTTGGAGACTAACTAACAATGGAAATGAATCAAACTAATGACAAAGACAACAATTTGGAATTTTAGGACAACAAGCTAAAAAATAAAAAATGGAACGGAAAGAGGGGGAAAAATTGACTCTAACTACCCTACCCTAACTTGACAAAAAATCACCAAGGATCAGGTATAATCAGATATATTTAGTGCAACCATTTAATCATCTTGTCAAGGACATCTCTTCCCTTATGTTTGATGTTGAACCAAAACAAGGATATACTTAATTGCCTCTAACAATAAGTCAATATTTCAATCTCTCTTTCTTTGGAAAATGAGGGTGAAACCTTAGATCTTACTCCTTTGAAGACCAATTCTATGAGCTGGTCTCTTTGCGAACTTGTGCTTTTTCTCAAAACAAGTTCTTGGATCATCTCTTTGTAGTCTCACCATAATTGGTAAGACTATCATACTCCACACAATCAAATACCTTGGTTTTCTGTACTACCTATCTTTGCTTCTTATTACTAGAATGTAGGACTGCAACTTCTCTATTGTTGGGGAATTATTCATGGATCTACTCTTCATTATGGCCTTCATCCAAAATATCAAAATCAGATTGAAAATTATATGTCAAAGAAGCCAAACCCACCTCGTTGGCATCCTACCGGGGAAGTATACAAGAATTAGTCTTCTTCAACTCCAAGCATTCGAGGTTAAAGGATCATCACCCTGATTGTAAATCTCGAAGAGGTTTATTATTAATTTGGATATTGAACCCAGACTTTACAAGAATTCAAGCGAGTCATTAAATAATTTTTTTTTAAATTCAGGAAGAGATCAATCCTCCAATCTACAATACTATATGCAGAACATTACAACTTGGATTTTATGGATCAAGACCGCCTTAAGCCAACCACGAAGTATTGATTTTTAGTGTATGTAAATTAACAAGGATACTGTATTAAATTTCTCTGCATTTATGATGCTATCTGAAATACAAATTGAATTTACAAAGGAAATAAAATATAACCATAAACTTTCTTCCATACATATTTAGTATATAAGGTTAAATATTCCTTTACATAAATAAATCACTAACCAACATTCTCATCTATTATCAATATACAAAATCCAGGCGAAGAGATTGAAAGAGATCCAATTCTCAATAATAAGCGCAATTATATACTTAAATAACTTGGCTACTTTACCACACTTCAACAATTCCTTCCATGTGTTTCCAATATACAATTCAATATAATATTAACCATAAAACAACTATAACCAATAAAATATCATTACGAGAAGTGTGGGATTGTTGATTTCTTCAATTCGGAAGCTTGCGCAACGTCCACTCCTTCACCTGCCAATCTCAAGACTTCACCGGTACCTTCCAGCCAACACTAGGGGTACTCTTCTTCCCCCTTAGCCCCCCGAGATCCAAAGGGGTCACACACAGAATCTCATAATAAATTAGCTCATGCTTGCCCTTGCAAGGAGAGGCTTCCACCTCTTGCACAAGCTCGCAACCCAACTCACACAAGTAAACTTAATCAATAGAAATTTTAACAACATTTCATTCATCCAACAATATGGTGTTTTCCTCCTACTTATCCATTGTTTTTATAAGAAATTTTTCTTTGACACTTGTCATCTCATGCATAATTAAACAATTTTTAATAATCAAATTAGAGATTATTCACCCTCAACACATGTCACAATTTTCTCCAAGTTGCACATGTTTATTCCTTTTTAATTTAAAATAATTATGCATTTTCCCTCACACCCACAATTAGTTCCTAGATTTTCTCCTAGTTGTCCCTTAGTTCCCCAATTTCTCTTTTATTGTGTCTCCTAACTAAATCACATTTGGAGTTTGATTAAGACTCTTCTCTTAGTTAAGATTTAGAGTTTGATTGACTTAGGATACTAAATCTTTGTTGACAACCCATTCTCTCATGAATTAATTTATTTTTAATTTAAAATTATTTTTTATTAATTTCATGCACACAATGTGCATATGTCAAAAAAAATTATTCTCCCTGCTCTAGATTTTAATTAGTCTAAATCCCTTAATCTCATTTCTATAAAATTTCATTAGGCACAACAATTTAATACTTTGATTAAATTATATTTCCAGTTTATAATTTTTAATATAATTTAATTTCTCTTCTACTCAATTCTGAGTATTTGTTTTGTTTTCTAAGGTCTTCTAGATCTTTAATTCCCTTATTAATTTAATCATGCGACGTGCCCTTCAAGATGCACCTCTGTGCTTGATCTAGAGGATAAAAAAAATGCTAAAAATATAAAGTGCTTGAAAATGCTCGAAAATAGATGCATTGCGTAGATCTCGTCCTCATGATCACAACACAACTTGAATGGGATCAAATGGAGCATGCATGGTTGAGATATCATGTTCTGTCCACTTTTCCAAACAGGCAAAAAAATGTTGACTGTGCAGTTCGTACACTCCACGTGTCAGCTGATCGTACGACTGACATAAAAATTCTGACTGGGAAGGTGCTGACGTGGCAAGGCTAACCATGCAAGTGGTGTTACATGGACCAATCCTTGGTCGACTCATGGAAAGTTTAAAGGCGAATGAAAGGGTGCCACGTGGCCCAACCAGGGGCCGCCACGTGACACCCCGTTGTAGGTTGCTTGGTAAAATGTTGTTGTAGTCTGTGGGGATCGAATCCGGGACCTCTGGAAAAGTGGGCAGAGTCTCCACATAGGCTAGGCCACCAAACCGCCTATGCTTTGTTTCGTAACCATATATGCACTTAAAATTAATTGAATTAACCCATTGTTTCATTCGGCAGTGGTCCGGGTCGAGGTCGGGGATCGGCCTCAGCCCTTGGACACGATCCATACCATATTACCTGCGTGCAGAGTTTCCAATGGTCACATTGTCAGGTGTGAGAATCTAGGTCGACGCCCGGCCACATTAGGGGCCATAGGACCACAACCTCCGACGGTTAAGGCGCTTGGTGTGCTAATGGTGTGACATTTTGCCCAAATTGTGGAATGGCATGCATGATGGGTTTTTGACATGGGAAACACACAGATGTCGGGTTCAGTTGGACAGAGGTGCGTTTTGGCCAGCATGTACAACAAGTTATTGGGAAAAACTTCCAAGGAGGGTATTTTTCTCAGGTTTTGGCCAAACTAGGTGCATGAAGAGCCCAACTAGGGTTTTTGGACATTTTGGAACCATTAAAGCCATCTATTTTGCATTATGAGCATTGTAAAGCGAATTTGACAAATTGAGCATATAATGAAAATGATCCATTAGAAGCTGGACCAAGAGCTGTAGCCCAAGAGAGGGGTGAACTCCTTTATCATTTTGTTGTGTCATGTTCTTACTTTTGATGGTTGTTTATGATTGTTTATGCTGTTCATGTTAAGTAAAAACTCATTAAGTTTTTGTTCTTGCAAACTTGATCCAATTGCCTAAGTCACATAACTATTTCACTTGTAAATTTGTATGCACAAACCTTTTTCATTTTCAAATCAAGTTGGTATCAGAGAAAAAGTTTTTGAAGGTTTGATTGTTTGCAAGTGTTTGTTTTCTAATGCTTACAAGGTTGAATCTCACAAGAGGAGAAGGTCAACTTGTAGAGCCAAGTTTTCAACTTTCAAGAAGGAGAATCATAAATTCACCTCAAGCTTCAAGGAGGCATTCACCAAGTATGGCTCATGAGGAGAGTCATAAAATCCCTACTTCAGAAAATGAAACTTTTAGAAAATATTTTTATGATATGACAGAAATGGTGAAAGTTTTATTTGAAGAAAGGAATGCAAGGTTGTAAGGTGAAATCCCAAATCCTCCAAGAGGTAATGAAGATAGTGGTGATAAAACTCCCAAAGGAAATGGAGGTAATGGTGATACTCCACATCCTTCACCTCTATCTTCCACTTCTTCTACCATTTCACAACCATCCCCAAATTCTCCAAAAAAACATGGTAAAATTCCTCTACAAACTCCTTTGCTTAAGCTTGATATTAAGTTGAATTACCTATGTACAATGGAGAGGTAAATGTTGAGAAATCGGATAACTTGATTCATCAGATTGAAGTGTATTGTAGGATACAAAGAATCAAATATGATGAAACTAAGATTCAACTTGCTTCTCTTAGATTGGAAAGTGTAGCACCCATTTGGTGGGAAGCCAAAACTCAAGAGGACATGAAAAAGCATGGTAAAGTTTTATCCTCTTTGAACGATTTTATTGTTGCACTTAAAAGACAATTTTATCCATTAGCATACATGCAGAAAGCTATCATGGATTGGAAAAAATTTAAACAAGCTAAAGGGCAAAGTGTGCAAAGCTACACTCAAGAATTTAGAAGAAGAGCTTTGATTTTGGGTATAGATTTGTCTTCTCAAGAAACTTTACTCAAATACATTGGAAGATTGCATAGCTACTTGAGACACACAATTCTCATGTTTAACCCTACAAATCTAGATGAAGTTTGTGTACATGAAACTCATTTGGAAGCAAGAGGGAAGAATGCTTCTCAAGATAGTTAATAATATACTTAAATAATTTAAAGTTAAAATTTAGTTAATAAAAAAAAAAAAAATTAATTTAAAATTAAATCTTAATTAATTAAGTAAATCAAAAT
>ML778644.1:1030200-1070794 GCA_009831015.1 Picea engelmannii | reverse complement strand
TATATATATATATATATATATATATATATATATATATATTATAGTTAATAGAATAAATTAATACTAATTACTTAAAATAATTTAAAGTTAAAATTTAGTTAATGAAAATAAATAATAATAAATTAAATTAATTTAAAATTAAATCTTAATTAATTAAGTAAATCAAAATGATTTTAAATTAATTTTTAATGTATGGAAGATGATAGTTACTATCTCATTTATTATTTTCTCCAATTTTTTTAGCATTATTGACATTACGTCTATTAAATGACACGGTTTTTTTTACATTTATATGGGTACAATTGAAACATTTTTATATGTCAATTGATATGGATTGGATCATTATATTATTTTTCATCTAAATCGATTCTTTTAGAGTGGAAAAATTGGAGGAATAAGTTTGCAGGGTCATTTTAATGGCAGACCCCAATTTGGAAAATTTAGGTTTCAAACCTTTCATATCCATTTTGAGGCATCAAATGACAACGTTTTGGGTCAAAAATTTCCTAGCTTTATCTTGGACCTCTTGACGCTATACTACACAGCAAGAACTTCAAAAAAATCACGTCAATCAAAGGTCGTATGCAAAAGTTATACCTCCTGCAAGTTGACCTACTATGTTTACCACCATGGTACAAGTGGATGTCGCATCAACCCACATTACTCATGCATATGGGGCTAAACACATATGGAATTTCAAGAATATTCTAGGAGGTCCAAAACCTTATCACAATTGAGGGTTAAGGAAGCCAAAACTCTACCACTAGCTGGATATCAGGCGATAATAAATATCGGGCCGCTAGGAGGATGATCTGGATTTTATGCGCAGAACGAAATGACTACAGATTATTAACAGGTGCTTAACACAAAATAACAGAGATACAATAAAAATGGTTTTCTATTCAATAAGGAAATAAGCTGAAACTGTAAAATGCAGCGGAAACAAGCTTGTTGGAATGGTGGTGGTTTATCTATGAGAAGAGATGTGACGACATCGCTCATTCACAAGAAGATCATTACAATGAGGCTCTGAAGGAATTTTTACAATAAACGGGAATGCCAAAAATCTAACCCTAGGAGATGAAGCACCAAAAGTCACGTGGGCCCCGTTTGGGTAAGTTAGTACATCAACTTCTCAGGGTCGTAACTTTTGCATACGATCTCCCTTTTAGGCGTGTGATAGCCCGTTGGAAAGGTATCGTCGAGGAGATTCATTTTGGGTGCTCAATCTATTGTTGTCTATCATTAAGAAGCTCTATCCTGAAAAGCCTTCATTTAGGCCCTCAAAATGGCCCTGGAAGTTAAAACTGCTAAAAATAGTAAATTGTCAAAATTGTCAGAAAACTGTTTTGAGCCAGTTGGAAGAGGTGGGTGGCCACCGATATCAACCTGGATCAATCCTCCCTCCTTAGGAATCAAGGGTCTCCATTGCGTTGATTTCCCCCGTCAGATGAGGAAATTTCTGTTGAATTTGGCCCCGGGTGAGCCACTTGCCTTGGTGTAGGAGCTGCCCTGCTTTGATGACTTGATAAAGCTGGATCCTTTGTTGTCAAGTTCCCTTGATCTGTGTGTACACAATCTGATCGTTGGATGCCTATTGTATGTAGTCGGGGTTGAGTTCTGTTGGTTTCAGCTTCTCTGCTATGTCTGAGGTGTCCAATAATGGTGGGAAATAAGGGCAAAGGAGATCCACGTTGAACACTTGGTGCAGGCCAAGAAAAGGAGGAATATTGAGCTCAAAAGAATTATCCCCCATGGCCTTGGTGATGGTGTATGACCCATAACGAAGTGGGTGAAGCTTCCTATAGGGTCATGTAAGGCGTTCTTTCTACAAGTGCAACCAAACTTTGTCACCCACCTGAAACTTATGTGGCACCCAATGTTGATCATGGCGTTGATTGTACTTGTCATTGGACTTCTGTAGGATATCCTGAACCTGTTGGTGGATGTACTGGATACACTCAATGAACTGGGTGGCTTTGTCAGCTTCAGTTAGAGCAGGAAATGAGTCGGTCGAGGTGCTCGCAAGGGGAAGTGCAACATCTATGGGACCCAATGGTTGGAATCCCAACCCCACTTGAAAGGGGTTGTGGTCAGTTGAGCTATGCAGAGCTCGGTTGTAGCTATGTTGGAAATAGGGAAGGCTCTCATCCCATGTGCGAGGGTTCTTTGAATTATACATGCGAAGGATATGCACAATCATTTGATTGATGACCTCGATTTGGCCATTTGTCTGGGGGTGGAAGGCCGTGGATTTGGTGAGCTTGGTGTCCAACAGTGACCAGAGGCTCGACCAGAATGTGGTAATAAATCAACTATCCCGATCTGAGACAATGGTTTGTGGGATTCCAAAATGTACCCAAACTCATTCAAAGAAGAGCTTGGCAGTGGCCTCTGTTGTGATGTTCTTCTTGTAGGAAACTAGAATCACCATCTTAGAAAAGCGATCAACAACCACAAAAACACAATCATTTCCCCTCTTGGTGGACGAGAGGCCCGACATGTAGTCCATTGATATGGATTCCCATGGTCTGTCAGTAGTAGGGAGAGGGGTGTACAAACCCTGTTTCTTAGTGGTCGGTTTGGAAATAGCGCAGGCAGTGTAGGACCTGATATACTTGCTAACCTCCTATCGAAGTTTCGGCCAATAGAATTTTTTTTGTATCATCGCCACTGCCTTTTCGATGCCGAAGTGTCTTGCCACCCGACTATAGTGGGATTCCTAGATCAACTTCGCTCGCTCGCTTGATGGAACATAGATATGTCCCAGACAACACAACAACCCATCTTGAAGATGGAAATTATTGACAACTGTGTTTGCACCCAACATTTGGTAGGTGGTGGCGAAGTCTGGGTCTGTCTCATAGAGTTGGGGCCATCCAGAGGTCTCATGGTCGCAGGAGTCTATCATCGTGGTGAGTGTCGCGAATGGCGGTCTACTGAGGCAATCAGTGAAGCGATTGGTGCTTCATGTTTTATACTTGATGTTGAGGTGGAATTGTTGCAAGTATGTGGACCACTTTCGATGGCAATTATTCTGCAATTTTCATTGTGTCTACATGAACTGCAGTGGCTTATGATCAATGTGGATGATTGTCTCCTTCCCAAGAGTGTAATGTCTCCACTGGCGGCATGCTTGCACAATGGAGTACATTTCTTTGTCGTAAGTAGGGTACTTACGGACATCATCTGATAGTGTCTCACTATGATAGGCCATGGGGTGGCCGTGCTGAGTGGGAATGACGTCCACTGCATAGTCGAAATCATATGTCTCAATCTCAAAGGGCTTCTGCAGGTCTGGTAGTGAAAGTACTGAGGCTGAGCACAAGCACTGCTTCAAATCGTTGAACACTTGTTGTTGGGACCGGCCCCACACAAATTTCACCTTACCACCACCCCTGGTTATTTGGCTAAGGGCCCATGCAATATGGGAGAATCCCAACACGAACCTGTGGTAGAAATTGGCAAAGCCCAAGAAGCTCTAAATCTCAGTGAGTGTGGTTGAGGTTGGCCAGTCACGGATGACTTGGATCTTGGCTGGATCCACATGTATGCCATGATGATCATTTATGTAGCCTAGGTAATGGACCCTGTCCATGCCAAAGGAGCATTTTTCCAAGTTAGCATATAGCTTGTGCTGTTGCAGGGTGTGCAAAACCTATTGAATATGCTGCAAATGTTTGGCCCAAATCTTACTATAAATGAGAATGTCATCCAAATACACCACTACAAAAGTATTGGTGAATGGTCGCAGGATATCATCCATCATCCTCATGAAAGTGGCTGGAGAATTTGTCAAACCAAAGGGCATGAACAACCATTCAAAAAGGCCTTCCTTTGACTTGAAGGCAGTTTTCCATACATCTATCTGTTCTATCAGGACCTGGTGGTAGCCAGACTTCAGATCAATATTACTAAAGTATTTTCCCCTCGTGAGTTGATCAAGGAGGTCGTCGATTCGGGGAATCAGGTACCGGTTTGACTATGATTTTATTAAGAGCCCGATAATCAATGTAGAGTCGCCAAGTTCCATCTTTCTTCTGTACTAGCACGATTGGGCTCCCGCAAGGTGATGAGCTGGGATGGATGTGCCCCTTGTGGAGCAGTTCTTGGATCTGTTGCTTGATCTCCTCATTCTCTAACATAGAGTGACGATAGACTGGCCCATTAGGCAATAGTGTATCGGGGGTTAGATCGATGGGGTGCTTGACCTGGTAGTGCAGAGGTACCCTGGTAAGTGAGGAGAAGATATTTGAGTATTCTTCCATGAACTTATCTACTTGCTTTTGTTGTGTGGAGATGTCGGCCTTAGAGACCCTAGATGTGGCTGTGATCTTTCACTTATTCTGAGAGAGAATCATGAAGAAGACAAAATTCCCTATTTGAGAGATGAACTTCCTTCATTGCTTAGCAGAGATCAAGGAAATAACACTAGGTATGACTTCCTCGGGTATCCTGTACAATTTCCTGTTCAAAGTAATAATATCACTACGAGGCCTAGACTCATATACAACATGACGTTTCCATAAATAAGGTTGACCCAAAAGAACATCACAAACTTCAAGAGGAGAAACATCACACAATACCTCGTCTTTGAAGGGCTTGATGTCGTAGGACAATCGACATTGTTGGCTGACGCAAAGATCGCTTCCTTGGCGGAGCCATCTAATGGTGTAGGGTTGTGGGTGTGGTGTTGTCGACAGGGCCAACCTCTTGATGACCTCTGCTGAGATGAGGTTCTTTTGGCTACCGCTATCCATGATGAAGTGCAACAGGGTTCCTTTTACCCACATCTGTGAATGGAAGAGGTGTTCTCATTCTTTTGGCTCGTCTGGTTCACCAGGTTGGAGCGTGGTGGTAGCAACGGTGGCACTGGGTTCCACATCAATGATCCATATTCCCCTTTTTGGTTCTGGCTCAGATTCTGAACCCACATCTGATTTAGAGGCTTTCACTTCGTCCACCAGTGACTGCTTTGAGTGGCATTCAGCA
The DNA here is from genome assembly GCA_009831015.1 of Picea engelmannii. NCBI lineage: Eukaryota > Viridiplantae > Streptophyta > Pinopsida > Pinales > Pinaceae > Picea > Picea engelmannii. Next base: position 1,065,802 of record ML778644.1, on the reverse strand, counting down.
GTGTTATGCCAAGGGCTCTTATGGAAGTCGCACCACTTCCCAGTATATTTCTTTGTCTTCCTGGTGTCCTTCTTTGCTTGTGGCTTGGACTGGTTGTCCTGATACTATCCATATTTTCTTTGTCCTTTGTTCTATGGGTTGGGGCCACCTTTTCCTGGCTTTTGTTGTCAGGGGTTCCCAGGCCCAAATTGTTGCATATTTTGTTTGAGCTTCTCCTCGATTTTGACAGCATATCGGTAGGCCGCGCCCAAGGATGAGATGTCCAAAAATTCCATTTCAGTCTTGATGTATCTATGCAGAGTGTCACGATACTTGAGCACCGGATTTCACTCTGAAACTTTGAGACACATCTTGGTGCGCAAGGTATGAAAGATACTCGTGAAATCTGGCACTGCTTGGTCTCTTTCTTGCTGCAGTGTGGTCCATTTGGTATACATGTCGTCATAACTTCCGACAGGGTAGTATTGTTCCTTAATAACATCCCTGAAGGAATCCCATGTGGTCGTGACTGTAAATAGTGAGGGTTCCTCTATTTCCTTTCGCTCAGAGAAAGTTTCCCACCAATCTTTGACATGGGGAATGGATTTGAGGAGCACAAAAGTAATCTTTTCTCTATTCAAAAAGTTATGGATAGAAAAATACCCTTCTAGTAAATTCAACCACTTGTCTACAACATCTGTGTCTATCTGACCTTCAAATATAGGAATATTGAAGTTTATTTGTACCTTGAAGGGGGTGGCATCTCCGCTCGAAGAAGATGTGTCGCCCGTTGGTAGTCGTCGAAGGATTTGCGTGAAACTATCCATCGTCTCGTTCCTATGTTGTGTGAGGGCTTCCTCAATCAACGATTTGAAAGGATCTCCTATCCCCTCATCTTTCTTTTCTCCTACCATGAGAGGTCACTTGGGTGTGCGAGAGCTTTTGTCCTCAAGAGAAACAAGCTCGAGACCCAACTCTTTGTACTCCGACCTCATTGGGGACATGCATTAAGATGACAAGGAGCAGACCGCTCTGATACCATTGATCCAGATTTTATGAGAAGAATGAAATGACTACAGATTATTAACAGGTGCTTAACACAAAATAACAGAGATACAGTAAAATTGGTTTTCTATTCAATAAGAAAATAAGTTGAAACTGTAAAATGCAGCGGAAACAAGCTTGTTGGAATGGTGGCAATTTATCTCTGAGAAGAGATGTGACGACAGTGCTCATTTGCAAGAAGATTATTACAATGAGGCTTTGAAGGTATTTTTAAAATAAACAGGAATGCCAAAAACCCTAGACATCCAAAAACCTAACCCTAGGAGATGAAGCACCAAAAGTCACGTGGGCCCCGTTTGGGTAAGTTAGTACATCAACATCCCAGGGTCGTAACTTTTGCATACGATCTTCGTTTTAGGCGTGTGATAGCCCATTGGAAAGGTATCGTCAAGGAGATTCATTTTGGGGGATGAATCATTTTTTCGGCTATCATTGAGAAGCTCTATCCCAAAAAACCTTCATTTAGGCCGTCAAAATGGCCCCAGAGGTTACAACTGCTAAAAATAGTAAATTGCTAAAATTGTCAGAAAACTGTTTGAGCCAGTTGGAAGAGGTGGGTGGCCATGGATATCCACCTAGATTAGAGGAGGAGAGGGTTCCATTCTTTAGCATTGTATTTGTTCCATAGTTGAGCAGAGCAGTTAGAAGTGGTATTTTGAGAGCATAACAGAGGAGGAGAGACTCTGTAGCAACCATGTAGGCTACAGTGTCAAAGGAAAACCCACAAAGAGTGCCTCTTTCTTTGTACTTACATTTGAAGAAAAGAGATCATAGTGACATCACCTTTTAGTTGGGTTTTCTCTTATATCTTGTGTTTATTTGTGGATGGTGTGTGAATATTTATTTATGTTATCTATTTTTCATATTTCATCTATTTCATACATTTTAGGTAGAAACCCGATAATTAAATCATATGAAATCTAAAGAAAATTAACCTTCACAGTAAAGATTTCACTGTTTTATTGGATATGTTGTGATGAATTGTCTAGTGGAATATCCATGATAGTTTATAGATCGTTTGATTTAGGTTTCCACAATTACTATGGTTGTACATTGTGTATTTTTGGGTTTCGAACTGCGTAAGAGAGATTATATATCTGACATTTCAATCATATTCACTTCTCATCTTTAAGGAAGGAAATAGATGAGAATAAGGTGACCAGTTTGTTTGAATAGATGTAGTGATACACACACACAAAGGATGGTATCTTTGCATCATTTCAAGAACGTAAGGTCAACCATGTATTTCCTTTGCTTTAGTCTCAATCATTCAAACTTGTGAACTTTGATCAAAGTATCATATCCATAAAGGATAAGTACAGTTTGATTTAGATTTCCACAGTTACTATAGTTGTCCATTATGTATTTTTGGATTTAGAACTGCGTAAGAGAGATTAGATATCTGATGTTTCGATCATATTCACTTCTCATCTTCAAGGAAGAAAATAGATGAGGAGAATAAGGTGACCAATTTTTTTGAATCAATGCAGTGATATAGACACACACAGACGCACACACACAAAGGATGTATCTTTGCATCATTTCAAGAACGTAAGGTCGACCGTGATTTTCCTATCCTTTAGTCTCAATTGTTCAAACCTATGAAATTTGATCAAAGTATCCTCTCCATAAAGGATAAGCACTGCTTGATTTAGGTTTGTGCAATTTATATGGTTGTCCATTGTGTATCTTTGGATTTAGAACTACGTAAGAGAGATTAGATATACGACATTTCGAGTATATTCATTGCTCATCTTCAGGGAAGAAAGTAGATGAGGAGAATAAGGTGATCAATTTGTTTGAATTGATGCAGTCACACACACACACACACACACACACACACACACACACACACACACACACACACACACACAAATGATTGTATATTTTCATCGTTTCAAGAACGTAAGGTCAGCCATGTATTTCCTGTGCTTTAGTCTCAATCATTCGAACCTACTAACTTTGATCAAAGTATCCTCTCCATAAAGGGTACGTATTTCTTGATTTAGGTTTCCGCGGTTACTATGGTTGTCCATTGTAAAGTATCCTCTCCATAAAGGATAAGTATTGTTTGATTTAGGTTTCCGCAGTTACTACAGTTTTCCATTTTGTATTTTTGGATGCAAATTCATTGCTCATCTTCAAGGAAGAAAATAGATGAGGAAAATAAGGTGAACGTTTTGTTTGAATCGATTTTCTAACACACACACACACACACACAGAGGATGGTATCTCTTCATCATTTCAAGAACATCAAGTTAGTCATGTATTTCTTGTGCTTTAGTCTCAATTGTTCAAACCTGTGAACTTTGATCAAAGTATCCTCTCCATAAAGGATAAATATTGTTTGATTTTGGTTTCCATAGTTAGTATGGTTGTCCATTGTGTATTTTTGGATTTAGAACCATGTAATAGATACTAAATATCTGATGTTTCGAGCAGATTCATTGTTCATCTTCAAGGAAGACAATAGATGAGGAGAATAAGGTGACTGGTTTGTTTGAATAGATATATCACTGCATCAATTCAAAAAAATTGGTCACCTTATTATCCTCATCTATTTTCTTTCCTGAAGATGAGCAGTGAATTTGATCGAAACGTCAGATATCTAATCTCTCTTACGCAATTCTAAATCCAAAAATACTCAATGGGCAACCATAGTAATTGTGGAAACCTTAATCAATCAATACTTATCCTTTTATGGAGAGGATACTTTGATCAAAGTTTGTAGGTTCAAACGACTGAGACTAAAGCACAGAAAATACATGGCCGACCTTACATTCTTGAAACGATGTAGAGATATCGTCCTTTGTGTGTGTGTGTGTGTGTGTGTGTGTGTATCACTGCATCGAGTCAAACAAACTAGTCACCTTATTCTCCTCATATATTTTCTTCTCTGAATATGAGTAGTGAATCTACTCGAAACTTTGGATATCTAATCTCTCTTATGTAGTTATAAATACAAAAATACACAATGGACAACCATAGTAACTGCGGAAACCTAAATCAAACAATACTTATCCTTTATGGAGAGGATACTTTGATCAAAGTTCATAGGTTCGAATGATTGAGACTAAAGAATAAGAAATACATGGTTGACCTTACATTCTTGAAGTGATGCAAAGATATCATCCTTTGTGTGTGTTACACATTATTTTGGTCACCCTAGTGATCCATTGACAACATGTGTTCATGTTCCCAAAAAGAGCCTTTCTTCATGAGCAAAGTGACCGACTTTCTCTTCTCAAAAACCCTATTAAGGAAGGTCGTCACAGGCTGCACCATATGCAGGATGTGATGATGCCTAGTCATCGCCCTCTAATATAAACCTGGTAAGCGATGTCTCCACACGCTGCTCTACAGCTAGGGTGCGACGATGTCAAAAGGCTAAGAAAAAGTTGAGCTTCATGGAAGTTCTAGAAGGGGATCTTCTAGAATATGAGGTGGCATCTGTATGGTTGGGATCCTACTCACTTCTCTGATTTGGTGGGATCATCCTAATCTCTTCAACCATCTCTCTTTCCCCTATATAAAGAGGGATTTCTCATGGAAAAGGCTAAGTTTGATTTTAAGGTTATTGAAGATTGAATAAGCTAAGATTGTATGGAGAGTTCTGCATTGGATTATTCTTGAGGGCCTCATTTCAGCTCATCAAGTCATTGTGGATCTTCTTCATTCAATATTGGAGCAAGTGTGTGTGTTGGAGCAAAGGGTCATCGGAAGGGGACCTTGCAACATCAAGGCTTTGGTTGTAATCTCCACTTTCATTTTAATATGATACAGTGATATGTTTCTTTCCCATAAAAATTGCTTTGTTTTATTGTATGATTCCTTGATCACATGCATAAGTTCTCATTGACTATATTATATTGCTTTCACTTTGGTTGTCTTGTGTTCCCTTGTAGATTCAATATCACACGAGCACCAGAGTGTAGCTAGGATGACAACGACAAGAGGAAGCGATATTTAAATGGCATGTTTCCTATCTCTTGTTAAATAGTAGACTCAATGATTTCTGCTTAGGGAAAGCGTCATATTCTATTCTGTTTTTTCCTAGATCTAGGTGGATCTAGGGAGATCTGTTTATGTCTGCATTTACCGATAAGTCCCATAAAAAATTGGCGACTCTATTGGGGATACAACCTCCTTTTGATTTTTTACTTCCCATTTGCTTTTATCCTGCCTTCCTCTAATAAATTTCATTCTCTGAGTCTATGGGTGATCCATCTGGACTCCCTGGGTTTAGAAGTTCATTTAGATTTTTTGTCTTTCACACAATTTTTCTTCATTTACAGAGATTGTTGCACTGTGTCTCTTTGGCAGCCCATGACGACCCTTAAGCGTTGCACTCTGCTTGACCCTTACAATGCAGCGACGTTGCACTGTGCTCTGCCAATAGCCTGTGACGACCTCAGCTCATCACTCTGTGTCCCATACCCAGCCTGCGACGACTCCTGTAGAATTTCCTGGAGCGAGTCAATTTGCTTTTTATCACCCAGATTTGTCTTAATTGTCTGGGGTGAACTTATTATGCCCATGTGTGATTGATTCTTGAGTTCAAAGCTTGCTTGTGATTGGTTTTCAATGATTGAAAGTCTTTCTTTACACTTTTCTAGTTTTTGCTTTTTGCTCATTGTCACAAGGATATAATCTCAGACCTTGATCTGGGTGCTTTTTTGACAAAGGGTCTCTAGTTTGTTTTAATTTTTGGATTCATTTTGTTTGTTAGATTGTTTGTTGATTAAGAAATACTTTTTTCTTGCTTATGTCAAAAGGTTTTCTTGTCTTTTTAGTTTTTGTCTACATTACGAATTTGATTTGGGGAATTGTGTTGAGAATGTCTTGATTTTCTTGGATTACATTTTCCTTTCATTATCACATATTTGATTTTGTCTTGGAAAGGAAGAACTTTATTCATTTATTCTTTTTAGTAATCTCTCATAAGAAAATTTTTACATTTGAAATATTTGTAAAGAGAAGAAATTGAAATTTTTTGTAGTTCGTGATTGTTTGGAATTGTGTTCATTCGAAATTAAGAAATCGCAGTTCATAGCTTGTTGTACTTCAAAAGAAATACCTTCTCCCTACTATAACTAGAGTTCATTGAATTGAAAATTGCACATTCATCTCTTTTTTCATTTTATTGGGTCAAGGTCACAATTTCATCAGTTTCATTTCCATCTCCCTTTTTGAGTAAGCAACAACCTCTAAAACACAACATAAATTTAAAATTTATTAGTAATTTTTCTTTTCTAGGGATCTTTTTCACCAACATTAGCTAGGATAGCGCTTTGGAATAGGTTGTAAGGCACACTCTCCAAAGCATCAAAACACACAATAATATCTTGTGATAGGGAGAGTTTAAATCCAATTGCTACATTTTGTCCTAGGAAGCCCTTCTCACACAAGAGTCAAACCTGAGGTCGCATTAAGACTAGCAAAGTTACTCACCCTATTTTGTTGGTCTTGGTGTAGAGATTGTGCGTATTATTGGGGGTCACTTGAAGGTATACCCACAATTATGAGTGGAACCCTTTCGATTTGATTTCGGGTTAGATACCCTGCCTTTGCGCGTGGATCAGACTGTTGATTGTTTCCCCATGCATCACTGTTGTAGTTGGTAACCTTAGTAGCCTATCTCTTTAGGGTCTTTTCACAAGGTGATTTTGGAGGGGCAAGTCTTCACGGTACCTGGAATCGACGTTGGCCAAAATCACTTGGGCTCCTTGGAGGGTATACCCACGATTATGTGTGGGAGCTTGCACCAGGGTGTAAGTTCGTTAAGCAGGTCGTCAACATAACTTTTCCACCCACTTATCCCAGCCCCTCTTGTCTTGATTTCGTGAAATTGGATTTCATCACCAACTAGTGACTTCGAAATAAGAAGGTTTGTCTTCTTGGTTTGATTCCTAGATTTTATTAGTGAGTGTTGTTTGTTTTCTCTAGTTGGCCATAGATTTTTTTCGTTCTTTACTTGGTTCAGCCAACATCAACCTTCGTCATTCATGAAGGATGCAAGGAATACCCCCGAAAGATCCGGAATATTATCAACCTTTGCTTCCTAACTCACCAGAAGGCTCTCCTGAAAGAGTAGTCAATAACGACGTAGCTTCTGAAGTTGGAAGCACACACTCTTTAGAGGGATTTTGAATTGTTTCAAACTCCTTAGAATCTTTCTGACTCCCTGTCAATCCGTTATTGAGTGTTGTACGAAATCCACGTATGCTCCAGATGAACTCATTGGGAGAAATAGTTGTTGACAAAATTTTTGAAGTACCTACTGGACCTAATGCAGGATCTGGAGTAGAGGATCCACTCTTTCACAGTGAATCATTTAGGACCCCAGCTCACACTATTGGAACTTCCAATCCTAGTTCCGTTCCTTTGACAATACGTGATCTTTAGGGAAACCTAGGAGCGAGTCTCGATCAACCTATGGCATCACAAAATCCTGAGACGTATGTTACCTATACGGTACCTTTAGACCATTTTACTGGTACTACCAGTAATGTCATCACCATTTTAGACCAATTGTTAATTGGTTCTCACTCAATTCCTACTCTCCAGATGGCCCATTCTACTATGGTCCCACAAGCTACCACGATTCCTATTGGAAATGTGGTTATATCCCAAGCTCCAATTGGGACACCACTTCCACCTAGACCAAATCCGTCACTTCCCCCTAGGTATAGAGCTTTGAATGCTTTTGTTGCTATCTCTACCCAGGTTCCATCCAGAGGTTATAGAATCTTTGTTCCTCCTGGGTATAATGTTGTGAGTCAATTTGTTCCTACACCTACCTAGATTCTCTCCCGAGGGTCGTATGTTCCTCCTCCACCTTTGATAGGAGGATCTCATCATCTCGTCCCTAGTGGCTCTCATCTAATTGGAGACACTAATCATTCTGTCACTTCTGGTTTCCAAATTCCTGTTGGAGGTCAACCTTAAGATGGGGGGAAACCTCAATTTGGGGGACAACCTCAGATAGGGACACAACCTCAACTCGGGGGGCAACCTCAGGCTAGAGTCCATAACCCACTTTATGGACAAAATGCGCATGTGTTACAATCTCAACCTTGGAACCTTCTTTCCCAAGGAAATCTACAACCGTCTGGGGGGAAACACCCTCAAGTCAATTCTTTTGTACCCCCTAATCTCAGTCAACCGTATTCAGGCTCTTTGAATCCCACTTGGGGTCAAAACTTTCAATCTAATGTTCCTTTCCAAGGGAACATACCTAACCAACCCAACCCTATGGGCTATGTGCCTCAAAATCCTCCACAAACGAATCTATCAGGACTGTCTAATTATTTGCATACTGCTTATGGTCCTACTGGTATACCTACGAGGCTTCCCCCTCAAAATTACCAGTTTCCTCAAGTGAACCGACAGTTTCCTTTCCTAGCCACTTTGGATTTACTTGATCTGTCTAGGATTTTGAATGACCCTATATTACATTCTCCTTATTGGCCCGTCATACCGGCCAAGTTACCGTCTGACATTCCTAAATTTGACAGTCAAGCAGGAGAGTATCTGAATAATCATGTTATGACTTTTCATCTGTGGTGTTCATCCAATTCCTTGATGGATGACTCCATCAAATTACAACTTTTCCAACGAACTCTCACAGGTTTGGAAACAAAATGGTACATAGAGTTACCACGAGGATTCTTCAATGAATTTAACACCCTAGCCATGGCCTTTTTGACACATTACTAGTTTCCAATTCAATATGAGACAGGAACCAAAATTTTGAGTTCTTTCAAGAAATCCTCGTCCACTCATATTTCTGATCACATCCATGAGTGAAGGAGGAGAAGGCGTTTAATCAAAGTTCCCCTTCCTAATCAACTATTGGCTGAGTGGTTCACCAAATCACTCATTGGATCTATCGCTCGTGATGTCTCCATGGGTGGTGTTGTAGAGCAGGCGACTAGTCGTACTCAGTATATCGATCTCATTTATTGGCAAACAGGAACACTTTACGATTTGATCCCTGACGCTCCTCGTCCTTCCACAAATCCTACCCCAACACCTCCAACAACTTCTCATGTTGTTGATGGTGTGATTGGCACCTTTCATACTGAGACCCAGTCTGCACACGCCAGCCACGCCAATCCCAAATCTAATAATTCTAATGCACAAAATACTCCTACTCGCACTCCTTCCACCGATAAGACTATAGAGGTGAATTATGTTCAATCCATGCCTACTGGAAAGAATCAAAATAAAAAGAAAGGGAAGGGTAAGAATAAGGAGTACAAGAATAATAATCCATAATCTAATAAATCCAAAACACAAACCATTGATGAGAAATATAAACGTAAACCTCGTTACCCCTGCCTTATTTGTGGTGACGATCATTACATGAAAGATTGTCCAAGACACATTGAGGTTACTAAGTTCCTCCAAGGGACCAGGAAGCCTTCTACACCAGTCGTTTTTTCACAACCTTTCCCTTCTCAACAACAAGCCCAACTGGTCATTCATGACCAAGCTTCTCCTTCTACCTCATCTTATGTCCTTATGTGTACTGGTGATTCTAAAAAGAATGAAGTTGCAATCGCAACTCGAGCCAAAGATTACTCTATGTTAAAAGAGAAGGTTGATGATATACCACCTTCGTTGGTTCAAACTTATCCCCCAACTTCACCTCCCAACGACCCTCTTCATCTCGAAAGATCGGGTCTCGATACAGTTCTTCGCCCTCCTCCCAAGGGCATTGTTAAAGTTTGCGTTCAATCCTCACGCACGTGCTGCCCAAAACTACAGTATTGTAGAAGATCTTACACAAGCACCCTCTGCGATGTCAGCTCTCAAAGTCCTTCAAAGTTTCCCTACTCAACGAAAGGCATTGTTAAAGGCCATTGGTGGAATTGATCCCACATATACTAATCTGATAATATTTGACTTGGAAGATCACGTTCCAAGGATTCCTCCTCAGTTAGCATTTTAGATCCAAGTTGTTGTTGAAAACAAGAATATTTGTAGAAATGTTATTGATGAAGGAGCCTCGACTTGTGTCATGTCCATCACTTGTTGGAAATCCATTGGCTCTCCTACCCTCACTGAATCACACAATACACTTAAGGCCTTCAATGGTACATGTTTTATACCCTACAGTGTTCTTCTGTCATTGTCTATTACGTTGGAAGGTAAATCGGTCAATGTCGAGGTTGAGGTCTTTGATTCACCTCTTGATTATAACCTTTTACTTGGTCGTATCTGGATTGATTCCATGTGTGCAGTTGTGTATACCCTTTTTTGTGTGTTATGTTTCCTGCACCAAGGAAAGGTCGTTACTGTTGACCAACTAGTCTTCTTTAATTCTAATTTCCATACTAGCAACGTTCCTTTTATCTCGAAGACACCTCCTGGTTACGAGAATGTCGGAGTGTGTCTTTTGAAAGATTCAACTTTGATGGGTACATTTCCAATCCCACCACCCGATATTCCCCCTCCTTTTGTTGCCTCTATTAACATGATATCCACCACCGTTCGTGAAACCCCTGAGTCATATGACCCATGGGTAGTACCTAGCCCTGGTGATTACCCTCGTTACGATGGCAAGATGCCTTTAAGTCTGGTCGAATCCGCTTACCAAGTTATTCAATCGACAACCCCCTCCTCTCCTTCTCTCTGTGATTCATATCCTGATCTATTTCACGTGATTTTTCCTACGTATGAGATGATCATGTCAGTCATGTCTATGGAAGACACTCCCTAGGATGATGGGCATCATTGCTCCATTCTCTTCTTAGAGCGTGACACCATAGAGAGTTACCAACGGATTTTGACTTCATCGACCGTTGTCGTTATTTCTTCGGTTCCTGAGTCAACACACCATGTTTTGTACGAAGGGAATTTCATCAACATTTCCCCTACCGTCCCTCTCAACATATCCATTAAACCCAGAGTCATGGAGAATGTTCATATTGGCACCTCGTGTTCTACTGATGAGGTCCACACGTATAAAGTCCTTTTCCAAGAATTCCACAATGTTTTCGCATGGAGTTACGAAGAGATGCCAGGTATCGATCCTAATATCATTGTACACGATATTAAGACATATCTAGACGCTAAAATCATTCGACAGAGACTTCGCCCAGTACATCCACGCAAATCTTCTTCTATCAAACTTGAAGTTGAAAAAATTCTTAAAGTTGGCTTTGTTTATCCTGTGGCTTTGACTGATTTGGTATCTAGTCTAGTTTCAGTGAATAAGAAACAAGTTACCATCCGCGTTTGCGTAGATTATAGGGATATCAATAAGGCTTGTCCTAAGGACAATTACCCGACCCCTTTCGTTGACCAGATTGTCGATGAATGTGCCTGTTGTGAACTGTTCTCTTTAATGGATGGTCTCTCCAGCTATAATCAAATTAATATTTTACCCATGGACCAACACAAGACCGCTTTTATTTGACCTTGGGGGACCTTTGCCTACCAGAAATTACCCTTTGGTCTCAATAATGTTGGTGCGACTTTTCAATGCGCTATGTCTTATGCTTTCCATGATATTAAGCACATTATGAAACCCTATCTTGACGATCTATCGGGGCATTCCATGCGTCATCAAGATCACCCGACACATTTGAGGGCCATTTTCGTACGTTGTAGTTATTATCGTATCCTCTTAAACCCACACAAATGTGTTTTTTGTGTGGAGTCTGACCTACTTCTTGGTTTTATTGTGTCGATACATGGGATTTGAGTAGACCCATTGAAGGTTGAGGCTATCCATAATCTACCTCCTCCTTTCACGTTACACCACCTCCAAATTTTGCAAGGGAAGGCAAAATTTTTATGTCGTTTCATCCCCAATTACGTTGAACTGAAGAAAGGATTCACTCGGCTACTCGAGAAAGGTTATGAGTTTGTATGGGATGATACTGCAAACAAATCCTTTGAAGCTTTGAAACTTGCCTGAACTTGTACACCATTATTGTTTCCCCCTGACTATAGCCAAGATTACTTCCTCTACTTAGTTTCTTTGGACTCTATCATTGCCATGGTCTTAGTCCAAGAGGATGATTCACATGATTCACATGTGATATAATATTTGAGTCGGAGTCTCACAACTACCGAAACCAAATACCTACATGTAGAGAAACTGGCCTTGGAAGCTATTCAAGTTGTCCAACGTTTTGGTCATTATATCTTATTACGCAGAACCACTGTTATTTCAGATTTCAACCCTATGCAACATATCCTTACCCGAAAATTGCTAGGGGGTAAGTACTCCAAATGGATAGTGATTCTCCAGGAGTTTGACTTGGAGTTTGAACGCACTAAATCTAAGAAATATTTGGTTTTTTCCGAATTGATATGTGACCTTCCCTCCACTGAGACAGAAAATGTGGCAGAGGATTCCTTACCTGACGAATCCCTTTTTATGATCAGTTTTGATGACGTATGGTACGAATATATTATTATCTATCTCTAGACTCAAACTTTCCATCTCGATCTATCTAGTACAGATCGTCGTCATATATGATATCAAGCCCACCAATACATCATTCTTGGTGACACCCTTTATCGCCGTGGTATTGAATTTATTTTTCGATGATGTCTCACTTATGATGAAGTCGATAAAGCTTTGAATGACTATCACTCTGGAGCTTGTGGAGGTCATATGTTTGGGTATGCCACTGCCCAAAAGATCTTACGAGCGGGTTATTTTCGGCCTTCTTTGTTTAAGGATTGCATTATTGTTGTTCAGAAATGCCATGCTTTCCAAACTTATAATAACAAAATAAGATGTCATCCTACTCCCTTACATCCTTTAGTTTCCATTGGTCCATTCACCAAATGGGGCATTGACTTCATGACATGTAACCCTCACTTGGTCGGGGGGCATGGATACATCATTGTAGCTGTGGATTATTTCACTAAATCAGTCGAGGCAATGCCTACGTTTGATAACACTGGGAAAACTACAACATTGTTCATATTCAATCACATCATTACTTGGTTTGGTGTCCCTCAAGCTATTGTTACTGATCACGATAATCATTTTTGGAATTTTAAGATGTCTGAACTTACTGAAAAGTTAGGTCTTCGTCATGAAAACTCAACCCCTATTATCCATAGGCCAATGGCCAAGTTGAAGAAATCAATAAATTTTTCATTACTATGCTTCGACGGATGATAGGAATTCATAAGACAAGTTGGCACACAATGTTGTTCTCATCATTATGGGCCTATCGGACAACCGTTAAGTCTGCCATGAGATTTACACATTTCCAACTAGTTTATGGTGTCAAAGCTATCTTGCATATTGAATGTGAAATATCATCTTTGAAATTGGCCTTCGAACTTCACCCCAATACCTTTGCCGAAGAGGAGTGTCTTTTGTATTTGATGAAACTAGACGAAACCCGTCGTGATGCCACCCTATTTATTGAAACTCAGAAGAAACGTGTTAAAGCCCAAAATGAAAATCATGTCAAGCCACGTGTTTTTTCTGAAGGTGATCTATTTCTCCTTTACGGACAAGATCGTGATTTGCTAGGGGCATGTAAATTCGAGGCCATGTGGTGAGGTCCTTACATTGTCAAACGTGTGTTGGAGAAGGGATCTTATGAGCTAGTTGATTATGATGGAATCCCTTTGAGTGAACCCAAAAATGGGCTTTACTTAAATAAGTACTATGCTTAAGTCATTTTTGCATGAGTGCTTGTACTTTTAGTGTATCATACTCTTGTGTGCTTTTTCATTGTTTGGTTTTGACCTTTAGTTGCTTACCTTGCATTGTGCTTGGTTTTCAGATGTCGGTGTCTTCGCTACCCTACATTGGTTGCGTTGATGGTGCTAGTCACAATACTCATAACTTAGCATCTGTTGCTTGGGCAATCTACGCACCTACAGATGAATTGATTAGTCTACATGGTGTTTTCCTTAGTCGTGCAACTAATAATATTGCGGAATACAGTGCAGTCATCGAATTATTGATCGACGTTGTGTCACTTGGAATCCATCATCTTATTGTATGACTCGATTCATAGTTAGTAGTCTTACAGTTGAGCAGTGTTTACTCCATTCGAAGTCCTATGTTATTAAGGGTATATTTACGAATTCACCTCTTGGAACGTCATTTTGATTACATTGAATATCAACACATTCCTAGATGTCTAAATATATTAATGGATGAATTAGCTAATTATGTGTTAGATAGACATTTGAGAAATTTATAAAATCCAATCACACTTTGTATATACAACAAGTAAGTCGGTAGAAACCTCATATATATATATAATGATAAGAGTTTTACAAAAAATGTTTTTGTCTGAAGACCAAAATATAAAAAATGTGAAGCACATGGATTCATATACAAAGAGATCATCAAGGATTCTACTCGCTATAACACGTGACTGCCCGTGCTAATTTACAGAGTAGTCGACCAATGGAAGCAGACACGCCCACTGTATGGCTCTGATAATGCCTCAGGATATCGTCGATGGAGGCATTTGGGATGTTCATCGTGATCCCATCTAGATTATGCTTTGGGATCTCATAGTCAACATCAACTACTCCTGCTACGTCAACTCTCTCCCCTCGCCTCTGGATGGGGGATGAACCTAGAGGTCGGTAAGGTCCCACATCTGCATCATCAAAAGAGCATTTGATTAGTCATCGAATAAACAACACATAAAAACATTTTATATTGAAAATAAAAAAAACATTATAAAAACAAAATGTCCTTCTTATGTATGTGCCCCCATTGGGAACCTTCAGGAAGAACCAGGTCCGGATCTCCATGGAAGTCTAGTCCAACATAGGCATAGTCATTGACCATATTCATATGGGTCCTCAATCAATCAAAGAAAACATCATTATACATAATGATAGGATCAATCACATGCTGTGCCATGAGGTCGACCCATCTCTTCATTCTTGGATCCTGTGGGAAAGGTATACCCCACTCTACCTACAAGCATAAAGATGGGACCCTCTCGAGGAAGAAGGACACAAAAATCGAACAGTATCCAAACTGTTTCAGTTCACCACTCTTTCACTTGGTCAATTGTTTTTTCATACTTCTGAGAACCCCATCACACTAGTTGAAAACTCGGGGCTCCATACATTCCATCGCATACTGAAAATAGCTCTGAAGATCCATATGGGGAGATGCACTCCCTGTCATGCGTTTGATGGTGTAGAGGATGGTTCGTAGGGGCAAGTCGTGAACATCTCTTATAGCGAATTTCTCGCTATGCTTATGAGTACCTGGCACACAATGTGCATTGATATAGTGGCTCATAGGATCACCACCTCCCCTGCTACTTGTTAGTGTAACTTGGGACCCATGATGAGATAGGTCGGTCAAGAAGTAGATATCCTCGATATATATTGTAAGAATGTAGGCACCCATAGGGAATACCTGTTCGTTCCCGTCCCACATGTGAACTAGGTATTCGAGTAACCTTAGCTGGGCCCTCATACCCTAGATCTTGAAGAATTTTAGCAGTCCACACTGTCGGAGGGCATTTACCATTCCCAGGTCATTCCCAACAAAGTAGTCTTCCTCCTTGTTCTCTCTCTCTTGACATTCCAACATTTTTTACCCTAGAAAACCTGCAATGGAACATAAAAGAGAGATTAACATCTTCATCTTCTCCCTGGAAACTTTTTATTGGCAAATACATCTCAAAAAACTTTTTGAATTATGCACATCGCAGGCCTCGACGTCCATACAGTGCAGAGTCGTCGCAGGCTAGCTTTAAGGCTGTCTACTATGACCCTGGGTCATCGCAGGGCACGATATAGGGCGCCTGCGATGACCTCCGCGCATAGGTACCCTTGAAAAATTATCTCAGAGAGTCATTTTTAACCAATGAAAAACAAAATTTGATCCATGAAGAGTTGAAAGAGATGAGAATTACATGTTCTGCGGAGACCATTTGCTGAATGATCAATCATGCCTTCCACAATCTGCAGTGGAAATTTGAGGTAAATGGGGGTTTTGGAACAAGGTTTGGGTGAAATAACAAATGGAATATGTGAAATGAAGTTTTTACCCATTTTTATTAACTTTTCACTTTTTCATTTATATTTTATATTATTTCATATATTTCACCTAAACCCTAAAGTCCTAACGTGTTGCAAGTGTTTAATGTTTTGCAGATGAAAAACCTAGGAGTGAAATATTGAGTAAGGATACGTCTTTTTGGTTTGCTTTTATACATTTGTCGCATGTACAGATTCTTTTAGGGTTTTTCAGGAAAAACTTCGAGCTTAGATTTTGTTCTTTCTCGTGCTCATAAATCAATGAGAATGTAACTGAGTATACTTTTGTCGTTTTTTCGTACTCATAATGGTAACATGAAAAACAAAACCCATGGAGTATCCTTTAATCTCTTTTCACGCTCCGTAAAAACGAAAATATTGCCGAGCGACCTTGTTCTTTTCACGCTCGTAAAAGTATTGGAAGAAAACATTTGATGAGTAGTAGGTTATCACTTTTTCAGTCTCATCAGATTAATTTACGAAAAATGAACTGTTGGAGTCCTCTTTAAGTGTTTTTCAGACTCTCTAAACATGAAAAACTCCTGAGTTTTCTTTCTTTGGACTCGTTAAACAAACATTGAAAGACCCACATGGGACTGAACCACTCCTTCTTAGGGTTCATTAAGCATACTCTGAGGGACTTGTCCGAAGGATGAACTTACATCAACAAGCATATGTTATCCTCCTCAAGCTTGCGCAAAAATAAAGAGGTACTCGCCATAAATGGTGGGGGGGAATTGGGAAAAAAATGCGTCTCTGTATCTGTGTTAGTGGCAGTAATAGTCGCTCTTGAACATGACAGCCCCCTTCATCATTGAATTCGGGTTGGGGAATCCATTTATCTCTCGTTTGACCATCCGCATGTCCATATGTTGGGTCCTCCTTGAGTCAATGCTGCCAAGACCATTGTCTTGTCATTCATATGTTCAAGAGAAAGTCCAGCCTTAATAAGACTCCTATTGAGTCGACCATATGCAGTTATAAATTTTCTACCATGTCAGCCTTCCTTGTGTCAGTTTCGAATCACTTCATACTCTGATCTACCTCAAATCTGTTACTTATTTCGTGTCATTGATGGGGAATACATCAAGGCCCTCCTCTGACGAGTCTTTTCCTGTCGACTTCAACTCATTATCCAGGAACGAGACTTAGAAATCATTTAGTACCTTAGAGATTGCATGCCTCAATGGCAGGTTTCTTCGCTTTCAATAGTGGGTTCACATCATTGACCCCTGTTTGGAAGTTTCCATCGACTGTTCAACGTCAACTCATTTATTCACATTCGTTGGATTGTACTAGATTACCTTGGGAGTCATTGACATCAATGGTGATTTCCCTCGCACTTGTTAATGATTTTCATAATTGATCGGTAATCAAGTGGTTTCTACCATGTTCGACTTCAACACCTATAATCACATGGTTAGATTCGTACTTAAGGAAGATGGAATTGAAGACCCTGGATCATACCATTCTGGTCCAGGTTGCGACAGAGTATTCATGATTTGTATTGACACATAGATCCACTTTGTATGTATTGTGGCTATCTCCAAATTTAAGTCATTTTAGAGCATAGATCCATAGTGTATTCTGGGTGGCTATGCCGATTCACGATGACATGGATCCACGTTGTATGTTTAGTGGCCATGACTCACTTGAAATTTTTGTAATCTGAGTATGGGAATGCCTACCTTAGACAATGGTGTATTATTATGTTGATGCTTGGTTGTTTGCAGGTTCTCGATCGATGTGCTCCTTGTTTTCGACACACACATTCTACAAAGTATTTCGGTTGTCACGAGTTCCAGTCTCATACTTTGGGGGGAATTTTGTTACACATTATTTTGGTCACCTCAGTGATCCATTGACAACATGTGTTCATGTTCCCAAAAGGAGCCTTTCTTCATGAGGAAAGTGACTGACTTTCTCTTCTCAAAAACCCTATTAAGGAAGGTCGTCTCAGGCTGCAACATATGGGGTATGACGATGCCTAGTCGTCACCCTTTGCTATAAACCTGACTTGTGACGTCTCCGCTGGTTTCTCTACATCTAGGGTGTGACGATGTCAAAAGGATAAGAAAAAGTCGAGCTTCACGAAAGTTCTAGAAGGGGATCTTCTAAAAGATGAGATTACATCCGTATGGTTGGGATCCTACTCACTTTTCTGATTTGGTGGGATCATCCTAATCTCTTCAACCATCTCTCTTTCCCCTATATAAAGAGGGATTTCTCATGGAAAATGATAAGGTTGATTTTAAGGTTAATGAAAATTAAATAAGCTAAGATTGTATGGAGAGTTCTGCATTGGATCATTCTTGAGGGCCTCATTTCAGTTCATCAAGTCATTACGGATCTTCTTCATTCAAGATTGGAGAAAGTGTGTGTGTTGGAGCAAAGGGTCATCGGAAGTGGACCTTGCAACATCAAGGATTTGGTTGTAATCTCCACTTTCATTTTAATATGATACAGTGATATGTTTCTTTCCCATAAAACTTGCTTTGTTTTATTGTATGATTCTTTGATCACATGCATAAGTTCTCGTTGAGTATATTATATTTCTTTCACTTTGGTTGGCTTGTGTTCCCTTGCAGATTCAATATCACAGGAGCATCAGAGTGTAGCTAGGAAGACAACGACAAGAGGAAGCGATATTTAAACGGTATGTTGCCTATCTCTTGTTAAATAGTAGATTCAATGATTAGAGCTTAGGAAAAGCGTCATATTTTGTTCTGTTTTGTTCTAGATCTATGTGGATCTAGGGAGATCTGTTTATGTCTGCATTTACCGATAAGTCCCATAACAATGTGTGTATCACTACATCGATTCAAAGAAATTGGTCACCTTATTCTCCTCTTCTATTTTTTTCCTTGAAGATGAGTAGTGAATCTTCTTGAAATGACAAATATCTAATCTCTCTTATGCAATTCTAAATCCAAAAACACAACGAAGTTTACAGATTATCAATAATGTCATTAAATTGGATGTTAAGATGATTACAATTGTGTCAACATCATGAATGTTATTATAGATATAATTGCAAAACATAAAAAACTTTATTATGGACATTATTAGGGAAGTTTATTTTGGATATAATTGTATGGAGGCATTGTAAATAATTGTGGATGTTATTATAATATTAATGTTATTCTAAACTTGGTCACAAGTGTGTAATTTTTGGATATTATTGAAGGAGAAAATTTATATATTAAGTAGTTGTAAATTTAGACATTAAGTAGTTGTAAATTTAGACATTTTGAGAGAACAAATAAAGATGCTTCTGCATCCACAAATACAAAGATTATTGGAATTGCAACTTCCACAAATACAAAGGTTATTGGAATTGCAACTTTGCTATTTTTGTAGATTTCGATTTTGACATTTTTATGGTCATAATGGAAAAATGGTAAATGCTAAAGTAATTATTAATATGATTACTTCTCTCATCACAACTTTCTCTCATCACAACTCAATTGAAAAATAAAAATTATTACTTAATAATACAAAATACATCCAAATTGCAATAACTTATAATTTTATAAGTAATTCATGATTTTATAAGAAAAAAAAATAACTCATAATTTTATAAGTAATTCATGATTTTATAAGAAAAAAAAATATTTTTTTTTAATTGTTAAACCAATCTCAACGATAATTTTGATGGCAAATCCTTTCAAGAACTTAAGTTTCACATAATTGTTATCATCCCTCTTATTGATTGCTAACAAATGTACACACTTTAAGTTAATGGACTCATAATTAAATATGATTCCATTATTTGGAAAGCCCGAGTGTCAATCATATTAAGAATATTTCAAATCACATTATAATATCCACGAGTGCCTCTCATTGTTTTGGCGCCATGACAAAGGCCAATGGCAATTCTAAACCATGGTATAACATAAACATGACATATATTTGTTTATTGAAAGACATTTTAAAATATCCATGCCCACAATAAACCAAGCAGAATCATACATATTTATAACCATTGAAGCCATAAGAATTCTTTTTAAGATGACCTAAGGGAGATATTACATGTATAGTTAGACTAAAAATTAGGGTATCAACAAGGTCTATATAGTTATTTGGGTTGGATGATGTTCAATTTGTTCACATTAATCACAATAATAGAATGTTGTACAACTTCCATCATTGAAAGGTCATTTGCTTTAGTAGCAATGGTTTTTACAATAAAAAGAATGATAATAAATGTAATAATAATATAATATTATGATAAAAGAATGGTAATAAATGTAGTAATAATATAATATTTTGAAATATTCACAAAGAAGATGAAGTTGTTTTATTTTTAATTTATAAAGTAGTTTATATTAATATTTTGTTGTTTGTTAGTGTGTTTGTGATTTGTGAAATTTGATTTAGGAGCATTTAAGTTGTCAAAATTAGTCGTTAAAATCATCATCTCGGGATCACATCCAACTTAGGCTACACCAACCATGTGGTGTCTCCATTTAAGCCGTCCACACCAACCCTTATCATGGCTGGATTTTTTGTATCATGGATGAATTTTTTGGTGTCTCTATCCTAGCCATCAAAATCACCCATGGATCACACTCGGCTTGGGTCACACCAACCCTTATCATGACTAGACTTTTTGGTGTCTCTTCCCAATAGCAACGGATTCGAACAAAGTGTCATGCAATGCAATACAAAGCCTATCAAAACTGAGATTTGATTGTAGTTTATATCAATATTATTTTCGAGTAACATTTAATTTTAATTTCAAAATACTTATATAAAATTAAATATTACGTTAATTACAATTTTTTTTTTCTCTAACCCAAATTTTTAAATAAAATACTCTAAAATCTTTGATAAAATAAATAAGGTTAAAATGCTTGGATGATTGCCATTACTGTCTCCTTAAAATGCTTCTGCTTCACCTCACTAAATCTGCCATCCGCGCCCTCGCAACATGCGCCAATACGAACCCCATTTCCTCCCAACACATAAAACTGCTGTGTAAGCAGGGCGAACTAAAAGAAGCCCTGCAGATTCTGAAGGTTACAAACTACCCATTCGACGCCTTTACATATATCCATCTCTTGCAAGCATGTGTTAAGAAGAGGAGCTTGTCCCATGGAAAATTAATCCACGCCCACATTCTTGAGACGGGCTTTCTGCCAAACATATACTTATGGAACACGCTTGTCAATATATATGCCAAATGCGGGAGTCTCGCGTACGCTCGCAGAGTTTTCGATCGAATGCCTGAACGAGATACCTTCTCATGGACTGTCATGATTTCGGCTTATGCGGCCCATGGCTCTGCAGAGGAGTCCTTGTCATTCTTTCGTCAAATGCAACCGGCCGGTATCCAACCCAATCAATTCACCTTTGCGAGCGTGCTGCCTGTTTGTGCCAAAATGGAAGCTTTGGATCAGGGTAGGAAAATCCATGAAGAAATAATACGATGTGGGTTTGAGTCTGATGTATTTGTTGGGAGTGCCCTAGTTGACATGTATGCCAAGTGTGGCAGAATTGAGAATGCACGCGATGTGTTTGACAAAATGCATCAACGAGATGTAGTCACTTGGAATGCAATGATAGGAAGGTATGCGCAGAATGGGCACGGCAATGAGGCCGTGAAGCTCTTTAAGAGAATGCGAATGGCAGGTATGAAGCCGGACCTGAACACCTTTGCTAGCGTTCTTCCAGCATGTGCTGGCCCGGTCGATCTGGAGCAGGGAATGGAAATCCATGAAGAAATAGTTAGAAGCGGACTGCGCATGGATATCTTTGTGCAGAGTGCGCTAGTCGACATGTATGCAAAATGTGGGAGAATAGATAAGGCACAGGAGCTGTTTCACAAAATGCCTCAGCGAAATGTCGTGTCTTGGACCACCGTGATTGCAGGATGTGCACAGAATGGGCAGGGCATCGAAGCACTGAAGCTTTTTCAAGAAATGCAAGCCTCTGGTACGAAACCGGACCTGAAAACCATTGTTAGTGTCCTGCCTGCCTGTGCCAGCTTAGCAGCTCTGGAACAGGGGATGGAAATCCATACTGAAATAATTAGATGTGGATTTGAATTCGATGTTTTTGTGGGAACTACCCTTATAGATATGTATGCCAAGTGTGGGAGCATAGACAAGGCACGCAATCTGTTTGACAAAATGCCTCAACGAAATTTCGTCTCCTGGACTGCAATAATTGCAGGATATGCCATGCATGGTTTCGCCAAAGAGACCATGCAACTCTTTGAACAGATGCAACACGTTGGCATGAATCCAGACCATGTCACCTTGGTCTGTGTTTTGTCTGCATGCTGCCATGCAGGCCTAGTCGATCAGGGTTGCCAGTATTTTGATTCAATGACTAAACGTTATCAGATTACACCTACAATGGAGCATTATGGTTGCATGGTTGACCTTTTCGGCCGTGCCGGGTGTCTGGAAGAGGCACTGGACTTCATCAACAAAATGCCAATAAAACCAGATGCTACTGTGTGGAGTTGTTTGCTCGGTGCTTGTAGGATACATAACAATGTAGAACTGGGAGAGCTTGCAGCAAAACACCTTTTTGAGTTGGAACCTACAAAATCTTCACATTATGTTCTATTATCCAACATCTATGCGGCAGCGGGCAGGTGGGATGGCATAGAAAAATTGCGGACAGTGATGAAAGACAGAAGGATAGTAAAGACACCCGGTTGCAGTTGGATTGTGGTCAATAAACAAGTACATGGTTTCCTTGTATGAGACAGATCACACCGGGGCATTATCTAAGGACTAACTAAAACACCACAGCCTTGTCAGAATCTAGCAAATAAAAAAATTGAAATCTGAACAATCCTTTGCTCCGATTGCAATTTTGACATTCTGGGTTGATTTGGAAACCCCAAAATCATCTAGAACAGATTCTGAATGGATGACAGGTTTTGGATTCCAGCCAAAATATTGCCAGAAAAATAGAAAAAACCACCTGAAAAGCGGGTGTTTTAGCTAGCGTTTAGCCCACACCTCACGACATTAGCACAAAAAATCTATGCAAAATTAGAGAGTTTGTATAGGCAGATTAGATCAGCAAGGTATGGCCCTGAGACATCTTTTGTGCTCGATGATGTAGAGTAGCAGCAGAAGGAACAGATTATTTGCCACCACAAGAAGAAGCTAGCAATTGCATTTGGGCTTATTGACCTCTGTTACCAACATCAAGATAATATTGCCGACATCGTGATATTATCGCTGTTTATCGTCTATCACGAAATATCGCCGACATCGCGATAGACGATAATATCGTGCTATTATCGTCTAAAAATATTGCAATATTTCCCTTTGGCGATAATATTGTGATATTTTCGAAAATAGCGCGATAATATCGCGAGTTGATGGAAAATGTCGCAGATAGTCATGAATTAAAAGCCGATTTTTGGGTTTTAAAGTCTCATAATGCAAACAAAGGGTGGGGTTTGGAGAGCAAAGGAGCAAGAGGCGAGCAAGAGCCGAAAACCTAGCTTTTTTTCTGATTTTGGAAACATAAAGAGGCTAGTAATATACTAATTAAAATAAAAGTGACATTCTCCTTTATTTTTCATTTTCATCCTTTTAATTAAATTTTTAACATTACCGTGGTTCCAACCTCATTGGACTTCATATGAAAAAACTGGAATTTTAGGTCCCATTCAAAATTCAGCAGACTTAATGATTTTCAGGATTTCAAGATTGACAATATTGCAACATTTCCACTAGATTCTATCGTGTATGAGAGTATGGCACTGACATTTAGTCAAGAACATCAAGCCCTCTATGTACCTCGATGTTGGTGGCATTGGTTGTTGAACTCTTTTGTCATGACCTTAGTAAAAATGTACCCTTCACTCAAGTAAAATCAATTATTAGGCATGTTAAGCTTTTTCAATCTTATTTTAATGTTTAGAGGGTGGCACCGATGATGATGATCCTAATATAGGCAATGATTTTGATGATATGTAGTTATTTTTTGTAGCATGATTTTGTTTGGACTCTAGAGGCCATTTACAACCTCTTTGTTGATGTATTTTGGTTCAGAGATGCATTGCACTCGGTGCTATTTTGGTTATATGCACCCTTGCTATTTACATGAGAAACTTTGCATATTTGTGTATAATGGTTTGGATTCATATGGATGCACATGAATATATCTTCACGAACTCCAATAGAGCGAGTTGTACTTGGCAGTGGCACCAATATAGGACACCAGAGTCTAGCTTGTGCTTCTTCTACATGACATCAAAGTCCAATGCCAGCCCCATGGCCTTCTTCCTCTAAAGGAAAATCCATTTGTAGAGCCATCACCTTTGGTCGTAAAAGGGGCAGAGGGAATTGTTAGTTTATTTATTTGATGTCATTGTAGATGACTCATGATGATGAGATACATTTATTATATTTTCTGATGATATTTTGAGGTTTCAGAGTCTAGACATGATTCAGTTTTTATTTGTGATGTATTCGAGTTTATTAGACATCTTATACATCTTATATATCAGTTCTCTTTTCATATTTATGTGGAAATGCATTTATTTGATGTTGTTAATACTTTAGATATTTAAAAAATTGAAAAAAATGAATATTTTTGTATTTTTTTCATTCTTACGACATTTTTCGATATTTTCCTCGATGTTGTCGATATTTTCGTTTTCGGACCTTCGACGATATTTTGCTCGATGTTGGTAACATTGTTATTGACACCTTTAGAACAACCATTTGAGTGATACGGAGCCTCAAAGTGTGTGGTAATTGTTACTCTACTAGAAGTTCATTTCCAAGACAGTTGCAAGAGAAATTATTGTTGTCAGAGATGCCAACTACACTTCGCTACCATCATTTCAACAATGGATGATGTTCTTGTGGAGGTTATTGGTGATTGTAAATTGAACAAGCTATAGCATATGATTGCATAATAACAAACCCCCAATGCAGCTAGTGCGGAGCTCCCAAGTCACAACGAGTGTAGGCACCCAATAAGCATGGATCCACGGTGCGTAATAAGCTTGAAGACACATTTGCTCCAAGTTTCACTAGCTCAAAATAAAATTAAAAATCAGGCTCATATAAATTGCCAACCTTTCACTGGAGTTTTGCACAGAGTATTTGTGTCTATTTTTGCTAAAGTTTGAAAATCTATTGGATGCTTTTGGCCTTGTTAAGGAAATGATGGAGGGAATAAAGCAACAATTATACAAAAGCTTGAATCACATAAAAGACACTCACATTGCTCACATTTTTCAACCTATGTCCTTTTTTTTTATTACTAGAACATAATTTGTATTAATTTGAAAGGGTCGTAGTTGAAGCATGCAACAAGTTACATAGGGCTGAGTCATGTTTCCTTCAACAAAATAAGACATTTTTCTGTGAATACATCAAAAAACTTCCAACATACTATAAAATAGATGTTCAAGGTTGGCGTACATGTGGCCTGTTTCACATAGACTCCTAAAATATATAACATTAACAACATACAAGAGCACTACCCTCATCTTCTTGCCCCTCATATTGGATGTCATTGATAAAGAGTCCATGCGTTAGGTGAGTGTAAGATTTTGCACCCTGTTGCACTCTGCTTCAAGGGAATCAATTCTCTACTTTTGTTGCACTAGAATGCTCATGGTATTAGCAATTTGAGTGATGCAAGCCTGCTCTATCTTTGTAACTTTCGAGGACACTGAAAGCAAAGCATTGTGATTAGCTTGAATGAAATCCTCATGACAATGGATGGCTCTACGAAGCTCCTAGACATCACCACTATCCATATTGAATATATCTGCACAATAAACCTGAAGAGGATACCGATAGAGACAACCAAACCTTCTACTCACACCAACAGAATGGAAAACATCAACATTAATAGATTGCCTAAAATTTGAGATTGGAATTCCAGTGGCATATTCATCATGCCTAAAAAGCTAAGTCTCTTCTTGAGCACCCTAAGACCAAAAGAGAATCACAACACTTTACTTGAATTCAGAGCACCAGACTTTCACAATGGAACACAAGCTAAAAAAACCCCATTTTTTATCCATAGTAACATAGAAACAATGAGCTTCCAAACAACCATAGACAACTTCAATAGGAATATGTAGGGGCTCAGGATTATGGCCAACCCAATTTTTGGTTGGGATATTGCGAACATAAGTTGTCATGTTTTGAAAGGAACAAGCTCCGAAATTAATAGTTGATTGTTGCAGAGGTTCCCCAAATCAAATGCTAGTTCTTCCCACAAATTCCACCACTTGAATGCCTCAAACTCTCCAAAATCTTTTGACTCAGAGAAAGACGGATTGAGCGGTATGTTAAGGTCAAAATAGGCCAAGGAGGCATTACAACGGAGGCTTAAAGCGCTCTGCTTGTTGCTCACACAAGAGGCTAATAAAAGGAAAAGACCAATTTAGAGAAAACTAAACTAGCTGGAGCTAACTAGGAGACTTACCAAATTGCCAGGTGCATGGGTGAACCAGTATGAAATACACCAATGCTTAATCCTTGGCCTAGCCATTTTCCCACCGTGAATGTACCAAAACATAGAGCAACATTCAATTGCCATGAACCAAGGGTTTTATGTGTCCTCGAGTCGCCCATCCCAAGGCTTTGCCAACTCATAGTTAATCGTTGATTCATGTTGAATTTAATGTGCATTGACACCCACTTAAAAAAATTTAGGGGATGACCAGAAAGTCATGAACCCCATTTTTTACTAATGTGCTAGGGTTAAACTCAATGGCTCATTTGGCCCATTGATCTTTCTCGTTCAAATCCCTCTTAATATGGAAGGAGAAGACTCTAACAAAATAACTAATTTCTTGCTTGACTCTAGAGATGATTTATTTATTTAATATTTTGATCATTCAGGAGTGGATTTTCCAATCATTTCTTTAATGATGATCATTGAATCCCCGAAGACTGAGAGAGCTCTAATATTTTCCTCCTTGGCTATAAATACCCCACACAAGAGAGCATATGCTTCAGCCAAATTGTTTGATAGATTACCTAGACCCTAGGCATAAGAAATTATTGAAGTTCCTTTGGGATCTTGAAGACACCCCCTTGCTCTTACCACCCTTGGATTATTCTTTCAAGTCCCATCAAAAAAGAGGGAAAAGGATCTTTGTTGCAACTCCCAAACATGAAATTATGTTTTTCTCCTTTATCACTTGCCACTGAGGGCATCCAATTTGCTTGGAAATGACAGTAGGAGAAGCTTCATTACATAGATTGAATTGTTTTAACCAAATCTCTTCCACATTGTCCAATACTTGATATTTATTTTTAATTATGGTTTGGAGATGCTCTAATAGAAGGGCTTTGGCTTTGGTTGCTATCATTGTTGTCTTGTCCCAAACATTGTTGAAAACCACCTTATTTCTAGCAAACTAGAGCTTCCAGCAAATGAATTTTGGGAGTGCAGTCCACACCCTTTCAAACATGTTCTTATTTTTAAAGGACCCTTGATAGTTTCTACTCCAAAGCGTGAACATTTCAATCCAAGAGGCTAGCCAATGCACTTGATGGCATATCCTAACAAAGGTGCAAATACAAACTTCTTTTATAATATTGCAATCAAAGAATAAATGATGTATTGTTTCTTCCGTAGTTGTGCACATTTCACATCGAGAGGGTCCTTGGATCCCTTTTTTTCTTAAGTTCTTCGCAGTCAGGATGTTCCCATGGATCATGATCCAATAAAATATATTAATTTTAGGGAGCCCATCATTGTTCCAGATGTACTTGAAGTTGAAGAACACCCCGGAAGAGAAGTCAGCCCACATGAGAATAATAAAGTGGAAATAAAATTTCCAGGAAGAGAAGTCAGCCCCAACTAAGTGACTTGAAGACTATAAGTAAAGGTGATGCCTTGCTCATTTGAACACACACACTCACTCATCTCATCATCTCAACTAAGAAGGAAAAAGAGGTGCAAGTTTGAGGCAACCCTAGGAGACATAACAACCGGGGTTCTTGGTGGTTTCTCTTGTGCACTACCTCTAGAAGAGTTGCGCTAGGGTTGTGACACAATTGTCTATCCTCTCTAGGGTTTGACAAGGAGAAGAGATAAGTTCTTGTTATCAGGGTTTCTTCATTACTGGTTTTGCTCTTGTGAATAGAGCTTGTTCATGGTTGTATTGTATTATTAGAAGGATTCTCTCTAAGAAAAGTTGGCTGGGTGTGTCCCCGAGTTTGGTGTTTTCCCAGGACAAATATATGTCTTCTTGTGCTTGTCTATCTTCTTCTAGATCTTGCTTATATTTTCAGTATATGGCTATTGAATGTTAAATAAAGATCAAAATATTATGGTAAATCTATTGCTACTGAAAATTTAAGAAATTCTAACACGGAATCATAGCTGAGGGTTGAAGCTAGATGACCTAGCGCAGGACACCAACAAGATCAAAGATTTCCAGTCGTTGGGGTTTTCTAGTGTCAACGTTGAGGAGAAAACTATACTAGGAAACTCGCCTAACTCTAGCGCATATCCTGAAATCCTAGCGTTTACTTTTTAAGAAGGATGAGATTTTGGGATTTTTTTCAAGCCTAGGGTTTCTACAAGCGAAAATGATTACCAATATGAGAGTTGACGATAGGCTAGATGGTGCAGAAAATTTCAGATCATGGAAGCATATAATACTTCTCATTCTAGAAGAGAATGAGCTCTTGGATCATGTCAAGCAAGTTCTCCCAAAACTAGAAGAGGAAGAGGCCAAGGCAAGGTATAAGAAGAATGAGATCAAGGCCAAGAGGATCTTGACAGATTCAATCAAGGACCACTTGATTCTCGATGTATCGGAATTGAAGACACTAAAAGAGATGTTTGATGCCTTAACAAGACTATATGAAAGAAAGAATACAAGCAGGAAGCTAACCCTAAGGCATCAACTCAAAAATGTGATGATGAACAAGTCAAATACAGTTTCTACCCACTTCATGAAGATTTCTCAAATCAAGGATCAACTAACAACTATTGGATATTCAGTGGATGATACAGAGCTTGTGACTACAACTCTAAATGGATTTCATTCTTCTTGGGATGCATTTGTTCAGGGAATTTGTGCAAGAAGGAAATTGCCTAAATTTGACAAGTTGTGGACAGACTGTGTCCAAGAAGAATCAAGATTGACATCCAAGATGCAAAAGACCAATGATGAAGAGAACCAAGCTCTTGCTACTCATGTGAAGAAAAGGAAAGAAAGAAGAAACAACAGTCCGAAGAAAAATAGAAGATCATTTCCATATCACAAGAAGGATGTATCTAAGATTAGATGTTTCAACTGTTAGAATTTGGGACACTTTTCTTACCAACGTACTCAAGGGAAGGAAAAAGAAAACATCATGCACATGCAACAAATGTGGAGGAGTCTACATCTCAGAAGAAAACAAGGGAAACAAAATATGAAGAGTATTTCTTTGTCTCAACTCTCATAGGTACCATCACTCAAGGAAGTGATATTTGGCTAGTGGACAGTGGTGCTTCCAAGCACATGACCGAGTTCCAAAATTCTCTTACAAATTTGACATAAAAGAGTTCATCCCTTCAGGTGGAACTTGGAGATGAATCCAAGCATGTAGTAAAAGGAGTAGGAGAAGCCTCCTACCAACTTGATTCAGGTAACTCTATTTCAATAAAGGATGTATTGTTTGTGTAATGTTTAAAGAAGAATCTTCTTTCTATATCTTCTTTAGAATATTGAGGCTTCATAGTAGCTTTTGTTGATGGCCAAGTCCTTCTATGGCCTAAAGGTTTAAGTATAGATTCAACTACTGTGATTGGTGTCTGAGAGGGACGATTGTATAAATTAAAGAGATACCTAGCAGCACAAGCCCTTGTACACAACATTATTAGCTCTAGTGAGCTATGGCACTGATGACTTGCTCACCTCGACTGCAGAGCCTTGCTAGTTTTGAGCAAGATGGTTACAAGTCTACCATATATGCAGGTGGAGCATGATGGAGTATGCAAAGGATGTGCACTTGGAAAGAATGCCAAGGGAATTTTTCAAAGCAGTGACAATAGATCCAAGGGGATCTTGGACATCATACATTTAGATGTATGCAGACAAATGACGATACCATCTCTAGGTAACTTTTTATATTATGTAATTTTTATTGATAATTTTTCACGTAAAACATGGATCTATTTCTTGAAAGCAAAAGATGAAGTTTTCAATAAGTTTCAAGAATTCAAGGCTTTAGCAAAAAATCTCTCTGGAAGAAAGATTAAAGTTTTAAGGTCAGATAATGGAGGTGAATACACCTCAAATGAGTTCAAGGATTTTTGCATAGAAGCAGGGATTAAGAGGGAGCTGACTACTCCCTATAACCCCCAACATAATGGGGTTGCAGAGAGAAATAACATATAATTGTAGAAGCAACTAAAGAAATGATCCATGACCAAAACTTACCCATGCATCTATGAGAAGAAACATCCAGTACAACTATATATGTCCATAACAAAATTCCTCATAAGATATTGGGGAACAAGACACCAGAAGAAGTATTCACCGGAAAGAAACCAGAAGTTAGCCACTTGAGGATATTTGGCGGCCCAATATACATACATGTTCCCAAGGAAAAGAGAATGAAGTTAGATCCTTTAGGAAAGAAGGGCACCTTCGTTGGATACAATGAGACTTCGAAGGATTATAGAATATAGATCCCCGAACAAAGACAGATTGAGATTTATAGGGATTTCACCTTTGATAAAGAAGCAACCTTCAAAAAATCTAGAGAGTCTCACATGGATGAGGAAGAGAGGAGCAAGAGGCTCCAAAGGATACAATGATAATTGACTCTACTCCAGAAGAACATATCCCAGATGATCAGAATGAGATAGTAGAGTCAAAGATACTGGTAGATCTACCCAAAGAGGTTACAATCACCAAGAAGAGATCGACATGGCTCCAGAACACTTTGTAGGAATCAGAAAAACATGTAGCTCCGAGTGGCTCCTTCAAAGAGAGCAAGAGACCACACATTTTTTCCATCTATTTGGCATTGATGAGTAATATCATTGATTCATAACCTTCCACTTATGAGGAAGTTGCAAAGCAACAAATGTAGAAGGATGCTATAATGGAAGAGTACCAATCCATCATGAAGAATGATGTGGGGGAAGTGGTTCTGAGACCATAAGTGATCCAGGGGATCAAATTTTGCTCAAAATTCAAAGTGCTTGGAATCGCTTCAAATCGAACAGGTGCGTAGGCCTCGTCGTCAAGAACCCAACGCAACTCGTTCGGGTTCAAACAGACATCGTATGAGTGAGATATCGCGTTCTGTTCAAATTGTCAAACAGGCAAAAAAAAATTGTTGACTGTACAGTCCGTACGGATGCTGACGTGGCAGGGACGTATGATGACGTGGCAGGGCCATACTCTGACGTGGCAGTGCTGAGTTGGTGGATAGTTGGTAGTTGGATGATCGAATCATTTCTTGACACGTGACATCTTGGTGGTGAATGGATTGGTGACACGTGGCCCAAGCAAGAGCAACCACGTGTCACCTGGGCATTGGATAAAACTTGTGTAGTCGGCAGGACTCGACCCTACGACCTCTGGGTAGGGGAAGAGCTTTGGGAAGGGCCGCCCAACCGGCGTGCCCATCGTTGGTTCTTGTTATATAAACAGTTTTAAAAATATTTAAGTTTGAATTATATTTTGGTTGGGCGCGGTCCGGGTCGGGGCTAAGCCCCGGCCCCCGGTCACATACGGTTTACCATATAACCACCACGCGCGTGCGTTCAAATCCCCGCGCATTTCAAACAAACTTAAAGCCCACACGCCTAGACACATGGGCCTTGCCATATGACTTGGTTTTAAACCTTAGCCCCTTTTTACGCGCGGTCATATGGCCATATGCCCAACGTTTTGGCGGTTAGGGGCTAGGTTCCCTAATCGTCCTACAGTTTGCGTGGTTTTGCGGTTATGCGCTCGGTGCTAGGTTTTAGCACGGAAATGAGCGCATGAGCTAGGTTGGACACACAAAGGTGCATTTTGCCGATCAGAGACAACAAGTTTGAAGGGGAACTTCCAGGAAGCCTATCTTCTTCAATTTTTGGCTAAATCAAGTGCCAAAAAAGCCCAACTAGAGGTTTTTGGACGTTCTGAAGCCATTGGAACCATCTATTTGACATTTTGAGCATTGTAAAGCACATATTTTATCACTTTGAGCAAATAATATAAAAGATCCATTGGAAGATGGACCAGGAGCTGTAGCCCAAGAGAGGGGTGAACTCCTTTATCATTTGTTGTGTTATATGTTTACTATTTACTGTTATTTGTTGCTTATTATCTGCATCTTGAATGTGTAATTTCTGTAAAAAATTGTGTTTGCAAAATTGATCCATTTGCATAAGAACACTTGGATTAAAACTTGCAAATATTTTCAAGAATACAAGCCTTTATCATTTTCAGATCAAGAAGTGAAGTTAGTGGTGACTTCCAAGTGAATCTACAAGGTCAAGCATGCTGCAGATGGCAACATAAAGAAGTACAAAGATAGATTTGTGGCTAGAGGATTCTCCTAGAAAGAGGGAGAAGATTATGACAACACATTTTCTCCAGTAGCCAGGTACACTTCTATTATATCTATTATTTTTGTTGCTTTTGTTATGGGTTGGAAATTACACTAGATGAATGTAAAGACTGCCTTCTTGAATGGTATAATTGAAGAAGAAGTGTACATAGAGCAGCCACAAGGTTTTGTGAGCTATGAGAATGAGTCCCATGTTTGTAAATTGAAGAAAACTTTGTACGAGTTTAAGCAAGCACCCAAGACATGGTATGCCATAATAGATATTTATTTGATGAGCTTGTGGTTTACCAAGATTGATACAAATCCCAACCTTTACTACAAGGTTGAAGATGGTTGCCCCTTGATATTGGTACTATATGTGGATTACTTGTTTCTTATAGGGGATGAGAATCTCATAGATGGGTGCAAGAGAGAGCTCACTTCAGAGTTTGAACTGAAGGATCTGGGTTTGATGCACTATTTCTTGGGATTAGAGGTGTGGCAAAGACCAAATGAGATCTTCCTTATCCAAGGAAAGTATACAACTGAGATCATGCAGAGATTTGGGATGATGGAATGCAAGTCCATGGCCACACTTATGATCACAAATCTGAAGCTCTTGAGTGATTCTTCTTCATATTTGGTTGATCCCACGATGTATAGATAGTTGATCAAATCCTTGATATACTTGGTTAACACCAAGACGAATATATGCGTTGTAGTAAACACTTTGATTCAGTGCATGGTTGAGTCTAGACATGTACATTTGGTAGAAACAATGCATGTATTGAGGTACCTGCATAGTACGGTTGGATATGGACTCAGATATGTATCAGACGATAAAGTAAAGCTACAAGTTTATACAGACTCTGATTGGGCGGAGAGTGTAGTGGACCGGAAAATCACATCAGGATGTTTCTTTAGTTTGGGATCAGGTATGATCTCATGGTTGACAAGAAAAAAATATTCAATGGCACTCACTACAACAGAGGCATAATATATAGTAGTCAGTGTTGCAAGCTGTGAAGTAGTATGGCTTCGGAAGTTGCTTGCAGGGTTATTTGATCTAGAGTTGGATCCAACTTTGATATACTGTGATAATTAAAGTTGTGTGAAGATTTTAGAGAATCCAATATTTCACGACAAGTCAAAGAATATAGAGATCAAATACCATTTCATATGAGACATGGTGCATAAAGGAACAATTGAAATCCAGTACATATCCACATATGAAAAGATAGCAAACATTCTCACCAAGCCTCTGTCTAGAGTGAAGTATGAGTACTTCAGAGACAAGCTTGGTGTGATGCAGAATGTCCACCCTCGTTGAGAGGGAGATGTGATGTTTCTCCTACAATGGGAATATAATCTCCCTTTGGCCAAGGGATTCCCAGATAAGTCATGAGAAGTGACTGAGGGAGTGATGAGTATCATGGTACAAGTCTTGGCTAAGCCATGTGAAGTGGCTAGGTGTGATTGGGACTTGTAGCGTGGTCTTTCCTACACCATGTGAAGTGGCTAGGTGTGATTGGAACCATGGCGTATCCTTTCCTAAGCCATGTGAGGTGGCTAGGTGTGAATGAGGCTATGGTGTTAGTCTTACCCATACCATGTGAAGTGGATGGGTGTGATTGGGACTATTAGGAGAGGATAAACATAGATACTTGCAATGTAGTCTTGAGACTATGATGGTAGTATTTCCCATGCCATGTGAAATGGATGGGTGTGATGGGACCACTAGATGAGAACATCATGGAAGAATACCTCCCTCACTAAGAGGGAGTGTTGATGTTTTTGTAGTAGCGGGAGGTATTTCCTCTTGGACAAATTTTCTTAGAGAGGAAGATTCTAAGAAGTCAAAGGAAGACCATTGAATAGTTGAAGAACACTCCAGAAGAGAAGTTGTCCCACATGAAAATAATAAAGTGGAAATAGAATTTATAGGAAGAGAAGTCGGCCCCAACAAAGTGACTTGAAGACTATAAGTAAAGGTGATGCCTTGCTCATTTCAACACACACACTCATCTCATCATCCCAACGAAGAAGGAAAATGAGGCACAAGTCTAAGGAAACCCTAAGAGACACAACAATTGGGGTTATTGGTGGTTCTTGGTGGTTTCTCTTGTGCGCTACCTCTAGAAGAGTTGCACTAGGGTTGTGAAACAGTTGTCTACCCTCGCTAGGGTTTGAAAAGGAGAAGAGATAAGTTCTTGTTATCAAAGTTTCTTCATTACTGATTTTTCTTTTGTGAACAGAGCTTGTTCATGGTTGTATTGTATTATCAGAAAGATTCTCTCGAAGAAAAGTTTGTTGGGTTTTTCCCCGAGTTTGGGGTTTTCCCAGGATAAATATTTGTGTCTTCTTGTGTGTTAATTTTTCAAAATCCCAACCTAGTTTCAGTCTCGCTGTCTTTTTAGTCAAATTTAAATGCCAAACTCAGTTTCAACACTGTTTCAGCATATGTTACAGCCTGGTGTTTTAGCATATGACTCAGCACTGTGTTTCAACATATACTATAGCCTGGTGTTTCAGCATAAGCTACAGCCTGGTGTTTCAGCATAAGCTACAGCCTGGTGTTTCAGCATATATTCAGCCTGGTGTTTCAGCATATATTCAGCCTGGTGTTTCAGCATATACTCACAGCGGTGTTTCAGCATATGCTACAACCTGGTGTTTCAGCATAAGCTACAACCTGGTGTTTCAACATATATTCAGCCTGGTGTTTCAGCATATACTCACAACAGTGTTTCAACATATGCTACAGCCTGGTGTTTCAGCATAAGCTACAGCGTGGTGTTTCAACATATAAAAAAAACTTAACAGAAAAAATTTCAGAACTGAAACATGAGGATTCTGAACATCGTTTTCAACACAGAAATAAAATATCAGCAATATGCAAAACTTAGAAAATATAGACACAAAGATATTTGGTCTAACTTCGACCCTGGAAAAACCCACAAGGGGAAAACCAGTTAGAGAGGGCTTTGTATTATTTATGAGCTTCTGAGAAATTCTTTTACAGCATATTCATCTTCAGATATTTACAC
>ML778644.1:997145-1013625 GCA_009831015.1 Picea engelmannii | reverse complement strand
TGAGCTTCTGAGAAATTCTTTTACAGCATATTCATCTTCAGATATTTACACAAACTTATCTGGACATTCCTGTAGCTTTGCTCCTCAATTTCTGAACCAGAAATTCGTACAACTGTACGACAATTAATGCTGTACAGACTGTCTCGAAATTTGTGCCAAAACTCTGCTAAGACTGTACAGACTGTACAGAAATACACTCAGAAATATATTACAGCAGTTACCTCAATTTCTGTGCCAACAAATGTTGTATGGCAGCCTTGGAATGCATGCCAATACTCTCAGAAATTGCAGCTGCTGTCCTCAATTTCTATGCACATTACATGCTGTATGACCTCCACAAATCTGTACGGTACGACTTGTTCTTCCTTGTTGTCTAAAATCTGCACTTCTCTTTTCTTTGGGATGCGTTCTCTCCTTCAGCAAATGCTGTCTCTTTTCTCAGCTCGACCTCTCTCTTGCTCTCTCTTGTTCTCTCAACAAGAATGCTGCAACTTTCTTGTTCTTGGCATCTCACCAAGAACCTCTTGGCATCTCACCAAGAATCTCTTGCTCTCTCAACAAGACTGTTGCTGCTTCTTCTTCTCTTGCTCTTGGAATCTCACCAAGAGCCTCTTGGCATCTCACCAAGATTCTTCAACTTCTCTTTCCTTGTTCTTGGCATCTCACCAAGAACCTCTTGGCATCTCACCAAGATTTCTCGAACTACTCAAGAATGGGTGCACCCACTTGCCTTAATCAACCTCATGAGGGAAGGTGAGGAGTTTTCTAATCTAACAGCTGAGATTAGATCAGATGGGTGGCTGAGATTTGGTGTCTCTTCACTCACCCTCACTTTAATCATTAAGTTATCTTTTAATTTGCATCTCACAAATTAATTTGACTAAGACCCACATTCGACAATTTCTCCTCCTTAGGCGCCTAGGGAAGAGGAACACTTGCCTTGGTACTTTATTTTAATTTAAAATTTAACATTGTGCTTGTCTATCTGCTTCTAGATATTGCTTATATTTTCAGTATATGGTTATTGAATGTTAAATAAAGATCAAAATACTCCGGTAAATATATTGCTATTGAAAATTTAAGAAATTCTAACAGAGGCATTGGGATATAATCTAGAAACGAGAGATAACCATCTTTAACCCGATATGTAGATTCTCCCCATACCCTATAGTATTTTACTCCCATGTTATAAGGAGAGCAACCATAAAGAGCACGAGAAAAATTAGATCAAATATTGCAGAGGCTCTGGAGGTGTTCCAAAGTTCCATCTCATCCAATTTCCATAATTTTCATCCCTTATAGAAATATCACACAATGTTTCTAGGTTAACACTATCCATCCATGCTTTGAGGGAATCCAATTCATTGTTGGTAGTAAGTTCTTCCTTCCTAATAACGTTGTCATTCCATATTAAGATCTCTTTTCCATTTCTTGGTATCCATGATATTTTTTTTATCATAGCTCTTACCAATTTTATTCAAGTAGACCAGGCCAGGACGGGAGGTAGGCATAGAAACATTTATCCGACTGATATGGGAGGGGAGGACTGTCTCAATCTCTGAAACTAAAATCACTCTCCCTTTCTTGATCATTAGCTAAAGCCTAACTTCATGGGAACGGTCTTATTAAGGGAATCATCACTTTCAAAAGATTCAAAATATTTGAGCCTTTTTGGACTCCACTGGATTCTGTATGCACTTGTTTCTTGCCCCCCTGAAGTATTTATTCCACAAAATATTCTTCCACCATTATATTTTGTATGTAATCATTCTCCACAATAATTTGGCTCCCATTGCCAAGTTCATCAGTGTCGAATCTTTTATTCCCATTCCACCCATGTCCTTTAGGATTCTAACTATCTTCCAATTTATAAGATGATACTTGTTTGTATTAGATTTTACTCCTTGTAAAGAAACTTATCGATGTTGAGACTAATATGGTTCATGATACCAACACGTCCAATCATGGTTGAACATCGGTACATGGGAAGGGATGATAGTACCAATTTTATCAGCACCATTCTGCCTATTGGGTTCAACCATTGAGACCCCCATTGACCTAACTTTGTTTTGATTTTATTAATTATTCTTGACCAAGATTGAGAGGAGGGATTTTTAAGAGCTATTGGGATCCCAAGGTACCTGAAAGAAGACCAATTTTCAAATAAAGGAAATTGTAAAGTTATAGAGATGATATGCGTTGCTTGGATATTGGCGTTTCAACTAAAAAAATGGCATTTCTAGAGATTCACTGCTCCTCCAAAAGTAATAAGAAAGGAGTCAAAGATCTGATTGAATCTAGTAGCAATAATGATGGAGGCACCTCCAAGAAGGAAAGTGTCATCCGTAAACTATGAATGGTTGAGACACTCAGTGCCCCATGCAATCTTAATTCCTAGAAGATTTTCATTAGTGCACTCTGCTCAAGCTTCCTACTTAATGAGTCAGCCATAATGATGTAGAGGAGAGGAGACAAGGGGAAACCTTTCCTTAGTCCTCTAGTCCCTTGGAAAGAAGAGGTGGGTCTACCATTAACAAGTGGAGCGATCCAAGGAGCATTGATGCATGAATATATCCATTGAATAAAAGATGAGTTGAATCCAAACCTTTCCAAAACCATAAACAAAAAAGAGTGCTTCACACGATCAAATGCATTTTCCATATCTAGCTTTATAATCATGCCTCTCTCCTTGTTCTCCATACTTGAATGGATAACTTCTTTCACAAGAACAATGTTGTCAATTGTTTGTTATCCTGCATCAACCACCTTGATTTTCAGAAATGATCTTGGGAATATTCTTTTTCATCCTAGACGCTATAATCTTGGTCAAAATTTTATAGGAGGAATTGTTGTGTATGTGTTATATTCTTTTCCTCGGGAAATGTGTCACATTTTTCCTCATTTTTTGTATTGCCTCGATTTTCATGTCCATTGTTAAGCGATTTTTCGACAGATGGTTTTTTTCGATGGTTTTCTATTTCTGGTTAAGGAATTAAGGTTGTTGACTAATCAAGGTCATTGGGTTAGGGTTTTGGATGCCACTGGCTCCTATATGTATATTGTATTGTAAACAATGTATCACTATGAATGAATATAGAATATGATGGTTTTCCTGGTTTGGGTTTCCAGGGGAAAAATATCTATGTAATGTTTGTATTTGCCATTGTATCTTTTTTGTTTTTTTACTGAAAATTTGTTTGTAGTAAATATTGTACAAGGTTAAAATATACATTTGGTATCAGATCTTTGTTGGCTTTAGGGGGATGCCTTTGTGGTCAAGGGTTTGGCTTGGGACTGTGATAAGCCTTGTTACAGT
Source organism: Picea engelmannii (assembly GCA_009831015.1). Classification (NCBI taxonomy): domain Eukaryota; kingdom Viridiplantae; phylum Streptophyta; class Pinopsida; order Pinales; family Pinaceae; genus Picea; species Picea engelmannii. The sequence goes on along the minus strand of ML778644.1, from coordinate 1,010,309 downwards.
GGGAGATATGTGGTATTGATTTTTCAGGTGAAAAGAAATGGTGAGAAATTTGAAAACGGAAATCGAGAAGTTTAATGGGCAAATTTTTGAGATGTGGAAGTTCAAGATGAAAGCTCTGTTGGTGGAAAGATATCAGTGGATCACGGTAGATCCAGGTACCGTGCCTACAAAAACTTCAGCAGATGACTGGAAAAAGTTGGATTGGAAGGCAAAGAACACAATCCGACTGTGTCTCTCAGATTCAATATTACTAAATGTGTCAGAGGAAGAAACAACCAAGGATTTATGGGATAAGTTGGGGAATTTTTATCAGTCTAAGTCCCTAGTAAATAAACTATTCTCGAGAAAGAAGTTGTTTAACCTGAGGATGAGAGATGGAGACTCAGTGGAAGAGCATTTGAATGCCTTCAATACTGTGGTAAGTCCGTTAGTATTTGGTGAAATTAAAATTTCAGATGAAGATAAATGTATCAGTTTACTGTGTTCTTTACCAGACTCGTGGGATCGTATGGTTGTGGCCATAGGTACTAATACAACTTCCTTGAAGTTTGATGATGTAGTCTCATCCTTGTTGTTGGAGGAGATCAGACATAAGAATATGGAAGGACAGAGAAAAGGCGCATTATTTGCAAGAGGACATTCCTAGGAAAGAAATAGATCTAAGTTCTCAAGTGGGAGATCTAAGTCTAAGGGTAGATCTAAATATCTTGGAAAGTTTGTAAAGGTATGTTGGAGATGTGGAAAAGAAGGGCACTACAAGAAGCAATGTAGATCCAAAGTTGAGAAAAGGAAGGGATCTAAAGAATCTCCTTCTACAAAAGAAAAGACCTCCAAGGAAGAAGGAGGGGATGTGTACTTGGCTTCTTCAAGAACACATGCAGATCATGAGGCATGGTAGGTTGACTCTGGTGAATCCTTTCATATGACTCCCCACAGGGAGTGGTTCTGCGAATATGAAAGGTATGACAGAGGTAATTTTTTCTTAGGTGATGATTCGACAACCATAATCATAGGAAGAGAAAAATTCAAGTTGAGGCTCATAGATGGAAGGATTAGAACATTGTCTGGTGTTCTGCACATCCCAGGTTTGTCCAGAAATTTGATTTCTGTAAGAAAAATGGACGATGCAGGGGTAAAAACAATATTTGAAAATGAAACATGCAGGATGGTTCGAGGAGCAATGGTGTTGCTGAAGGGAGTTCGGTTTGGAACTTTGTATAAGATGCAAGTAAGCATTATTAGTAATGGGTGTAATAGTTTCATTGTTCCTGATATTGGAGTTGAAGAAGAAAGAACTCCTACAGTCTCTAGAGAAAAGGTTATGTTGTGGCATCAAAGACTGGGGCATATCAGAGAGAAGGGTCTTCGACTACTACATGGTAAAGGTATGGTTGAAGGTATGTCTAACTACTCTCTAGATTTTGATTTTTGTGAACATTGTGTATATGGGAAGACAAATTGGGTAAGATTCCCCTCTGGTGCAACGAGGGTGGAAGGGATTTTACAACTAGTTCACAATGATGTTTTTGGACCTGTGTTGGTTCCATCATTGGGAAAATTTTTCTAATATGTCTCATTTATAGATGAATTCCGAGGAATACTTGGATATATTTCCTTAGGAAGAAATATGAAGTCTTTGACAAGTTTAAAGAGTTTAAGGATCTTGTTGAGAATCAAATGGAGAGAATAATTAAGGTGTTGAGGACAGATAATGGCGAAGAGTTCTACATGAATGAATTTGAATAATTCTTTAAGAAGTGCGGTATATAAAGGCAGAAGACTACTCCATATACACCTCAGTATAATGGAGTTACAAAAAGGATGAACATGACGCTGATGGAAAAATCGAGGTGCATGCTCAGTGGTGTCGGGTTGGGGCAAGAATTATGGGTAGATGTAGTGGGTATTGCATGTTACCTGGTCAACATATCACCCTTATCAACGCTAGATGACAAGACTCCACAAGAGGTATGGACTGGTAAGAAACCTTCTCTCACACATCTCAAGTTATTTGGCTGTGATGCAAATGTTCATGTTCTAGAGGAAAACAAGAGTAAGTTAGATAAGAAGGATGAAAAATGTATCTTTATTGGATATAAATATGGTATCAAAGGTTATAATCTTTGGAACCCATAAACTAAGAAGGTAGTGTATAGCCGAGATGTGGTATTTAGAGAAATGAAGAATGTTGTTAAACATGAAGTCCTACCAAGTAAGGAAGAACTAGAGAAAATAATGTTTGATTTAAAGGATGATGAATCAGACTCTACAGAAGAACATGAATTAAAAGAATAAGATCCTCATACTCCAATATTGAGGAGATTGATTCGATAAAGAAGGCTACCAGAAAGGTATACTCCATCTGATTTTCGTTCAAATTTTTCTTTGTCTATTACTGATGATGATCCTAGAATTGTCAGGGAGGTAGTGGATTCAGAGGTTGAAAATCTCTTGAAAAAGGCCATGGATGAAGAAATGGAAGCCTTGGATACAAATGGGGCTTGGGATCTAGTGGAGTTGTCGACTGGAAGAAATCCCATTGGCATCAAATGAGTATTTAAAAAGAAGCTGAATGCAGAAGGAAAAGTGGAGAAATACAAAGTTCAGTTAGTAGCAAAGGGTTATTCCCAGGTTGAGGGAATTGATTTTGGTGAGATTTTTTCTCATGTTGCCAAGTTAACCTCTATAATATTTTTGTTATCTGTTGCTACTGCATTTGATTTTGAAGTAGAACAGATAGATGTGAAGACAACATTCCTACATGGGGATCTAGACGAAGAAATCTATATGAAGTAGCCATAAGGATTTGCTATGAAGGGAAAGAAGGAGCTGGTATGCAAGATGAAAAAGTCCCTATATGGTTTGAAGCAATCACCAAGGATGTGGTATAAAAAAATTTATACTTATATGTTGGGACTTAGCTTCACAAGAAGCAAAGAGGATCATTGTGTGTATTTTAAATTAATTGGTGATCATTTGATTTATTTGGTCTTGTATGTGGATGACATCTTGTTGATAGGAAACAATAAGAAGATTATCTAGGATGTGAGAACTCGATTGTCCTCTAAATTTGACATGAAGGATTTCGGTGCTTCAAATTTCATTTTGGACATGGAAATTAAAAGAGATCGAAAAAAGAGGAAAATATGGTTAAATAAGAGAAAATATGTCGAGACAATATTGCAGAGGTTTAATATGCAGGAATGTAAATCGGTCAAGGTTCTTATTCCTGTTGGTGTAAAGTTATATGTGGATCAATGTCCCAAGACACATGAAGAGGAGGAGGACATGTCATGTGTTGCATATGAGAGTGCAGTTGGAAGAACTAGACCAGACATTGCACATGCAGTGGGAGTTTTGAGTAGGTATATTTCAAAACCAGGGAAGGAGCATTGGACAACAATAAAAAGGGTTTTCAGGTATTTGCGTGGCACTGCTAGATATGGATTGTGCTACCAAGGAAGACAGGGATCGGATATAGTGTTGGATATACATGGATTTGTATATTCAGACTGGGCTGAAGATCTGGATCATAGGAGATCTACAAGTGGGTATGTGTTTAACCTGTTTGGAAGAGAAATAAGTTGGATTAGCAAAAGACAGGTTGTAGTGGCACTTTCAACTACAAAAGTTGAATACATGGCAACCACTCATGCATGTAAGGAAGCAATATGGTTACAAATATTGTGTTCATGTATTGGGTTGGTACAACAATTTGTAAGGATAGATTGTGACAGTCAGAGTGCAATTTTTTTGGTGAAGAACCCAACTTATCATTCAAAGATAAAGCATATTGATATTCAATATCACTTTGTGACAGACATGGTTGAAGAAAAGAAAGTATTGCTGATGAAGGTGCACACTTTGAAGAATGTTGCAGATTCATTAACAAAATCTTTGAGCACTGAGAAGTTCTCTTGGTGTAGAGTATCCATGCGCATTGTTGCCTTGGATTGTTGACTACTTAACCATTTAACCCCTTGTATTCAAAGAAAACAACAAGTGGGAGAATGTTGGGTATGTGTTATATTATTTTCCTAGGGAAACGTGTCACAATTTTGGCTCATTTTTCATGTTGCCTTGATTTTCATGTCCATTGTTGAGTAGTTTTTTGGCACATGGTTTTTTCGATAGTTTTCTATTTCCAGTTAAGGAATTAGGGTTGTTGATTAATCCAGGTCATTGGGTTAGGGTTTTGGATGCCGCTGGCTCCTATATGTATATTGTAATGTAAACAATGTATCACTATGAAATAATATAGAATATGTTGGTTTTCTCGGTTTGGGTTTCCAGGGGAAAAATCTCTGTGTAATGTTTGTATTTTCCATTGTATCTTTTCTGTTCTTTTACTGAAAATCTATTTGCAGTAAATATTGTACAAGGGTGAAATCTACAGGAATTACAAAGGGAAATGGGTTTGAATCGCACAAAGGAGGAAGGGTTCACTTCTTTCAGAATTACAACCAAGAAGGAAGAGTTGGTTCTTCCACTGATTTTGCAGGAATTATGGGCGTATTAAAGCATCCTTTTAAGGTCATATTTGACGAGATCTCAAAATACTCTATAAAATGAGATTGAGAAGCAATCAGGCTTGGGAACCTTATTTGGATCCACACTCCAAATGACACTTTGTATCTCTTCCTCCTAAATTGATTTCATAAGATCTTTATTTTCCTCATCTATGACCACTACTGGAATATTATCGAGCATTACCCCTATATTCTCTGGTGCCACCTTATCCTGTTGCATTAAAAGGGAACAATAATGTGATCTGATTGCATTTTTTAACTCCTCAAACTCAGATATTTTGGAACCATCATATCTTGTTTTCTCCTTCACATTGTTCCTTATAGTTTGCGCTTTGTCTTGTTTATAAAATAAGCTTGTATTTTTATCCCTTGCCTTAAGCCACAAGATTTTGGACTTAATCCTCCAATGCTCTTCTTCAAGTCAGATGGAATTTTGGAGCCTTTTCTGGAGAGTTGTCTCTTTTTCCTACTAGTGAATCATGACATCCTCAAATTTTCATCTTGAATTGTATGTTTTCTATTTGGAATATGATATTTTCTTTCTCCACCAAATACAAGGCATATGAGGAATCAACCCATTCTTTGAGGGCCTGCTTTACTATTTTTAATTTTTTATCTTAGATATAGACAGGAGTATCCGAAATCCAAGTGCGCTTAACTGAATGAACCCAATCAATCACTTATTACGATTTATCCAAAGTGGATTGAAGTGAAAAGTAAAAGGCCCATAATTTAAGGTGTCTTGGAACTATAAAACTATGGGATTGTGGTCAAAGATGACTGAAGGAAGAATCCTAGACTTGTACGGAAAATATTGCATTAGTAGATCGCTTTGCACCAAGAAACTATCTAGTTTGGTTGCTATATGCTGAGGACGAGTGTTTTTTTTTTTCCATCTATATTTCCCCTTGATTGGATTAACATCTGTGATATCCCACTCAACAATCAACTCCTCCAAATTCTCCCTGAATGGATCTCTTACAATATTTCCACCTCTTTTCTCATTATTGAACAAAATTATATTAAAATCTCCTGCTATAACACTATTATCTAGAAACTCTAAATATTTAAAGGATATAAGTGATCTCTAATAACTATATTTTTCCATATAATTGATAGGAATATATGTTAAAAATAATTAAAAAGTACCTAGGCAAGTGTTTGTTAGGCAGAAATATTGTCGTTTTAATTCCATTGTAGTATTTTCCCAACTATTTAATTTGTCAATCCGAGGTTCGTAGGTTTACGAAGCACATGCACTATTTATGCAGGACTGAAGTGGAAGTGATCTAATCTAAATTGTTGAAATAAAACTAATCTAGGAAAGCATCGAAAGACTAACTAGGAAAGCAGGAAATTGCATAAGAGAAAAACAATACAACATGTGAAGAGTTGAACGACAAATGATATATGTGAGCTCACACAATATATCAATCTCAAATTATATTACAAGAGTCAAATGAAAAAGCATGAAAGAATAACAAAGCTAAGAATCCCCGTCTAAGACTTCAAGCTGATCTAAGTCTAATCTCTCATCTCTAACTCCTACTTCCCAAATTATCAATTACATGATGTCTCCCCCTCATGAAGAAAGAGCACTCTCTTATATACATGAAAGTCTTGAAGAGTGTCATAATTACAGATCCACTATTCTCTCAACTTATTCCTTCAAATCCTCCACTCATATCTTGGATAAGATATTCTATCAAAGTCTCCATGATCTTCTCCTTTGAATATGCTTGAATGATTGTCCCAAATATTCTTCAAATATTCAAAGCTTGAATATGAAATTCGAATTTGAGGCTAGGTGGTAATATTTGACTTTGTTGAAATCTTCGCATAAGCTTGCACACATCATCAAACTCATCCAATCTTGATATATAATGAAAATATGTCATTTTTCTAAGATTTAATCATAAATTCACTTATAATACTAAAATGAATACAATGGAAAATAATAAGGAGAAACCCAAGTATCATTATGGAAATGGTATGATGGAAGGTTAATGGGACGATGAAATGTAAGGAAAAGTGAAGGAAAAAGAGGATATAAATGTGACATTTCTGAGGCCCAACATGCCCCCCAACTCAACTTGTTGCATGTCCTCATGCAACCATGCATGGATATTCTTAAGAACTTTTGGCATTCAAACTATGGCTTTGATTGATGATGTCCTTTTAACAAGGAATGTTTCCAGGGTATGCAATACAAGAGTAACAACATATGAAATTTTCTTATGGTTGGTTCTTGTGTGACAACCATGAATACAAAGGATGTTGGTTCTTGTGTTAACAACATTCATTTCACTTATTGATTTTCTTGCTGCAATAATTTAGCCATGTACTTCACTGGAAATAATAAGCTATCAATGTGCATAAGAGAGCATCATTGAGTATAAGAAAGCCTTTTCTTTATCTTTATGAATCATCCCAATACGTATATCAATAGAAATGCAACAAAGTGTCATTGGAAAAGAAATGTTAGTGAATCATAAATGGAATGATGAGATGGTAAAATGGGATAATGGTAATGAATATGTGGTGAAATAGTTTATCTCCCCCCCCCTCTCAACTACTGTGGTTTCATATCCTCATGCAACTTAGGGTAGGTTATGGAAGGAAAGAGAACATGGAGATGAAATTTTCCAAAATATTCAAGTCAACATATAAGGAATGGTGTGATTAAATCTTAGAAAAGAACATACCTCCAATTACCCAAAAAGTAGTTGTAGTTATTGCGGTTGTTGGATCAAGAAAATGTGACTGGCGCTGTAGCTGCAACTGTTGTAACTATTGAAGAAAAGAATATCTGACTGTGACTGATGGAAGATGGAAGTTGTCACTGCTGCAAGATCATGAAAATGAAACTGTTGATGTTGTTGCTGTTGTAACTGGATCATGGGAAGTGAAGGAATCTGAACTGATACTGCTGAATCATGAGAAATGTGGAAGGAAGAGAATATGGAACTGTGGTACTCTCATAGATCCAAAATCAAATTGCTACAACTGCTAAGGGGATCATGAAAAAGTGTATAGTCTTCACCCGCTACAAAATCGATGGTACAATTCTCATCATGCGAATTAATGTGTCGATGTCGAGCATGAAGAGAAATCATTGGATTATCGGCCATTGATGAATGTCGTTAACCAATGTGAGACAAACTCACCCATGATGTCAATTAGTGTCAAGTTACCCGAGTACATCTTGCGAAGTGCGAATAGATGGGTTGATGTCGAGCCACTTGCAAGATATAATGATCAAGGGACATTGATGTATTCCCATGATTTCTAGTGAGAGATCTTGTCAGTAAGGCATGCAAGCCTCGAGGTACTCAAAAAGGAAATCTAGTCTATATCCCAGATAAGGTGTCGAGGTCAATGGGGCAAGACTGTTGAAAGGTGGGTCTTAAGGAATTCCACATCAGTCAACACGATTTTATAAAAAAAGTGGTAGGATTATAGATGTAAAGAGTTCAGTAGCAACATGGTTTATGGTAAGGAAATGTAATCATGGAAAAGGGAGTTTGTTTTAAAATAAACTGGAAAAGATAAAGGAAATGATGTATGCAACTCAAAAATATAGGCATGTGTGGAGTCATGAAAGTTAAGGCAGTGGAAGATGGCTTCAACACCAGTATGACTAATCATCTTTGAAGGAGAAATGGGATAGTGTCACAGCATGAAATTTGGAAAAATGCGGAAAGAATAGTGTATCAACATGGTCATTGTGTAACAACAAACACCAAGATGCGCAAAAAGTTTCTGTGTAGCAACAAAAAGTTGTTGTGTATCAGCAAAATATTTATGTGTAACTGTGTAACAACAAAATATTGTTGTGCATCAGCAAACATCATGATGTTTCTGATGAGTAACATCTCCTTCAAGCTGTCTAGCAAAGCATGTGTTCTTTGAAAAATGTTATGATTCATGAAAATCACTGCAGCATGGGATGCGATCAGTTGTGAACCTGAAAATCTTAGTACAAATTCCTGCATAAAAACTGTGAGATTAGCGTAAAACATAAAATGCAAGAGATAAGTACAAATGCGAGCAAAAGAAAATAAAGTGTGTGTGAACCTATAGCTGGCATTGGTTTTGTCATTGATGGCTGTCAAAGTTACTTCAAGAAAACAAATTAGCCTTTAAGCATAAAATCATGCGTTTGTATTGTTTTCAGAAATATCCATTTGCAAAAAAAAAAAATTAAGTGTTTTTATTGTTTTTCTTTCCATAAAACAAATGGAAACATTTTTTATGATTTTATTATTATTTTTTTATCGTTTTTCTTTTTACAGCAAAACAAATGAAAATAAAAGAAATTCATGGTGCAGAAATGAAGCAAACTTCATTATTCTAGAAATATGAATAAGGTCATAGCACAAAAAGTCATAAGAAGTTCCATCAAATCAAAAGATCAACTATAAAATTCAACTTAGTCCTTCTTGCATGCACCAAAACATCATTTATTTGGTGCCAAAAATCCTATGCTACAGCTTGGAAAGTTATATCAAAAACCTCTTCTGCACTAATGTTGTGAATCCTTTCTGTGTTGCTGTCGTTGATGAACGTATGCTGCTTATGCGACCGTCATTCAGGGAAAAAGAAACCTAGTTATGACACTTCCATTCATCCCCTACTGACTAAATTCAAGAAATAAGATGGTGAATTCAGAGATGTTTGGATTGCACTTAGGATGGATCTAGGACTGTTGTCATTAATTTCCCCGACATTTGTGCATTGTATGAGTTAGTCGACCAGACCTGCATTATCCTTCATCTTCTGATATTCCACAAGTTAGATAATAGAAATGCACATGCCATTTAAAATGCAAGAGCTCAGACATACCACCATAAGCAAGATCACAATACAAATCGATGCTTCACTTGAGGGTAACGAGAGATAGCAAAATAGCATGCACATAAATGAGAAATGACTCATTGTCTTGTATATGTGTTTTCTGGGATGGGGCGTATCTGTCATTCAAGTTCTCGATTGTTCGATGACATTCTGACCAGGCATGTCTGGGGTCAGGATGATAAGGCGGGTCTGTTTGTCTCAATTAGAGGACTAGTATTGCAGGAAATTTGACTGGGCAACCAACTAAGCATGGTAACAACCCAACGACCCTCAAGTTGCTTTATTTGATTCACCCTAGCAATAGCACCGTCTTAGAGAAATATCCAAGACCAAAAATGCAGGGACAGTGTTGTAATGTATTAGATCTCAAATAATCATATGCAATAGATTAATGGAGAGTTCATGACCTTTTGATATTCATGTCAATTGTAGCGAATATAGATTTTGTAAACCGATGAAGACAAGCAAAAAGGGTGTCACTTGCTGTCGCATGCCAGGAGCCAAGGTAATATTTCACATTTAGTATTAGATGGCTGCCATTTTGGCTTCAAACAGTCGAGAACGATAATAGTAAACCTGCAACATTTCCAATATTTGTTTTGCAAAAGTTCAACGAACTTGTAGCTCAAAACCTACGTCAATCATGCGATCTGCTTCGTCCAGAACAACATAGTTACATTGATTCTCTACAACATATTTTCTTTCAAGACAGTGAACGAGATGCCCAAGTATTGATATTACAATTTCACGTCCCTGGCGCAATCTGACTCCTTTCTCTTCAATGGACTAACCTCCAATAATTGTAACAACCCCAATATCTAAATAATGAGAAAATTTAATAGTTTCCTCTTCTCGATTGCACATAGAAATGACGGGGATAAATAAAATGTAGGCTCTCACTATCAGAATACATACCAGCAAGCAAAAAGAAGAAAAAAATGGTTTAGACATTCACTAGGCATTCAATTTGATTCAAAGCATAAGTTTGTTTTCTGTATGGGATACACCCGAACACAAGGCGAGACCGACTGCTTTTATTACAAAGATTGATGAAAGGTGTCGATCATGATGTGAATTTACATAATCAATTGTTCCATGCAGATTCACACATCACATCAAGCACAAAACAACACTCAAAAATTCAATGTGGAAGATACCGAGGTGAGTGCAAGATCTATAGATGACACGGATGACAATGAAAATTCAAGATCCTGAAGATCTACGCTGATAATGATAAATCTTGGCACATTTGACATTGAGAAAGATGCATTCCATTCTATGGATAGGTTGTTCATAGTTTGGAGGATCTCAACAATGTTATCGCCGAGATATCAGGTAGAATCTTATGCATGGCCCTCACCCTTCTGCTAGTATCTCATTTCTTTCCTTAGTAATGGCCAAAAGAGATATGCAATAAATCCATTGCCTGATATTCCTCACATGAAATATTTACTCGAGAATTGTCTATGGTTTGGAATACCATGTGGGGAAAATACCTATATTTGAGATCGAAACCTAACCGCAAATTTGCACAAATACTTTGTTTCGTCATCATGAAGTTTGGTCTTTTGAGCATACTTCTGCAAATTTTCCTCCATCTGTTGATGGGAAAATCTATGTCATGGCATATCGAATCACAAGAACTGCTGCAAGAGCCGTGTGAAACCTGTGAAGAGGCCAACGCCTCCTGGCAGGGATCTATTAATATTCATCGTGGCCCTTTCCATATCTAAACACCCAGACGTTGCTAGAAATCACAGCGAAAATGAATGGCTTTGGCTACATCATTGGAATTTCTCTTTTCATTAGTCTCACTTTGCAATGGCATATGGGTGAATAAGTCCAGATGTGTCCCTTTGTTTCTGCTCAGGAAATAAGAAATTATATCAACTGGTTGTTGTTCCAGAAAAATGTAACATGACCGAATTTTATAGTTCACTGCATGCAAATGTCTATATCCCATTGTGGACAAGGTATCCCATCACAAACCACCTGATGTTGGGGAGCCATGATTTGAACATCTCTGAAACAATCCGAGAAATCCGAATAGCAGAGTGCATTCCTTGGGTAGCTTACGTTAGGCAACATGGACAACTTATGTTTCAAAATCACGAGACAGTCTCTCGGGGAATAACATAATTGATTGTTCACCACCAACTTGCTTCCCCTTGCACAAAATTTTGAGGCGATGGACGACTGATTCAATAGATTTTCTACCTAAGGGGCATCCTAAACCATGCAAATCTTAATCGTTAAGTTTTTTTGAGTCCGTTTTAACAATTAAGAATGATCTCACGAAAATCGTTTTAACAAGAAAATCCGTCATTGTTCCAGGGAGGCAAGAAAATCTGTCATTGTTCCACTGTCTGCAAGTGCATGTTAATGTCAGAGAAAATTATTATCCATCTAGAAAACAATGAGAAGAGAGCTAATAAACAATTATTGGACTGGATTGCCCAATACGTGGAATTCAATGTCCGGATAGATTTAATTATCAATTTATGTTTGTGATTGTGATGTCAAGTGAGAAATTTAATTCTGTCATCCACCAACGGCTAAAAAAACCGATGACTATGAATCCCAGATTGAGTGCATGGATATATGGAATTCAATTAAATGTTGTACTAGATCACGGAAAGGAAGGGAGTCACGTATTTTTCGGATAAAATGAGATCCAAGATTCATTTAACTTTGATAGGACAAGAAGTTATTGGCACATGAAGTCGCACATAAATCCAAATCACCATATTTCATTCAATCTTGGTTGTACGAGATATTTTAAAACCAATTGAATCTTCTTCCCACGATCAATCCATATCACAGGCATCTTGGATTATAGTTCCACGACAACAAAAATGGTTATCAAGATTTGTTTTGTTGTCGAGATTTAAAAAAAAATAAAAAATTATCACCAAGATTTTGGAAATGATAAGGGAAGATCTAAAAAGTAAAGAAAACATATTTTAATCTCATATCCAGGTTCTAATTGCAGAGTTCAAAAGGTGAAGGCTAGATATGGTATTGCTGCAGGTTTAAGCGTGGCCACAATTCAGTCAATCCCATTCACATTTTTAGCTTAATTATTATTTACTTCTCCTCTTGGCCTAAGCACAATGCACCTTAAACACGTGTCTTCAGATCTTGAATCCTCGTATGTTTCTAAAGGAGTATTTGAGTCTTTAGTTGCTGTCAAGATCTTCTCTTCCAGAGAAGAAGAGATCCCGACTTTCGCGAAGATCTGAGTGAGTAGTTCCAAGCTGATACTCATTGTTAAAACATGCTGAAAAATAAGATTCTTATAGCACCCACATGAAAAAAAAAAAAACACATGAAAAATACTCTTGTTGAAACACATACTCTCCACAGTTGCGGAAAATGAAATTTGCGTAAATTGAAATTCACACTCTAGAGCTGGCAAGGAGACCATGAAGAGTATCCACTCAAGTAGCTGCTATGATCCCTTACCAACACATGTAGACACACTTGTAGGAAATCAAACTAAACCTCAATCCATTGTGCTTCCCCGGTAGTGGCGCCAAAATGTTAGGCGAAAATATTGTTGTTTTAATTTTGTTCTAGTATTTTCCCAACTATTTAATTTGTCAGTCCAAGGTTTGTAGGCTTATGAAGCACACACACACACTATATGCAGGACTGAAGTGGAAGTGATATAATATAAATTGTTGAAATGAAACTAATCTGGGAAAGCATCGAAAGACTAACTAGGAAAGTAGGAAATTGCATAAGGGAAAAACAATACAACATGTGAAGAGTTGAA
>ML778644.1:970430-985198 GCA_009831015.1 Picea engelmannii | reverse complement strand
ACTACATCTCCCCCTTATGTGTGTGCTTAATAATCCCACATTGGTTGTAGCCTTGAGAATTGGGTGATTCATTAAGCACTTCACCCACCAAACCATTTGCGAATGTAGGCATCCCTTGGGCCGCTTGGTGGAGGTTTACTCCTGGTCTCCTACTAAAATCTGGTGTTGCTATTGTGATTGTGGTGTTTGACCCCGGTTCATTGTTTTCCTTTTTGAAGCTTTTCCTTTCCTTAGTGCATTCGAAAATAAGAGTGGCATGTTATCGTCTGTGTGAACTCCGTTCGAATTTAATACTTTCACTCCCCCTTGTGTGTGTGCGAGTTAATCCCACCTTGGTTGCAACCCTTAGAATTGGGGGCTTCATTAAGCCTTCATCGAGAAAACCGTTTGCTAACGCAGGTAGACCTTGGGCCGCCTAGTGGAGGTTTTCTTCGGGTCTCTTACTAACATCTGGTGTTGGTGTCGTGATTGCAGTGCTTGAACCACATGCCTCGGTTCCCTTTGTAAATATTTTCCCTTCCTTACTGCATTCCCTAATAATTGTGGTATATTCTCATCTGTGTGAATTTTGTTCAACTTTAATATTGCCTCTCCCCCTTGTGTGTGTGCATAATAATCCCACATTGTTTGCAGCCTTGAGAATTGCGTGGTTCATTAAGCCCTTCACCCACCAAACCATTTGGCAATTGAGGCAGCCCTTGGGTCACTTGGTGGAGGTTTCTCTCGATCTCCTACTAACATCTGGTGTTGGTGTCGTGATTGTGGTGTTTGACCCCAGTGACTCAGTTTCCTTTGTGAAGTTTTGCCTTTCCTTACTGCATTACCTTATAACAGTGGCATAATCCCGTCTGTGTGAATTCCATTCCATGTTAATACTGCCTCTCCCCCTTCTGTGTGTGTAATAATCCCACATTGGTTGCTTGGTGGATGTTTGCTCTTGGTCTCCTTCTAACATTTGGTGTCAGTGTCATGATTTTGGTGTTTGAGCCCCGTGCCTCTGTTCCCTTTGTGAAGCTTTGCCTTTCCTTACTGCATTCCCTAATAACAGTGGCATATTCTCATCTTGATGAATTACATTCCACTTTAATATTGTTTGTTACCATTTTGTGTGTGCGTAATAATCCCATGTTGATTGCATCCTTGAGAATTGGATGGTTCATTAATCCCTTCACCCACTTAACCATTTTCTAACGGAAGCAACCATTGGGTTTCTTGGTGGAGGTTTGCTACCGATCTCCTACTAACATCTGGTGTTGGTGTCATGATTGTGGTGTTTCACCCCTATGCCAAGGTTTGGATTTTGAAGCTTTTCCTTTCCTTACTGCATTCCCTAATGACAATGGCATATTCCCGTTTGCGTCAATGTCATTCCAGTTTAATAATGCCTCTGCCCCTTGTGTGTGTGCATAATAATTCCACATTGGTTGCAGCACTGAGACTTGGATGGTTCATTAAGCCCTTCACCCACCAAATCATTTGCGAACAGAGGCAACCGTGGGGTCTCTTGGTGGGGGTTTGCTCCCGGTCTCCTACTAACATTTGGTTTCGGTGTCGTGATTGTGGTTTTTAACCCCCATGGCTCCTTTCCCTTTGTGAAGATTTGTCTATGGTTATTGCATTCCCAAATAAGAGTGGCATATTCTTGTTTGCATGAACTCCATTCGACTTTAATACTACCTCTCCCCCTTTTGTCTGTGCATAATAATCCCACATTGGTTCCAACCTTGAGAATTGGGTGGTTCATTAAGCCCTTCACCCACCAAACCAGCTACCAAAGGAGGCAGTCGTGGGGTTGGTTAGTGGAGGGTTTTCTCTCAATTTCCTAGTAATATTTGGAGTTGGTGTCATGATTGTGGTGTTTGATCCTCATGCATCGTTTCCCTTTGGGAATTTTTTCCTTTCCTTATTGCATTCCTTACTAACAATGGCATATTCCCGTCTCCATGAAATCCATTCCACTTTAATATTGCCTCTCCCCCTTGTGTGTGTGCGTAATAATTCCACATTGGTTGCAGCCTTGAGAATTATGTGGTTCATTAAGCACTTCACACACCAAACCATTTGCCACTGGAGGTAGCCCTTGGATCGCTTGGTTGAGGTTTGCTCCCGTTCTCCTACTAACATCTGGTGTTGGTGTCGTGATTTTGGTGTTTCACCCCCATGCCACGGTTCCCATTTTGAAGCTTTTCCTTTCCTTACTGCATTCCCTAATAATAGTGGCATATTCTCGTTTGTGTGAATTTTGTTACACTTTAATACTACCTGTCCCCCTTGTGTGTGTGCATAATAATTCAACATTGGTTGTAGCCTTGAGAATTCCGTGGTTCATTAAGCACTTCACATACCAAACCATTTGCCAATGGAGGTATCCCTTGGGTCGCTTGGTTGAGGTCTGCTCCCATTCTTCTATTAACATCTAGTGGGATTTTGGTCTTTCACCCCTGTGCCACGGTTCCAATTTTGAAGCTTTGACTTTCCTTACTACATTCCCTAATAATAGTGGCATATACTCGTTTGCATGAATTTCGTTACACTTTAATACTAGATCTCCCTTTATGTGTGTGCATAATAATCCCACATTGGTTGCAACCTTAAGAATTGGCTGGTTCATGAAGCCCTTCACCCACCTAACCATTTTCCAATGGATGCAGCCCTTGGGCCGCTAGGTGAAGCTTTGCTCCCGATATCCTACTAACATCTGGTGTCAGTGTCGTGATTGTGGTGTTTGAACATCATGCCTCAGATCCCTTTGTGAATCTTTTCCTTTCCTTACTGCATTCCCTAATAACAATGGGATATTTCGGTCTGTGTGAATTTTGTTCTACTTTAATACTTCATCTCCCCATTATTTGTGTGCCTAGAAATCCCACATTGGTTGTAGCCTTGAAAATTGGGTGATTCATTAAGCACTTCACCCACCAAACCATTTGCTAATGTAGGTATCCCTTGGGCCACTTGGTGGAGGTTTTTCCTCGGTCTCCTACTAACATTTGGTGTTGATGTCTTGATTGTGGTGTTTGATCCCCGTTCCTTGTTTTCCTTTTTTAAGCTGTGCCTTTCCTTAGTGCATTCGAAAATAAGAGTGGCATATTCCCGTCTACGTGAACTCTGTTCGAATTTAATACTGCCTCTCTCCCTTTTGTTTGTGCGAAATAATCCCACATTGGTTTAAGCCCTTCACCGAGAAAACCATTTGCTAACAGAGGTAGTCCTTGGGATGCTTGTTGGAGGTTTTATTTGTGTCTCTGGTGTCGGTGTAGTGATTGTGGTGCTTGACCCCCATTCCTCGGTTCCCTTTTTGAAGCTTTTCCCTTCCTTACTACATTCCCTAATAACTGTGGCATATTCTCATCTGCGTGAATTTCGTTCAACTTTACTATTGCCTCTCCCCCTTGTGTGTGTGCGTAGTAATCGTACATTGTTTGCAACCTTGATAATTGAGTGGTTCATTAATCCCTTCACCCACCAAACCATTTTCCAACTGAGGCAACCCTTGGGTCGCTTGGTGTAGGTTTGCTCCTGATCTCCTACTAACATCTGGTGTTTGACCCCAGTGCCTCAGTTTCCTTTGTGAAGCTTTGCCTTTCCTTATTGCATTCCCTAATAATAGTGGCATATTCCCGTCTCTGTGAATTTCGTTCCAGGTTAATACTGTCTCTCCCCCTTCTTTGTGCGTAATAATCCCACATTGGTTGCAACCTTGAGAATTGGGTGGTTCGTTAAGCCCTTCACCCACCAAACGATTTTCCAAGGAAGGATGTCGTTGGGCGGCTTAGTGGGGTTTTGCTCATGGTCTCCGAATATTATTTGGTGTTGGTGTCGTGATTGTGGTGTTTGAACAACATGCCTCGGTTTTCTTTGCGAAGCTTTTCCTTTCCTTACTACATTCCCTATTAACAGTGGCATATTCTCATCTACGTAAATTTTGTTCCACTTTAATATTGTCTCTCCCACTTGCGCGTGCGTAATAATCCCACATTGTTGCAGCCTTGAGAATTCAGTGGTTCTTTAAGAATTTCACCCACGAAATTTTGTGCCAGCGGAGGCAGCCCTTGGGCCGCTTCATGGAGGTTTTCTCTTGGTCACGTACTAACATGTGTTGTCAATGTCGTGATTGTGGTGTTTGATCTCCGTACCTCGGTTCTCTTTGTGAATATTTGCCTTTCCTTATTGCATTCCCTAATAACAATGGATTATTCTTGTCTTCGTGAAGTCCATTCCACGTTAATACTGCCTCTCCCCCTTGTGTGTGTCCGTAATATTCCCATATTTGTTGCAACTTTGAGAATTGGGTGGTTCATTAAACTGTTCACCCACAAAACCATTTGCCAACAGAGGCATCCATTGGGCGGCTTGGAGGAGTTTTTCTCCCGGTCTCTTACTAACATCTGGTTTCGATGTGGTGATTGTGATGTTTGGACCCCATGCCTTGGTTCGCTTTGTGAGGCTTTGCCTTTCCTTACTGCATTCCCTAATAAAAGTGGCATATTCATGTTTGCGTGAATTCCGTTCCACTTTAATATTGTCTCTCCCACTTGTATGTGTGCGTAATAATGCCACATTGGTTGCGGCCTTGAGAATTAAGTGGTTCATTAAGTCCTTTAACCACCAAACCATTTGACAATAGAGGTAACGCTTGGGTTGCTTGGTGGATGTTCTCTCTTGGTCTCCTTCTAACATTTGGTGTCAATGTCGTGATTTTAGTTTTGGACCCCCATGCTTCATTTCCATTTAGGAAGCTTTTCCTTTCATTATTGCATTCCCAAATAAGAGTGGAATATTCCCGCCTGTGTGAACTCCCTTCGATTTTAATACTATCTCTCCCCCTTGGGTGTGTGTGTAATAATCCCACATTGGTTGCAGCCTTGAGAATTGGGTGGTTCATTAAGCCCTTCACACACCAGACAATTTACCAACAGAGGCAACCCTTGGGTCTCTTGGTGGAGGTTTGCTATTGGTTTCCTACTAACATTCGATGTTGGTGTCGTGATTGTGGTGTTTCACCCCCATTCCACGGTTCCTATTTTTAACCTTTGTCTTTCCTAATTTCATTCCCTAATAACGGTGGCATGGTCCTGTTTGCATGAATGTCGTTCCAATTTATTACTGCCTCTCCCCCTTGTGTGTGTGTGTAATAATCCCACATTGGTTGCAACGTTGAGAATTGGGTGGCTCATTAAGCCCTTCACGCACCAATTTTTTTTCCAATGGAGGCAGTCTTGGGGACGATTGGTGGAGGTTTGCTCCCCGTATCCTACTAACATATGTTGTTGGTATCTTGATTGTGGTGTTTGACGCCCACGCCCCAGTTCCCTTTATGAAGCTTTGCCTTTACTTACTGCATTACTTACTAACAGTGGCATATTTCCGTCTACATGAAATCCATTCCACTTTAATATTTCCACTCCCCCTTGTGTGTGTACGTAATAATTCCACATTGGTTGCAGCCTTGAGAATTGCGTGGTTCATTAAGCCCTTAACACACCAAACCATTTTCCAACGGAGGCATCCCTTGGATCGCTTGGTGGAGGTTCTCTCCCGGTCTCCTACTAACATCTAGTGTTGGTGTTGTGATTGTGGTGTTTCACCCTTGTGCCAGTGTTCCCATTTTGAAGCTTTGCCTTTCCTTATTGCATTCCTTAATAACAGTGGCATATTCACGCTTGCATGAATGTCGTTCCACTTTAATACTGCCTCTCCCCCTTGTGTGTGTGCATAATAATCTCACATTGGTTGCAACTTTGAGAATAGGGTGGTTCATTAAGCCCTTTACCCACCAAACCATTTTCCAATGGAAAAAAACCCTTGGGATGGTTGGTGGATGTTTTCTCTTGGTCTCCTTCTAACATTTGGTGTCGGTGTCATGAATTTGGTGTTTGAGCCCCGTGCCTCTGTTCCCTTTGTGAAGCTTTTCCTTTCCTTACTTCATTCCCTAATAACAGTGGCATATTCTTGTCTTGATGAATTACGTTCCACTTTAATATTGTTTCTCACCGTTGTGTGTGTGAGTAATAATCCCATGTTGATTGCAGCCTTAAGAATTGGAAGGTTCATTAAGCCCTTAACCCACCTAACCATTTGCTAATGGAGGCAGCCATTGGGTCGCTTGGTGGAGGTTTGCTCCCGGTCTCCTACTAACATCTGTTGTTGGTGTCGTTATTGTGATGTTTCACCCCTGTGCCAAGGTTTCGAGTCTGAAGCTTTGCCTTTCCTTATTGCATTCCCTAATGACAATGGCATATTCCCATTTGCGTGAATGTCGTTCCACTTTAATACTGCCTCTCCCCCTTGTGTGTGTGCATAATAATTCCACATTGATTCCAGCACTGAGAATTGGATGGTTCATTAAGCCCTTCATTAACCAAATCATTTGCCAACAGAGGCGGCTGTGGGGCCACTTGGTGGGGGTTTGCTCCCGGTCTCCTACTAACATTTGGTGTCAGTTTCGTGATTGTGGTTTTTGACCCCCATGCCTCCTTTCCCTTTGTGAAGATTTGTCTTTGGTTATTGCATTCCCAAATAAGAGTGGCATATTCTCATCTAGGTGAACTCCATTTGACTTTAATACTACCTCTCCCCCTTTTGTGTGTGCGTAATAATCCCACATTGGTTCTAGCCTTGAGAATTGAGTGGTTCATTAAGTCCTTCACCCACCAAACCAACTACCAAAGGAGGCAGTCGTGGGGTTGGTTTATGGAGGTTTGCTCTCGATTTCCTAGTAACATTTGGAGTTGGTGTCATGATTGTGGTGTTTGACTCCCATGCATCGGTTCCCTTTGTGTTATAACCCTAAATTGCACCATGCATGTTTACCTGGCATCAGGCCAACTCATTTCCCTTCATTACCAAATCCATGCTGAACAGACTCTTCAAAAAACCTCTTAAAACAAGTAACCCGCGCCCTAACCCATTACTGGGCGTGTTGAAACACTGGCAGGCCTTATACTACATGCGTTGGAACGCTGGTTGGCCCACTATAGCACGCGTTTACCTAACAAAGCAAAAAATCAGGAAAGTTTCCTTCGGGACAAAAAGATTTGGGTCAGTTAACTGGAACTCCCAGCCATGCATGGCCGAGAGTTCGTCTAAAACCCTAGCTCCTTCTAGCCTATAAAAGAAGGGGTAGGGGTACTGTTCAAAGGAGGAAAATCATAGCAAAGAAACTCTAGCCAATTGCCGAATCCATTTTGTCCCAACCCTTTAGCCTTTCCTCAAGCTTTAGGAGAATTCAAGCAAAGCAATTGGAGGACAAAGAAGAGGAGGAGCCCAGGATCAGGATCGAGGAACGGTGGCCGGTCTCTATAATCATTGTAAGTTGATTCATCTTGAGATTAATAAAAAGATACTTTTCCCGTCCCAAATGCATGATTCTTATGTGTTTCATTTGATTTATGTTTAATCTCTAATCCTCTAGTAGAACAATAGCATGCATGCATAGTTTTGTCTTGATTGCAGGATCGCTTTTTGGAAGGAGCAACAGAAGCAACGGGATAAAGCTCAACGGAGGATCTACACCAACCGTCGATAAAAAGGTTAGTTGGTTCTTCCCATGTTTGCATGTGAAAAAGGGTTTTAGGTTTGGGGTAGAAGGTTAAAAGTAATTTCTTAAGGGTCATGATCTGCATGCAAGTTAAGCCCTAGCTTGTTAGTCCGTAGGGTATAATTTCCCAACAACACTTTGTGAAGCTTTTCCTTTCCTTATTGTATTCCTTACTAACAATGGCATATTAACGTCTCCATGAAATCCATTCCACTTTAATACTGCCTCTCCCCCTTGTGTGTGTGCGTAATAATTCCACATTGGTTGCCGCCTTGAGAATTATGTGGTTCATTAAGCACTTCACACACCAAATCATTTGCCAATGGAGGTAGCCCTTGGGTCGCTTGGTTGAGGTTTGCTCCCATTCTCCTACTAACATCTGGTGTTGGTGTTGTGATTTTGGTGTTTCACCCCCGTGCCACAGTTCCCATTTTGAAGCTTTGCCTTTCCTTACTGCATTCCCTAATAATAGTGGCATATTCTCGTTTGCGTGAATTTCGTTCCACTTTAATACTACCTCTCCCCTTGTGTGTGTGCATAATAATCCCACATTGGTTGCAGCCTTGAGAATTGGCTGGTTCATGAAGCCCTTCACCCATTGTTATCGCGCAGTTTGTATTTTAGGTCACAGGCTATAGGGTATTGGACAAACTGGCGTAACAAGAACCTTCGCCACCCACTGTCACCTCGATGGGGAGGTTCTTTCTATTTAGGGAGGTTATCCCAAGGGAGACGTCCCCGGTAACCTGGGGTTTGAAGAGGAAAAGAGTAGAAGGTTAAGAGTTTAGGTTTTCCCTCCTCTCAGGTTACCACCAGTATTAGATATTTCGGCTAATCAGCCAATAAAGAAGTGAAGTCCCTGTTGAGAACACCTGCCCGGAACAAGACAATAAAAACACTATATGTATATTTGCAGGTTACAATTCAAAGGGTTCGTACTTCTTGATTATCTGATTTCATTTAACAAGCAATATAATAGACAGAATGAGGTCAACGTTCAGCTAAATAGCCTATGCAAGATCAACAATTCATCAATGTCTACAAGAATGACCAAGCCAACAGTATTTTAAATCAACATTAGCGCAATAAATGCTTGACGTCATGATTAATTGCTTATTTGCTAGTTAGAAAGGTTGTTGCGTCAAGTATGACGTCAGCCTAGGTTAGTTAGGGTTTCAAAATTTGAAATTTGAAAGATGATTTTACACAACAAAAGCTCAACGTTGTAAGTCTAACCAGTGCCTTAGGGTAAAATGGAGTCAAAAGCAAGGGCAAAAGATCTCAGGAGGACTTAAACTTAGAGACCAGAAGGTAGGGTTTCAAGGTGCTGCAATGGCAGGGCCCTAGAATCAAAACCCTAAGGGAAGGAGGCTCACTCCGGTGTTGCTTAAGCAAGGCCTCGTGCTCCTTCCTCTTTCTCTAAATACACTTGGCAAAACGGCTAGCTTCAAAGTACAGACTTAAGGGAGAAAGTGTTGCAAGGGCAAGGCTTTCAAACCCTAGAAGGTTAAAACCCTAGGTGTAGATTCAACCAGGCCTAGGACGTCTCCTCTTTTCAACCTATAACTTTAATGCTAACTCAGAAAAAGGGATAATAGTGTAGCAATGGCTAGGCTATATCTTCCTTTATCAATGGCTAAAACAATTTCTCAAACATGCGGACATATAGCAATGACCTATTAGTGTGCTTGCTACCTAGGGTTTCAAGATTCAACAATATAATAGCAAAATGTAAGAAATTTAGCTTACAACCATTCACTTAAGAAGTTTTGCATGAAAATTCACTTACATATCATGAAGAATGCATAATCAAACCCTAGTTGTAAACCTTCCATGAGAGAAACACCATAAATGCCAAGAAAAATCCTCCAAGAAGAGTTGCACCTCACTTTAAAAGACCAAGATCACCAAACTAGGGCGCAAGTTTTAGATATCACAAGAGAGTGAGTTGTGTTATCTTCAAAATGAGGAAAAACGTCCTCAATTTATACTAATCCATGACCTTTCAATTAAAAAATAGGTCATTAAAAAGGCCGACAAGGATGACTACAAAATCTACACTATTTTTTCATTAACTGCTAGAAAAATGACATAATATGAGAAAAAGGTGGGACGTCAAGCCCTTCTGAGGGAGATGTTGGCCCTTTTTGGGCATATCCAACATCCAGAAGCCAGACGTTATCCCTTCTAGGGATCCTCCAAGCTGCCACATGTGCCAAATAGCCTCATCACACTGCCACACGCTCAAGATAATGTCCAGGTCTCCTGGGTGACGTCTGTCCATCAAAGGCAAATGTTCCATCTGCAGTGGGTGATTCCCCCTATGTCGGGCTCTGCCAAAGTGTCCTGGGTGGAATGTCCTTCTTTATTCCTGTGCAAAGGCTCATCATAACGTTGTCCTATCTCTGCCATCCCAGCAACCATATAATGGGCTCTTCAGCCCCATGGAGGTCCGAGCTAGTCATATCCCGATGTGTACCGGTCCATTGATACCTGTCCGTCGGGTATGGTCCTGCACATCAAAAACTTCGCCCTCCACGGGCTCATTATTCCTTGGGATCATAGAAATGTCAATCATATTTCATCATTAAATTTATCAAATACATGCATAAAACCCCTAGCATATCATCTAATAGCTCAAAGACATTACACTGATCTACTATACAAAGTTGAAGAAATAGACAGAATAACCTATTGGGCCAGTATCCATAAGAAGAAGAAAGTTTCCACAGAAGATTATTCAAACCATGTAACATGAAGTGATATGGTCTAAGGATGTCCAGTCATAAGGAAGACTAGGGGTAGGTATTGTCCGTGGGTGCCTTTGTAGGAGGTGAGCTGTACCCGTCATGGATGCACTTTTTCCAAGCCCCTTTATTGCCTTTATTCTTTTCTTATTATTTTTTTTTCTTTCTTTTTTACTTCAAGGTAAGACTAGAGGACACTGCCTTGGTGTGGTGACCAGAGCTGACAGTGTTACCCACTAGTATTTTCACAGAAATGATAAGGCTTGTTATCCCCGATATCTAGGGATAACTAGGAGATCATGTCTCGAGGCCCACATGGTCCTATACATGGAGTACTAAGAGCGGGATTGACTTGAGAATGGCCCTGGAGGGCCCATCTCTTTTCTTCTTTGTCAGATTTGTCCTGTCAACAGTAGCAGTTTCCATCACCGCCGACCTGGGCTTGCATCGAAGAGGACTCTTGCTCCATGAGGTAATTGGTTCGAGGTATCATGGTATGTGTCATATTTGATTGTTATAACCTTCTTATATATGCATTAGGTTCCTTCCATTTCGGATGACTGCTTGGATCTTACACTAATCCACTTGACCATTGTTGGGGTGATTGATGGGGTAACTTAGCAAGCTGGTATTCATGGGTTTTGGTTAGCCACCAATGGGGATTTGCAGAGCCATCGTCCTCTCCCACCATCTTATCAATTTTACATCTTATACCCCGCTCATCCATCCCATTCCCCTAGTCTGGCCATTAGGATGACCTTTCAGAGCTACATCTTGTCTTGTGGGAAGAAGGGGCTAAAGGCCCAGGGGGTAAAAGAAACTGGTAAAAGATAAAAGCCATAGGAAATAAAACCTAGAGATACTTCTCCCAGGGGATCCCCGAGAAGGCAATAGAAATCCTATCGATAAGAAACTAAAGGGACCCTAAGAAAAATAATAATAATAAAAACAAGACCTAACCAAGAGGATGGGAGGTCTCATCACGAGCCGGCCCATTATGTCCATAGGTATTTAGCAGTATGACATTGCCACCATCTGGTCACCAAGCCAGGGCAGTGACCTTTGGTTGCATGGCCAAAGGAAAGGGGGTCTCATCACGAGCCAACCTTATCATTTCTGYGAAGATACCAGTGGGTAACGCTGTCAGCTCTGGCCACTAAGCCAAGGCAGTGTCCTCTGGTCAAACCTTGAATAAAAAAGCAATAAAAGAAAGATGAGGCAATAAAAGGGCTTGGAAAAAATGCATCCATGACGCGTACAACTCGCCTCCTACAAAGGCACCCAACAGATGACACATGCCCTTAGGTCTTACTATGACTAGACATCCCTAAAAACCATATCACCTCATTAAACATGGCTTGAATGATCCTTTGAGGAAACTTTCCATCTCTTGTGGGTATTATCCCAATAGGTTGTCCTATTGGTTTCCTTAGCTTTGTATAGTAGATCTGTGTAATATCTTTGAGCTCTTAGATGATACGTTAGGGATTTCATGCATGTATTTGATAACTTTAATAATGAAATGTGATTTACATTGCTATGATGTCTAGGACTAATGAGCCCATGGAGGGCGTAGTCTTTGATGTGTAGGACCATACCGGGCGGACAGGTACTAGAGGATCGGTGCACATGGGGAGATGATTAGCTCGGACCTCCATGGGGCTGGAGAGCCCATCATATGGTTGCTGGGATGGCAGAGTCAAGACAACATCATGATGAGCCCTTGCATGAAGAAGACAGAAGGACGCCCTCACCAGGACACTGTGGCAGAGATCTGACCTATGGGGATCATCCCCTGCAGATTGGATGATGGCCTTGATGGATAGGATGCCACCCAGGAAAGGCTGGACGTTTTCTGGAGCAGATGGCAATGTGCTGGGCTTGTTTGGAACATGTGACAGGTTGTAGGAGCCCTAGAGGGGCCAACGTTCTGCTTCTGGATGATGATTATGCCCTGAAAGGGCCAACGTCTCCCTCAGAGGGGCCTGATGTCTCCCATTTTAGCTCATTGTTGGCATTTTTAGCATTTAATGTGAAAAATAATTGAATAATGATAAGTCAGCCTTGTCGGCTGTTTTTAATGACCTATTTTGTAATTAAAAGTCATTTGGATCATATATATTGAGGACGTTGAGCCTCATTTTGACATAACACAACTTGCTCTCTTGTGAGAGATACTCTTTTTAGCTCTTGTATTGGTTATTTTTGTCTTTTGGAGTTGAGGCGCTACACTTGGAGGATTATCTTTGGCATATGCATGGTGCTTTTTATCATTGGAAGGTGTTACAACTAGGGTTTGATTTGGCTCCTCATTGATTTGTAAGTATATTTTGCATGTAAAACTTCTTTATTGAATGGTTGTAGGTAGAATTGCTTACTTTTATGGTTACATTGTTAGTATTTTCTTAATCATTAAAACCCTAGGGAGCAATCACATAAGTAGGTTGTTGCTTCATGTCCCCATGATAAAATCTTGATTAGCCATTTGATTAGCCATAGCTACACTAGTTCATCTTTTTCTTGAGTTAGTTTGAAACATAGATTGAAGAAAGAAGACATCCTAGGCCTAATTTATTTTACACCTAGGGTTTGACTTCTAGGGTTTTGAAAAGCCTTGTCCCCAAGCAACACTTTTAATCCATAGATCTATCTTTTATAGCTAGCCATTTTGCCAAAGAGTCTTAAGGAAAGAGGGAGGAGCATGAGGCCTAGCTTTAGCTACACCGGAATGAGCCTTCTCCCCTTAGGGTTTTGATTTAGTGGCCCTGCCATTGCAGCACCATTAAACCTAACCCTCCCGTCCTTAGGTTTAAGTCATTCCAAGCCATTATCCTTTCTCCATTTGACTCCATTAACCCAAGGCACTAGTCTAAACTAAAACGTTGAGCTTTTTGGTGTTAAAACAACCTCTTTCAAACTCTAAATTGTGAAAACCTACTAACCCTAACGTCTTACTAACCCTAGTTTTGATGATGACGTCTTGGCCTCTTTGAACTCTTGTTTGGTCTAAAAGTTGCGGCTAGGTCATCCCTTGATAGCCATAGAAGTGTTGAGTATTTTCATTGGTTCATTTTGCAAAAACGTCCACTTCTTCACCTATCAAACTAACCCTAACCATAAGGTGACCTCACACTTAATTTGATCTCTTGTTTGGCATAAAACATTGTGATATTGTCACCCTTTTGATAGGCTTTGAGTTGCTGATTATTTTCACAAGTTTAATTAACAAAACATTCTTCTCTTTCCCTTTCAAAAGTAACTTAGAAATAGGGCTGACGTCACCCTAAATCTGCATAGTGATGCAACAACAATATTGGTGTATGAGCACATTTATTGCATTGTGATATAATAAGGATTGATTTTATGCATTGAATGCAAGTATCACTTTGTATTTATGAATAAGTATTATAAGCCTTTGTCTTTATTTGCAATCATTGACTTCGTCAATAATTACATCTATTATTTCTCATATGTGTTAAAGATAGTCATTGATATTTTGAAGTACTAACCACTGCAGCACACTTTTAGTTTTATTTGCCTTGTCTCACAAACAGGTGCCTTTCTCTCTGGAATACCTTCACTCTTGACTATCTCTCTTGGCAGTAATCTGTGAAAGGAAACCCTTATCTTGATTCTTTAGACATTTAGACCTTTTAGACACCCAGATTACTAGGGACGTCTCCCTTTGGATTAGCCACCCTAAATAGAAAGAGCTCCCCATCGAGGTGACAGTGGGTGGGGAAGCTCCTGTTACGCCAGTTTGAGCCTTGACTTCAAGATACCTAAACCTTTCCTACAAACTGTGCGATAACATTTTGGCACCGTTGCCAGGGAACACTGAGTCTATTTTCCTCAACGACAAACCTTTGGTAAGCCTTGTTTCAGAAGCCTTTCTTATAAGCTTACCTGGCGACTCCACTACCTTTTTTCCCCCTATTCTTTGGTAGTTTCAAGAAAACTATCTGGCGACTCCATTTATGACGAAGCCAACAATGACTTCACAATGGGATCCCGGGAGCTATAAACCCTTAGACATGAGCAAAATCCCAGGATACCCAAGACAAATGCCCCCTACTTCCAAGAGATGGTTCCCTAAATTCATTGTTGGCAATGGGGAAAGAGCTGAACTTCATATGAGTGAATTTTATTCCTACTTTATGCTCAACCCTGTTGCTGATGAGGCTGAAGATATAGTAATGAAACTCTTTTCAAAAAATCTTCATGGAGATGCTAAGAAATGGTATGATAACCTTCCTAATGCTAGCATCACCTCCATGGACCAATTTGAAGAAGTCTTTCTTAAAAAATGGGGCATTCAACCAGAAGACATCCCAATATTACAAAAAAATCTTGAAGATATAAGACAAGGTGAGAATGAAACCCTGTTTGACTTTCAGAGTAGGTTTGAAGGCATTCTATTTCGGATTCCTGCAACCCATTATCCTGGAGAAGAGTATATTGTCCATCTCTATACCCATGCG
>ML778644.1:950059-961387 GCA_009831015.1 Picea engelmannii | reverse complement strand
ATGGAGGAAACCCTTGGGCTGCTTGGTGGATGTTTGCTCTTGGTATCCTTCTAACATTTGGTGTCGGTGTTGTGATTTTGGTGTTTGAGCCCCGTGCCTCTGTTCCCTTTGTGAAACTTTGCCTTTCCTTACTTCATTCCCTAATAACAGTGGCATATTTTCATCTTGATGAGTTATGTTCCAATTTAATATTGTTTCTCACCGTTGTGTGTGTGCGTAATAATCCCATGTTGATTGCAGCCTCAAGAATTGGAAGGTTCATTAATCCCTTAACCCACCTAACCATTTGCTAACGGAGGCAGCCATTGGGTCACTTGTTGGAGGTTTTCTCCCGGTCTCCTACTAACATCTATTGTTGGTGTCGTGTTTGTGGTGTTTCACCCCTGTGCCAAGGTTTCAATTCTGAAGCTTTGTCTTTCCTTATTGCATTCCCTAATGACAATGGCATATTCCTGTTTGCGTGAATGCCGTTCCACTTTAATACTCCCTCTCCCCCTTCTGTGTGTGCATAATAATTCCACATTGGTTCCATCACCGAGAATTTTCCAACGGAGGCAACCGTGGGGCCGCCTGGTGGGGTTTTTCTCTAGGTCTCCTACTAACATTTGGTGTCGGTTTCATGATTGTGGTTTTTTACCCCCATGCCTCCTTTCCCTTTGTGAAGATTTGTCTTTGGTTATTGCATTCCCAAATAAGAGTGGCATATTCTCATCTGCGTGAACTCCATTCGACTTTAATACTACCTCTCCCCCTTTTGTGTGTGCGTAATAATCACACATTGGTTCCAACCTTGAGAATTGAGTGGTTCATTAAGCCCTTCACCCACCAAACCAACTACCAAAGGAGGCAGTCCTGGGGACAGTTTGTGGAGGTTTTCTCTCTATTTCCTAGTGTCAGTGTCATGATTTTGGTTTTGGACCCCCATGCTTCATTTCCATTTATAATCTTTGCCTTTCATTATTGCATTCCCAAATAAGAGTGGCATATTCCCGCCTGCGTGAACTCCGTTCGATTTTAATACTACCTCTCCCCCTTGGGTGTGTGTGTAATAATCACACATTGGTTGCAGCCTTGAGAATTGGGTGGTTCATTAAGCCCTTAAGACACCAAACAATTTTCCAACGGAGGCAACCCTTGGGTCTCTTGCTGGAGGTTTTCTATTGGTTTCCTACTAACATTCGGCATTGGTGTTGGTGTCGTGATTGTGGTGTTTCACCCACGTTCCATGGTTCCTATTTTTAAGCTTTGTCTTTCCTTACTGCATTCCCTAATAATGGTGGCATGTTCCCATTTGCCTAAATGTCGTTCGAATTTAACACTTCCTCTCCCCCTTGTGTGTGTGCGTAATAATCCCACATTGGTTGCAACGTTGAGAATTGGGTGGTTCATTAAGCCCTTCACCCACCAAACAATTTTCCAACGGAGGTAGTCATGGGAACGATTGGTGGAGCTTTGCTCCCAGTCTTCTACTAACATCTGTTGTTGGTGTCTTGATTGTGGTGTTTGATGCCCATGCCCCGTTTCCCTTTATGAAGCTTTGCCTTTACTTACTGTGTTACTTACTAACAGTGGCATATTTCCGTCTACATGAAAACCATTCCACTTTAATACTTCCGCTCCCCCTTGTGTGTGTGTGTAATAATTCCACATTGGTTGTAGCCTTGAGAATTGTGTGGTTCATTAAGCCCTTAACACACCAAACCATTTTCCAATGGAGGCATACCTTGGATCGCTTGGTGGAGGTTCTCTCCCTGTCTCCTACTAACATCTGATGTTGGTGTTGTGATTGTGGTGTTTCACCCTTGTGCCAGGGTTCCCATTTTGAAGCTTTGCCTTTCCTTACTGCATTCCTTAATAACAGTGGCATGTTCCCGTTTGCGTGAATGTCGTTCCACTTTAATACTGCCTCTCCCCCTTGTGTGTGTGCATAATAATCCCACACTGGTTGCAACGTCGAGAATTCGGTGGTTCATTAAGCCCTTTACCCACCAAACCATTTTCCAATGGAGGAAACCCTTGGGCTGCTTGGTGGATGTTTGCTCTTGGTCTCCTTCTAACATTTGGTGTCGATGTCGTGATTTTGGTGTTTGAGCCACGTGCCTCTGTTCCCTTTGTAAAGATTTTCCTTACCTTACTTCATTCCCTAATAACAGTGGCATATTCTTGTCTTGATGAATTACGTTCCACTTTAATATTGTTTCTCACCATTGTGTGTGTGCGTAATAATCCCATGTTGATTGCAGCCTTAAGAATTAGAAGCTTCATTAGGCCCTTCAACCACCTAACCTTTTGGTAACGGAGGCAGCCATTGGGTTGCTTGGTGGAAGTTTGCTCCGGGTCTCCTACTAACGTCTGGTGTTGGTGTCGCGATTGTGGTGTTTCACCCCTATGCCAAGGTTTCGATTCTGAAGCTTTGCCTTTCCTTATTGCATTCGCTAATGAGAATGGCATATTCCCGTTTGCGTGAATGTCGTTCGACTTTAATACCGCCTCTCCACCTTATGTGTGTGCATAATAATTCCACATTGGTTACATCACTGAGAATTGAATGGTTCATTAAGCCTTTCACCTACCAAATCATTTGCCAACTGAGGAAGCTGTGGGGCCGCCTGGTGGGGGTTTTCTCCCAGTCTTCTAGTAACATTTGGTGTCGGTTTCTTGATTGTGGTTTTTGACTCCCATCCCTCCTTTCCCTTTGTGAAGATTTGTCTTTGGTTATTGCATTCCCAAATAAGTGTGGGATATTCTCATCTGCGTGAACTCCATTCGACTTTAATACTACCTCTCCCCCTTTTGTGTGTGCGTAATATTCCCACATTCGTTCCAGCCTTGAGAATTGAGTGGTTCATTAAGCCCTTCACCCACCAAACCAACTACCAAAGGAGACAGTCATGGGGTCTGTTTGTGGAGGTTTGCTCTCAATTTCCTAGTGTCAGTGTCGTGATTTTGGTTTTTGACCCCCATGCTTCATTTCCCTTTATGAAGCTTTGCCTTTCATTATTTCATTCCCAAATAAGAGTGGCATATTTCTGCCTACGTGACCTCCGTTCGATTTTAATACTACCTCTCCCCCTTGGGTGTGTGCGTAATAATCCCACATTGGTTGAAGCCTTGAGAATTGGGTGGTTCATTAAGTCCTTCACACACCAAACAATTTGCCAATGGAGGCAAACCTTGGGTCTCTTTCTGGAGGTTTGCTATTGGTTTCCTACTAACATTCGGTGTTGGTGTCGTGATTGTGGTGTTTCACCCCCGTTCAAGGGAACCTGTTCCATGGTTACTATTTTTAAGCTTTGTCTTTCTTTTTGCATTCCCTTTTAATGGTGGCATGTTCCTATTTGCGTGAATGTTGTTCCAATTTAATATTGTCTGTCTCCCTTGGGTGTGTGCATAATAATCCCACATTGGTTGCAACGTTGAGAATTGGGTGGTTCATTAAGCCCTTCACGCACCAAATAATTTTCCAACGGAGGTAGTTCCAGGGACGATTGGTGGAGGTTTGCTCCCTTTCTCCTACTAACATCTGTTGTTGGTGTATTGATTATGGTGTTTGACGCCCATGCCCCAGTTCCCTTTATGAATCTTTGCCTTTACTTACTGCGTTACTTACTAACAGTGGCATATTTCCGTCTACATGAAATCCATTTCACTTTAATAATTACGCTCCCCCTTGTGCATGTGCGTAATAATTCCACATTGGTTGCAGCCTTGTGAATTGTGTGGTTCATTAAGCCCTTAACACACCAAACAATTTGCCAACGGAGGCATCCCTTGGCTCGCTTGGTGGAGGTTCTCTCCCGGTCTCCTACTAACATCTGGTGTTGGTGTTGGGATTTTGGTGTTTCACCCTTGTGCCAGTGTTCCCATTTGGAAGCTTTGCCTTTCCTTACTGCATTCCTTAATAACATTGGCATATTCCGGTTTGCGTGAGTGTCGTTCCACTTTAATACTGCCTCACCCCCTTGTGTGTGTGCGTAATAATCCCACACTGGTTGCAACGTTGAGAATTGGGTGGTTCATTAAGCCCTTTACCCACCAAACTATTTTCCAATGGAGGAAACCCTTGGGATGCTTGGTGGATGTTTTCTCTTGGTATCCTTATAACATTTGGTGTCAGTGTCGTGATTTTGGTGTTTGAGCCCCGTGCCTCTGCTCCCTTTGTGAAACTTTGCCTTTCCTTACTTCATTCCATAATAACAGTGGCATATTCTCGTCTTGATGAATTACGTTCCAATTTAATATTGTTTCTCACCATTGTGTGTGTGCGTAATACTCCCATGTTGATTGTAGCCTCAAGAATTGGAAGGTTCATTAAGCCCTTAACCCACCTAGCCATTTGCTAATGGAGGCATCCATTGGGTCGCTTGGTGGAGGTTTGCTCGCGGTCTCCTTCTAACATCTGGTGTTGGTGTCGTGTTTGTGGTTTTTCACCCCTGTGCCAAGGTTTCAATTCTGAAGCTTTGCCTTTTCTTATTTCATTCCCTAATGACAATGGCATATTCCTGTTTGCGTGAATGTGATTCCGCTTTAATACTGCCTGTCCCACTTGTGTGTGTGCATAATAATTCCACATTGGTTCCATCACTGAGAATTGGATGGTTCATTAAGCCCTTCACCGAAAAAATCATTTGCCAACGGAGGCAGCCGTGGGGCCGCCTGGTGGGGTTTTTCTCCCGGTCTCCTACTAACATTTGATGTCAGTTTTGTGATTGTGGTTTTTGACCCCCATGCCTCCTTTCCCTTTGTGAAGATTTGTCTTTGGTTATTGCATTCCCAAATAAGAGTGGCATATTCTCATCTGCGTGAACTCCATTCGAATTTAATACTACCTATCCCCCTTTTGTGTGTGCATAATAATCCCACATTGGTTCCAGCCTTTAGAATTGTGTGGTTCATTAATCCCTTCACCCACCAAACCAATTACCAAAGGAGGCAGTCGTGGGGACGATTTGTGGAGGTTTGCTGTTGATTTCCTAGTGTCGGTGTCGTGATTTTGGTTTTGGACCCCCATGGTTCATTTGTCTTTATGAAGCTTTGCCTTTCTTTATTGCATTCCCAAATAAGAGTGGCATATTCCTGCCTACATGAGCTCTGTTCAATTTTAATACTACCTCTCCCCCTTGGGTGTGTGCGTAATAATCCCACATTGGTTATAGCCTTGAGAATTGGGTGGTTCATTAAGCCCTTCACACACCAAACAATTTGCCAACGAAGGAAACCCTTGGGTCTTTTGCTGGAGGTTTTCTATTGGTTTCCTACTAACATTCGGTGTTGGTTTCGTGATTGTGGTGTTTCACCCTCGTTCCATGGTTCCTATTTTTAAGCTTTCTCTTTCCTTACTGTGTTCCCTAATAACGGTGGCATGTTCTCATTTGCCTGAATGTCGTTCCAATTTAATACTGCCTCTCCCCCTTGTGTGTGTGTGTAATAATCCCACATTGGTTGCAACGTTGAGAATTGGGTGGTTCATTAAGCCCTTCACGCACCAAACAATTTTCCAACGTAGGCAGTCCTGGGGACGATTGGTGGAGGTTTTCTCCCCGTCTCCTACTAACATCTGTTGTTGGTGTCTTGATTATGGTGTTTGCTACCCATGCCCCGTTTCCCTTTATGAAGCTTTGCTTTTACTTACTGGGTTACTTACTAACAGTGGCATATTTTCATCTGCATGAAATCCATTCCACTTAAATACTTCCGCTCCCCCTTGTGTGTGTGCGTAATAATTCCACATTGGTTGCAGCCTTGAGAATTGCATGGTTCATTAAACCCTTAACACACCAAACCATTTGCCAATGGAGGCATCCCTTGGATCGGTTGGTGGAGGTTCTCTCCTGGTCTCCTACTAACATCTAGTGTTGGTGTTGTGATTGTGGTGTTTCACCCTTGCGCCAGGGTTCCCATTTTTCAGCTTTGCCTTTCCTTACTGCATTCCTTAATAACAGTGGCATATTCCCGTTTGCGTGAATGTCGTTCCACTTTAATACTGCCTCTCCCCCTTGTGTGTGTGCGTAATAATCCCACACTGGTTGCAACGTTGAGAATTGGGTGGTTCATTAAGCCCTTTACCTACCAAACCATTTTCCAATGGAGGAAACCCTTGGGCTTCTTGGTGGATGTTTTCTCTTGGTCTCCTTCTAACATTTGGTGTCAGTGTCGTGATTTTTGTGTTTGAGTCATGTGCCTCTGTTCCCTTTGTGAAGCTTTCCTTTTCCTTACTTCATTCCCTAATAACAGTGGCATATTCTCATCTTGATGAATTATGTTCCACTTAAATATTGTTTCTTAGCGTTGTGTGTGTGCGTAATAATCCCATGTTGATTGCAGCCTTAAGAATTGGAAGCTTCATTAGGCCCTTCACCCACCTAACCATTTGCTAACAGAGGAAGCCATTGGGTCGCTTGGTGGAGGTTTGCTACCGGTCTCCTACTAACATCTTGTGTTGGTGTCGTGATAGTGGTGTTTCACCCCTGTGCCAAGGTTTCGATTCTGAAGCTTTGCCTTTCCTTATTGCATTTGCTAATGACAATGGCATATTACCATTTGCGTGAATGTCGTTCGACTTTAATACCACCTCTCCGCCTTATGTGTGTGCATAATAATTCCACATTGGTTCCATCACTGAGAATTGGATGGTTCATTAAGTCCTTCA
The DNA here is from genome assembly GCA_009831015.1 of Picea engelmannii. Taxonomy (NCBI): domain Eukaryota; kingdom Viridiplantae; phylum Streptophyta; class Pinopsida; order Pinales; family Pinaceae; genus Picea; species Picea engelmannii. The sequence continues at coordinate 954,738 of ML778644.1, read as the reverse complement.
CCCACCAAATCATTTGCCAATGGAGGCAGCCATGCGGCCACCTCGTGGGGGTTTGCTCCCGGTATCCTACTAACATTTGGTGTCGGTTTTGTGATTGTGGTTTTTGACCCCCATTCTTCCTTTCCCTTTGTGAATATTTGTCTTTGGTTATTGCATTCCCAAATAAGAGTGGCATATTCTCATCTGCGTGAACTCCATTCGACTTTAATACTACCTCTCCCCCTTTTGTGTGTGCATAATAATCCCACATTGGTTCCATCCTTGAGAATTGAGTGGTTCATTAAGTCCTTCACCCACCAAACCAACTACCAAAGGAGGCACTCGTGGGGTCGGTTTGTGGAGGTTTGCTCTCGATTTACTAGTGTCGGTGTCGTGATTTTGGTTTTGGACCCCCATGCTTCGTTTCCCTTTATGAAGCTTTGGCTTTCATTATTGCATTCCCAAATAAGAGTGGCATATTCCTGCCTACGTGAACTCCATTTGATTTTGATACTACCTCTCCCCCTTGGGTGTGTGCTTAATAATCCCACATTGGTTGCAGCCTTGAGAATTGGGTAGTTCATTAAGCCCTTCACACATCAAACAATTTGGCAATGGAGGAAACCCTTGGGTCTCTTGCTGGAGGTTTTCTATTGGTTTCCTACTAACATTCGGTGTTGGTGTCGTGATTGTGGTGTTTCACCCCCGTTCCATGGTTCCTATTTTTAAGCTTTGTCTTTCCTTATTGCATTCCCTAATAACAGTGGCTTGTTCCCGTTTGCGTGAATGTCGTTCTAATTTAATACTGCCTCTCTCCCTTGTGTGTGTGCATAATAATCCCACATTGGTTGCAACGTTGAGAATTGGGTGGTTCATTAAGCCCTTCACGCACCAAACAATTTTCCAATGGAGGAAGTCCAGGGGACGATTGGTGGAGGTTTGCTCCCTGTCTCCTACTAATGTTTGTTGTTGGTGTTTTGATTGTGGTGATTAACGCCCATGCCCCAGTTCCCTTTATGAAGCTTTGACTTTACTTACTGCTTTACTTACTAACAGTGGCATATTTTCGTCTGCATGAAATCCATTCCACTTTAATAATTACGCTCCCCCTTGTGTGTATGCGTAATAATTCCACATTGGTTGCAGCCTCGTGAATTATGTGGTTCATTAAGCCCTTAACACACCAAACAATTTGCCAATGGAGGCATCCCTTGGATAGCTTGGTGGAGGTTCTCTCCCGATATCCTACTAACATCTGGTGTTGGTGTTGGGATTGTGGTGTTTCACCCCTATGCCAGTGTTCTCATTATGAACGTTTTCCTTTCCTTACTGCATTCCTTAATAACAATGGCATATTCTTGTTTGCGTGAATGTCGTTCCACTTTAATACTGCTTTACCCCCTTGTGTGTGTGCGTAATAATCCCACACTGGTTGCAACGTTGAGAATTGGGTGGTTCATTAAGCCCTTTACCCACCAAACCATTTTCCAATGGAGGAAACCCTTGGGCTGCTTGGTGGATGTTTTCTCCTGGTATCCTTCTAAGATTTGGTGTCGGTGTCGTGATTTTGGTGTTGGAGCCCTGTGCCTCTTTTCCCTTTGTGAAACTATGCCTTTCCTTACTTCTTTCCCTAATAACAATGGCATATTCTCGTCTTGATGAATTACGTTCCAATTTAATATTGTTTCTCATCGTTGTGTGTGTGCGTAATAATCCCATGTTGATTGCAACCTCAAGAATTGGAAGGTTCATTAAGCCCTTAACCCACCTAACCATTTGCTAACGGAGGCAGCCATTGGGTCGCTTGTTGGAGGTTTTCTCCCGGTCTCCTACTAACATCTGGTGTTGGTGTCGTGTTTGTGGTGTTTCACCCCTGTGCTAAGGTTTCAATTCTGAAGCTTTGCCTTTCCTTATTGTATTCCCTAATGACAATGGTATATTCCCGTTTGCGTGAATGTCTTTCCACTTTAATACTACCTCTCCCCCTTGTGTGTGTGCATAATAATTCCACATTGGTTCCATCACCGAGAATTGGATGGTTCATTAAGCCCTTCACCCATCAAATCATTTGCCAACGGAGGCAGCCGTGGGGCCGCCTGGTGGGGGTTTGCTCCAGGGTCTCCTACTAACATTTGGTGTCGGTTTCGTGATTATGGTTTTTGACCCCCATGCCTCCTTTCCCTTTGTGAAGATTTGTATTTGGTTATTCCATTCCCAAATAAGAGTGGAATATTCTCATCTGCATGAACTCCATTCGACTTTAATATTACCTCTGCCACTTTTGTGTGTGCGTAATAATCCCACATTGGTTCCAGCCTTTAGAATTGAGTGGTTCATTAAGCCCTCCAGCCACCAAACCAGCTACCAGAGGAGGTAGTCGTGGGGATGGTTTGTGGAGGTTTGACGCTCATGCCCAGGTTTCCTTTATGAAGCTTTGCCTTTACTTATTGTGTTACTTACTAACAGTTGCATATTTCCGTCTGCATGAAATCCATTCCACTTTAATAATTACGCTCCCCCTTGCGTGTGTGCGTAATAATTCCACATTGGTTGCATTCTTGTGAATTGTGTGGTTGATTAAGCCCTTAACACACCAAAAATTTTTCCAACGGAGGCATCCCTTGGATCGCTTAGTGGAGGTTCTCTCTCGGTCTCCTACTAACATCTGGTGTTGGTGTTGGGATTGTGGTGTTTCACCCCTATGCCAGTGTTCCCATTTCGAGGCTTTGCCTTTCCTTACTGCATTCCTTAATAGTAGTGGCATATTCTCGTTTGCATGAATGTCGTTCCACTTTAATACTGCCTCACCCCCTTGTGTGTGTGCATAATAATTCCACATTGGTTGCAACGTTGAGAATTGGGTGGTTCATTAAGCCCTTTACCCACCAAACCATTTTTCAATGGAGGAAACCCTTGGGCTGCTTGGTGGATGTTTGCTCTTGGTATCCTTCTAACATTTGGTGTCGGTGTCATGATTTTGGTGTTTTAGTCCCGTGCCTCTGTTCCCTTTGTGAAACTTTGCCTTTCCTTACTTCATTCCCTAATAACAGTGGCATATTCTCCTCTTGATGAATTACGTTCCAATTTAATATTGTTTCTCACAGTTGTGTGTGTGCGTAATAATGCCATGTTGATGGAAGCCTCAAGAATTGGAAGGTTCATTAAGCCCTTAACCCACCTAACCATTTGCTAACGGAGGCAGCCATTGGGTCGCTTGGTGGAGGTTTTCTCTCGGTGTCCTACTAACATCTAGTGTTGGTGTCGTGTTTGTCGTTTTTCACCCCTGTGCCAATGTTTCAATTCTGAAGCTCTGCCTTTCCTTATTTCATTCCCTAATGACAATGGCATATTCTTGTTTGCGTGAATGTCGTTTCGCTTTAATACTCCCTCTCCCCCTTGTGTATGTGCATAATAATTCCACATTGGTTCCATCACTGAGAATTGGATGGTTCATTAAGCCCGTCACTCACCAAATCATTTGCCAACGGAGGCAGCCGTGGGGCCGCCTGGTGGGGGTTTGCTCCCGGTCACCTACTAACATTTGGTGTCGGTTTCGTGATTGTGGTTTTCTAACACCATGCCTCCTCTCCCTTTGTGAAGATTTGTCTTTGGTTATTGCATTCCCAAATAAGAGTGGCATATTCTCATCTGCGTGAACTCCATTCGACTTTAATACTACCTCTTCCCCTTTTTTGTATGTATAATAATCCCACATTGGTTCCAGCCTTGAGAATTGTGTGGTTCATTAAGCCCTTCACCCACCAAAACAACTACCAAAGGAGGCAGTCGTGGGGACGGTCTGTGGAGGTTTGCTCTCGATTTCCTAGTGTCGGTGTCATGATTTTGGTTTTGGACCCCCATGCTTGATTTCACTTTATGAATCTTTGCCTTTCATTATTGCATTCCCAAATAAGAGTGGCATATTCTCACTTGCATGAACTCCGTTTGATTTTAATACTACCTCTCCCCCTTGGGTGTGTGCGTAATAATCTCACATTGGTTACAACCTTGATAATTGGGTGGTTCATTAAGCCCTTCACACACCAAACAATTTGCCAACGCAGGCAACCCTTGGGTCTCTTGCTGGAGGTTTGCTATTGGTTTCCTACTAACAGTCGGTGTTGCTGTGGTGATTGTGGTGTTTCACCCCCGTTCCACGGTTCCTATTTTTAAGCTTTGTCTTTCCTTACTGCATTCCCTAATAACGGTGGCATGTTCCCGTTTGCCTGAATGTCATTCCAATTTAATATTGCCTCTCCCCCTTGTGTGTGTGCGTAATAATCCCACATTGGTTGCAACGTTGAGAATTGGGTGGTTCATTAAGCCCTTCACGCACCAAACAAATTTCCATCGGAGGTAGTCCTGGGGACGATTGGTGGAGGTTTGCTCCCCGTCTCCTACTAACATTTGTTGTTGGTGTCTTGATTGTGGTGTTTGAAGCCCATGCCCTGTTTCCCTTTATGAAGCTTTTCCTTTACTTACTGCGTTACTTAAAAACAGTGGCATATTTCCATCTGCATGAAATCCATTCCACTTTAATACTTCCGCTCCCCCTTGTGTGTGTGCATAATAATTCCACATTGGTTGCAGCCTTGAGAATTGCGTGGTTCATTAAGCCCTTAACACACCAAACCATTTGCCAATGGAGGCATCCCTTGGATCGCTTGGTGGAGGTTCTCTCCCGGTCTCCTACTAACATC
>ML778644.1:912817-924637 GCA_009831015.1 Picea engelmannii | reverse complement strand
ATGAAATATGATTTACATTGCTATGATCTCTAGGACTGATGAGCCCATGGAGGGCGTAGTTTTTGATGTGCAGGACCATACCCAGCGGACAAGTACCAGAGGACCGGTACACATGGGGAGATGATTAGCTCGGACCTCCATGGGGTTGAAGAGCCCATCAGATGGTTGTTGGGATGGCAGAGGCAGGACGATGTCATGATGAGCCCTTGCATGAAGAAGACAGAAGGACGCCCTCACCAGGACACTTTGGCAGAGATTGACCTAGGGGGGATCACCCCCTGTAGATGGGATGATGGCTTTGATGGACAGGATGCCACCCAGGGCAGGCTGGACGATTTTTGGAGCATGTGGCAGCGTGCTGGGACTATTTGGCACGTGTGGCAGGTTGCTGGAGCCCCAGAGGGGCCAACGTTTTTCCTTCTGGATGATGATGATGCCCAAAAAGGGCCAATGTCTCCCTCAGAGGGGCCTGACGTCTCCCTTTTTAGCTCTTACTTTGACATTTTAACATTTAATGTGACAAATGATGTAATATTGTTAAGTCAGCCTTGTCAGCTATTTTTAATGACCTATTTTGTAATTCAAGGTCATTTGGATGATATATATTGAGGACGTTGAGCCTCATTTTAAGATATAACACAACTCACTCTCTTGTGAGAGACTTATTTTTAGTCTTTTGTCTTGTTATTGGATCTTGGAGTTGAGGCGCTACACTTGGAAAGATTATCTTTGGCATGCATATGGTGTTTTTATCATTGGAAGGTGTTACAACTAGGGTTTGATAAGCTCATCATTGATTTGTAAGTGTTTTTCTCATACAAAACTTCTTGATTGAATGGTTGTAGTTTAAAATTCTTACATGTATAGCTACATTGTTATTTTTATGCTTAATCATTGAAACCCTAGGGAGCAAGCACAGAAGTAGGTCCTTTCTTTATGTCCCCATGATAAAAGCTTAATTAGCCATTTGATTAAGAAGGATATAACCTAGCCATTGCTACACTAGTTCTTCTTTTTCTGAGTTAGATTTGAAACATAGATTGAAGAAAGAAGACGTCCTAGGCCTAATTTACTTTACACCTAGGTTTTGACTTCTTAGGGTTTGAAAAGCCTTGGCCCCAAACAACACTTTTCAGCCCTAGGTTTATGTTTTAGAGCTATCCGTTTAGCCAAAGAGTATTAAGGAAAGAGGGAGGAGCATGAGGCCTAGATTAAGCTACACCAGAATGAGCCTCCTCCCCTTAGGGTTTTGATTTGGTGGCCCTGCCATTGCAGCACCATTAAGCCTAACTCTCTCATCCTTAGGTTTAAATCTTTCCAAGCCTTTAACCTCTCTCTTTGACTCCATTTACCCAAGGCACTAGTCTAAGAATGCAACGTTGAGTCTTTTGTGCTAAAACAATCCTTCTTGCTTTCAAAAATTGAAACCCTAACTAACCCTAGTGTCATACTAACCCTAACTAGTTGATGATGTCTTGCCTCCTTTTAACCTTTTCTTAGCATTAAAGTTGTGGCTGAGTCATCTATTGATAGACATACAAGTGTTGAGTAATTTCTTTGGCTTAAAAAAGCAAAACATTCACTTTATTGTCTACCTAACCTAACCCTAACCCTAAGATGACATCATACCTATTTTGAACTCTTGTTTGGCTTGAAACATTGTGACATTGTCATCCATTGATAGACTTTGAGTCATTGATCATTTTCATTAGTTTAATTAGCAAAACGTTCTTCTCATTGTCTAGCAAAACTAACCTAGAACAAGCTTGACGTCACCCTTAAATTGTATAGTGACGCAACAACAATATTTATATATGAGCATATTTAATGCATTGTGAGAACATAAAGATTGAGTTTATACATTGAATGCAAGCACCATTTTGTATTTATTGAAGAAGTGATTTTATAGGCCATTGTCTTTATTAGCAATCATTGACTTCGTCAATAATTACATTTATCATTGCTCATATATATTGAAGATAGTCATTAGCAATTGAAGTACTAACCACTGCTTGCACATTTTAGTTTTATTTGTCTTGTCTCGCAAACAGGTGCCCTTTTAAGTGGAATACCTTCATCTTTGACTATCTCTTTTGGAAAGTAATCTGTGAAAGGAAACTCTCATCTTGATCCTTTAGACCTTAAAACCTTTCAGAACCCCAGATTACTAGGGAAGTCTCCCTTGGGATTAGCCACCCTGAATAGAAAGAGCTCCCCATCGAGGTGACAGTGGGTGGGGAAGCTCCTGTTACGCCAGTTTGAGTGTTATCTCCAAGCTACTAAAACTATCCTACAAACTGAGCGATAACAGTTCCTATTTGTAAGCTTTGTCTTTCCTTATTGCATTCCCTAATAACGATGGCATGTTCCCATTTGCGTGAATGTCATTCCAATTTAATACCGCCTCTCTCCCTTGTGTGTGTGCGTAGTAATCCCACATTGGTTGCAACGTTGAGAATTGGGTGGTTCATTAAGCCCTTCACGCACCAAACAATTTTCCAACGGAGGTAGACCTGGGGATGATTGGTGGAGGTTTGCTCCCTGTCTCCTACTAAAATTTGTTGTTGGTGTCTTGATTGTGGTGTTTGATGCCCATGCCCCCATTCCCTTTATGAAGCTTTTCCTTTACTTACTGCATTACTGAGTAACAGTGGCATATTTCCGTCTGCATGAAATCCATTCTACTTTAATAATTACGCTCCCCCTTATGTGTGTGCGTAATAATTTCACATTGGTTGCAGCCTCGTGAATTGTGTGGTTCATTAAGCCCTTAACACACCAAAAAAATTGCCAATGGAGGCATCCCTTGGATTGCTTGGTGGAGGTTCTCTCTCGGTCTCCTACTAACATCTGGTGTTGGTGTTGGGATTGTGGTGTTTCAGCCCTGTGCCAGTGTTCCCATTTTGAACGTTTGCCTTTCCTTACTGCATTCCTTAATAACAGTGGCATATTCCCATTTGTGTGAATGTCATTCCACTTTAATATTGCCTCACCCCCTTGTGTGTGTGCGTAATAATCCCACACTGGTTGCATCGTTAAGAATTGGGTGGTTCATTAAGCCCTTTACCCACCAAACCATTTTCCAATGGAGGAAACCCTTGGGCTGCTTGGTGGATGTTTTCTCTTGGTATCCTTCTAACATTTGGTGTCGGTGTCATGATTTTGGTGTTTGAGCCCCGTGCCTCTGTTCCCTTTGTGAAAATTTGCCTTTCCTTACTTCATTCCCTAATAACAATGACATATTCTCGTCTTGATGAATTACATTCCAATTTAATATTGTTTCTCACCGTTGTGTGTGTGCGTAATAATCCCATTTTGATTGCAGCCTCAAGAATTGGAAGGTTCATTAAGCCCTTAACCCACATAACCATTTTCTAACGAAGGAAACCATTGGGTTGCTTGGTGGAGGTTTGATCCGAGTCTCCTACTAACATCTGGTGTTGGTGTCGTGTTTGTGGTGTTTCACCCCTGTGCCAAAGTTTGAATTCTGAAGCTTTGCCTTTCCTTATTGCATTCCCTAATGACAATGAAATATTCCTGTTTGCGTGAATGTCATTCCACTTTAATACTGCCTCTCCCCCTTGTGTGTGTGCATAATAATTCCACATTGGTTCCATCACCGAGAATTGGACGGTTCATTAAGCCCTTCACCCACCAAATCATTTTCCAACGGAGGCAGCCGTGGGGCCAACTGGTGGGGGTTTGCTCCCGGTCTCCTACTAACATTTGGTGTCGATTTCATGATTGTGGTTTTTGACCCCCATGCCTCCTTTCCCTTTGTGAAGATTTGTCATTGGTTATTGCATTCCCAAATAAGAGTCGCATATTCTCATCTGCGTGAACTCCATTCGAATTTAATACTACCTCTGCCACTTTTGTGTGTGCGTAATAATCCCACATTGGTTCCAGCCTTGAGAATTGAGTGGTTCATTAAGCCCTTCACCCACCAAACCAACTACCAAAGGAGGCAGTCCTAGGGATGGTTTGTGGAGGTTTTATCTCGATTTCCTAGTGTCGATGTCGTGATTTTGGTTATGAACCCCCATGCTTCTTTTCCCTTTATGAAGCTTTGCCTTTCATTATTGCATTCCCAAATAGGAGTGGCATATTCCTGCATGCATGAACTCCATTCGATTTTAATACTACCTCTCCACCTTGGGTGTGTGCTTCATAATCCCACATTGGTTGCGGCCTTGAGAATTGGGTGGTTCATTAAGCCCTTCAAACACCAAACTATTTTCCAACGGAGGCAACCCTTGGGTCTCTTGCTGGAGGTTTGCTATTGGTTTCCTACTAAGATTTGGTGTTGCTGTCGTGATTGTGGTGTTTCACCCCCGTTCTACGGTTCGTATTTTTAAGCTTTGTCTTTCCTTATTGCATTCCCTAATAACGGTGGCATGTTCCCGTTTGCCTGAATGTCGTTCCAATTTAATACTACCTCTACCCCTTGTGTGTGTGCGTAATAATCCCACATTGGTTGCAACATTGAGAATTGGGTGGTTCATTAAGCCCTTCATGCACCAAACAATTTTCCAATGGAGGTAGTCCTGGGGACGATTGGTGGAGGTTTGCTCCCGGTCTCCTACTAACATCTGTTGTTGGTGTCTTGATTGTGGTGTTTGACGCCCATGCCCCGGTTCCCTTTATGAAGCTTTGTCTTTCATTATTGCATTCCCAAATAAGAGTGGCATATTCCTGCCTGCGTGAACTCAGTTTGATTTTAATACTACCTCTCCCCCTTGGGTGTGTGCATAATAATCCCACATTGGTTGCAGCCTTGAGAATTGGGTGGTTCATTAAGCCCTTCAGACACCAATCAATTTTCCAACAAGGGAAACCCTTGGGTCTCTTGCTGGAGGTTTTCTATTGGTTTCCTACTAACATTCGGTGTTGCTGTCGTGCTTGTGGTGTTTCACCCCTGTTCCACGGAACCCGTTCCATGGTTGCTATTTTTAAGCTTTGTCTTTCCTTACTGCATTCCCTAATAATGGTGGCATGTTCTCGTTTGTGTGAATTTCGTTCCAATTTAATACTATCTCTCTCCCTTGTGTGTGTGTAATAATCCCACATTGGTTGCATTGTTGAGAATTGGGTAGTTTGTTAAGCCCTTCACGCACTAAACAAATTTTCAATGGAGGCAGTTCTGCGGACGATTGGTGGAGGTTTTCTCCCTGTGTCCTACTAACATCTATTGTTGGTGTCTTGATTGTGGTGTTTGATGCCCATGCCCCAGTTCCCTTTATGAAGCTTTGCCTTTACTTACTGCGTTACTTACTAACAGTGGCATATTTCCGTCTGCATGAAATCCATTCCACTTTAACACTTCCGCTCCCCCTTGTGTGTGTGCATAATAATTCCACATTGGTGTCTTGATTGTGGTGTTTGATGCCCATGCCCCGGTTCCCTTTATGAAGCTTTGACTTTCATTATTGCATTCACAAATAAGAGTGGCATATTCCCACATGCGTGAACTTTGTTCGATTTTAATACTACCTCTCCCCCTTGGGTATGTGCGTAATAATCCGACCTTTGTTGCAGCCTTGAGTATTGGGTGGTTCATTAATCCCTTCACACACCAAACAATTTTCCAATGGAGGCAACCCTTGGGTCCCTTACTGGAGGTTTTCTATTGGTTTCCTACTAACATTCGGTGTTGATATTGTGATTGTGGTGTTTCACCCCTGTTCCACGGAACCCGTTCCATGGTTCCTATTTTTAAGCTTTTCCTTTCCTTACTGTATTCGCTAATAACGGTGGCATGTTCCCGTTGCGTGAATTTCGTTCCAATTTAATACTGCCTCTCTCCCTTGTGTGTGCGCGTAATAATCCCACATTGGTTGCAACGTTGAGAATTGGGTGGTTTGTTAAGCCCTTCACGCACCAAAAAATTTTCCAACGAAGGCAGTCCTGCGGACGATTGGTGGAGGTTTTCTGCCTGTCTCCTACTAACATCTGTTGTTGGTGTCTTGATTGTGGTGTTTGACGCCCATGCCCCAGTTCCCTTTATGAAGCTTTTCCTTTACTTACTGCGTTACCTACTAACAGTGGCATATGATGTAAGATAAGATGTAAAATGATAATATGGTGGGAGCGGACGATGGCTCTTCAAAATCCCCCCTGGTAGTTAACCAAAACCTATGGATACAAGCTTGCTAGGGCAACCCGTTAATCCCCCCAACCATGGTCAAGTGGGTTAGTGTAATATCCAAGAAGTTTTCAGAAATATAAGGAACCTGATGCATATATCCGAAAGTTATAATGATCAAACATGACACATACCATGATACCTGGACCAATTACCTCATGGAGCAAGAGTCTTCTCTGATGCAAGTCCAAGCTGAAGGTGATGGATGCTGCTGCTGCTGTCAAGACAGGTCTGATGAAGAAGAAGAAGGATGGGCCCTCCAGGGCCATGCTCAAGTCAATCCTGCTCTCGGTACTCCTTGTCTAGGACCTCTGGGACTCAAGACATGATCTCCTAGTTATCCCTAGAAATCGGGGATAACAGGTTGCAGCCTTGAGAATTGCGTGGTTCATTAAGGCCTTAACACACCAAACCATTTTCCAACAGAGGCATCCCTTGGATCGCTTGGTGGAGGTTCTCTCCTGGTCCCCTACTAACATCTAGTGTTGGTGTTGTGATTGTGGTGTTTCACCCTTGTGCCAGGGTTCCCATTTTGAAGCTTTGCCTTTCCTTACTGCATTCTTTAATAACAGTGGCATATTCCCGTTTGCGTGAATGTTGTTCCACTTTAATACTGCCTCTCCCCATTGTGTGTGCGTAATAATCCCACTTTGGGCTGCTTGGTGGATGTTTGCTCTTGGTCTCCTTCTAACATTTGGTGTTGGTGTCATGATTTTTGTGTTTGAGCCGCGTGCCTCTGTTCCCTTTATGAAGCTTTGCCTTTCCTTACTTCATTCCCTAATAACAGTGGCATATTCTCGTCTTGATGAATTACGTTCCACTTTAATGTTGTTTCTCACCGTTGTGTGTGTGCGTAATAATCCCATGTTGATTGCAGCCTGAAGAATTGGAAGATTCATTAGGCCCTTCACCCACCTAACCATTTGCTAAAGGAGGCAGCTATTGGGTTGCTTGGTGGAGGTTTTCTCCCGGTCTCCTACTAACATCTGGTGTTGGTGTCGTGATAGCGGTGTTTCACCCCTGTGCCAAGGTTTCGATTCTGAAGCTTTGCCTTTCCTTATTGCATTCGCTAATGATAATGGCATATTCCCGTTTGAGTGAATGTTGTTCGACTTTAATACCACCTCTCCGCCTTATGTGTGTGCATAATAATTCCACATTGGTTCCATCACTGAGAATTGGATGGTTCATATAGCCCTTCACCCACCAAATCATTTGCCAACGGAGGCAGCCTTGGGGCCACCTGGTGGGGGTTTTCTCCCGGTCTCCTACTAACATTTGGTGTCGGTTTCATGATTATGGTTTTTGACCCCCATTCCTCCTTTCCCTTTGTGAATATTTTTCTTTGGTTAATGCATTCCCAAATAAGAGTGCCATATTCTCATCTGCGTGAACTCCATTCAACTTTAATACTACCTCTCCCCCTTTTGTGTGTGCGTAATAACCCCACATTGGTTCCATCCTTGAGAATTGAGTGGTTCATTAAGCCCTTCACCCACCAAACCAACTACCAAAGGAGGCAGTCTTGGGGTCGGTTTGTGGAGGTTTGCTCTCGATTTCCTAGTGTCGGTGTCATGATTTTGGTTTTGGACCCCCATGCTTCATTTCCCTTTATGAAGCTTTGCCATTCATTATTGCATTCCCTAATAAGAGTGGCATATTCCTACCTGCGTGAACTCCGTTTGATTTTGATACTACCTATCCCCCTTGGGTGTGTTCTTAATAATCCCACATTGGTTGCAGCATTGAGAATTGGGTAGTTCATTAAGCCCTTCACACACCAAACAATTTGGCAACGGAGGCAACCCTTGGGTATCTTGTTGGAGGTTTGTTATTGGTTTCCTACTAACATTCGGTGTTGGTCTCGTGATTGTGGTGTTTCACTCCTATTCCATGGTTCCTATTTGTAAGCTTTGTTTTTCCTTACTGCATTCCCTAATAACGGTGGCATGTTCCAATTTGCGTGAATGTCGTTCCAATTTAATACTGCCTCTCTCCCTTGTGTGTGTGCGTAATAATCCCACATTGGTTGCAACGTTGAGAATTGGGTGGTTCATTAAGCCCTTCACACACCAAACAATTTTCCAACGGAGGCAGTCCTGGGGACGATTGGTGGAGGTTTGCTCCCTGTCTCCTACTAACATCTGTTGTTGGTGTCTTGATTATGGTGTTTGACGCCCATTCCCCAGTTTCCTTTATGATGTTTTTCCTTTACTTACTGCGTTACTTACTTACAGTGGCATATTTCCGTTTGCATGAAATCCATTCCACTTTAATAATTACGCTCCCCCTTGTGTGTGTGGGTAATAATTCCACATTGGTTGCAGCCTCATGAATTGTGTGGTTCATTAAGCCCTTAACACACCAAACAATTTTCCAATGGAGGCATCCCTTGGATAGCTTGGTGGATGTTCTCTCCGGGTCTCCTACTAACATCTGGTGTTGGTGTTGGGATTGTGGTGTTTCACCCCTGTGCCAGTGTTCCCATTTTGAACGTTTGCCTTTCCTTACTGCATTCCTTAATAACAGTGACACATTCCCATTTGCGTGAATGTTGTTCCACTTTAATACTGCCTCACCCCCTTGTGTGTGTGCGTAATAATCCCACACTGGTTGCAACGTTGAGAATTGGGTGGTTCATTAAGCCCTTTACCCACCAAACCATTTTCCAATGGAGGAAACCCTTGGGCTGCTTGGTGGATGTTTTCTCTTGGTATCCTTCTAACATTTGGTGTCGGTGTCGTGATTTTGGTGTTTGAGCCCCGTGCCTCTGTTTCCTTTGTGAAACTTTGCCTTTCCTTACATCATTCCCTAATAATAGTGGCATATTCTCATCTTGATGAATTACGTTCCAATTTAATATTGTTTCTCACCGTTGTGTGTGTGTGTAATAATCCCATGTTGATTGCAGCCTCAAGAATTGGAAGGTTCATTAAGCCCTTAACCCACCTAACCATTTGCTAACAGAGGCAGCCATTGGTTCGCATGGTGGAGGTTTTCTCCCGGTCTCCTACTAACATCTGGTGTTGGTGTCGTGTTTGCGGTTTTTCATCCCTGTGCCAAGGTTTCAATTATGAAGCTTTGCCTTTCCTTATTGCATTCCCTAATGACAATGGCATATTCGCGTTAGCGTGATTGTCGTTCCACTTTAATACTGCCTCTTCCCCTTGTGAGTGTGCATAATAATTCCACATTGGTTCCATCACCGAGAATTGGATGGTTCATTAATCCCTTCACCCACCAAATCATTTACCAACGAAGGCATCCGTGGGGCCGCCTGGTGGGGGTTTGCTCCCGGTCTCCTACTAACATTTGGTGTCGGTTTCATGATTGTGGTTTTTGACCCCCATGCCTCATCTCCCTTTGTGAAGATTTTTCTTTGGTTATTGCATTCCCAAATAAGAGTGGCATATTCTCATCTGCGTGAACTCCATTCGACTTTAATACTACCTATCCCCCTTTTGTGTGTGCATAATAATCCCACATTGGTTCCAACCTTGAGAATTGAGTGGTTCATTAAGCCCTTCACACACCAAACCAACTACCAAAGGAGGCAGTCGTGGGGACGGTTTGTGGAGGTTTGCTCTCGATTTCCTAGTGTCGGTGTCGTGATTTTGGTTTTGGACCCCCATGCTTCATTTCCCTTTATGAAGCTTTGCCTTTCATTATTGCATTCCCAAATAAGAGTTGGATATTCCCGCCTGCATGAACTMTGTTCGATTTTAATACTACCTCTCCCCCTTGGGTGTGTGCGTAATAATCCCACATTGGTTGCGGCCTTGAGAATTGGGTGGTTCATTAAGCCCTTCACACACCAAACAATTTGCCAACGGAGGCAACCCTTGGGTCTCTTGCTAGAGGTTTGTTATTGGTTTCCTAATAATGGTGGCATGTTCCCATATGCATGAATGTCGTTCCATTTTAATATTTCCTCTCCCCCTTGTGTGTGTGCATAATAATCCCACATTGGTTGCAATGTTGAGAATTGGGTGGTTCATTAAGCCCTTCATGAACCAAACAATTTTCCAATGGAGGCACTCTTAGGGACGATTGGTGGAGGTTTGCTCCCCGTCTCCTACTAACATCTGTTGTTGGTGTCTTGATTGTGGTGTTTGATGCCCATGCCCCGTTTCCCTTTATGAATCTTTGCCTTTACTTACTGCGTTAGTTACTAACAATGGCATATTTCCGTCTGCATGAAATCCATTCCACTTTAATACTTCCGCTCCCCCTTGTGTGTGTGCGTAATAATTCCAGATTGGTTGCAGCCTTGAGAATTGCGTGGTTCATTAAGCCCTTAACACACCAAACCATTTTCCAACGGAGGCTTCCTTTGGATCGCTTGGTGCAGGTTCTCTCCTAGTCTCCTACTAACATCTAGTGTTGGTGTTGTGATTGTGGTGTTTCACCCTTGTGCCAGGGTTCCCATTTTGAAGCTTTGCCTTTCCTTATTGCATTCCTTAATAACAGTGGCATATTCCCTTTTGCGTGAATGTCGTTCCACTTTAATACTGCCTATCCCCCTTTTGTTTTTTCATAATAATCCCACACTGGTTGGAACGTTGAGAATTGGGTGTGTCATTAAGCCCTTTACCTACAAAACCATTTTCCAATGGAGGAAACCCTTGGGCTGCTTGGTGGATGTTTGCTCTTGGTCTCTTTCTAACATTTGGTGTCAGTGTCTTGATTTTTGTGTTTGAGCCGCGTGCCTTTGTTCCCTTTGTGAAGCTTTGCCTTTCCTTACTTCATTCCGTAATAACAGTGGCATATTCTCATCTTGATGAATTACGTTCCACTTTAATATTGTTTCTCACCGTTGTGTGTGTGCGTAATAATCCAATGTTCATTGCAGCCTTAAGAATTGGAGGCTTCAATAGGCCCTTCACCCACTTTACCATTTGCTAACGGAGGCAGCCATTGGGTCGCTTGGTGGAGGTTTGCTCCCGGTCTCCTACTAACATCTGGTGTTGGTGTCGTGATAGTGGTGTTTCACCCCTATGCCAAGGTTTCGATTCTGAAGCTTTGCCTTTCTTTATTGCATTCACTAATGACAATGGCATATTCCCATTTGCGTGACTGTCGTTCGACTTTAATACCACCTCTCCACCTTATGTGTGTGCATAATAATTCCACATTGGTTCCATCACTGAGAATTGGATGGTTCATTAAGCCCTTCACCCACCAGATCATTTTCCAACAGAGGCAGCTGTGGGGCGGCCTGGCGGGGGTTTGCTCCTGGTCTCCTTCTAACATTTGGTGTCGGTTTTGTGATTGTGGTTTTTGACCCCCATTCCTCCTTTCCCTTTGTGAAGATTTGTCTTTGGTTATTACATTCTCAAATAAGAGTGGCATATTCTCATCTACGTGAACTCCATTCGACTTTAATACTACCTCTCCCCCTTTTGTGTGTGAGCAATAATCCCACATTGGTTCCAGCCTTGATAATTGAGTGGTTCATTAAGCCCTTTACCCACCAAACCAAATACCAAAGGATCGAGTCGTGGGGTCGGTTTGTGGAGGTTTGCTCTCAGGTTTCTAGTGTTGGTGTCGTGATTTTGGTTTTGGACCCCCATGCTTCATTTCCCTTTATGAAGCTTTGCCTTTCATTATTGCATTCCCAAATAAGAGTGGCATATTCCCGCCTGCGTGAACTTCGTTTGATTTTGATACTACCT
>ML778644.1:898876-912344 GCA_009831015.1 Picea engelmannii | reverse complement strand
ATCCCACATTGGTTGCAACGTTGAGAATTGGGTGGTTCATTAAGCCCTTCACGCACCAAACAATTTTCCAACGGAGGCAGTCCTGGGGACGATTGGTGGAGGTTTGCTCCCTGTCTCCTACTAACATCTGTTGTTGGTGTCTTAATTGTGATGTTTGACACCCATGCCTCAGTTTCCTTTATGAAGCTTTTCCTTTACTTACTGCGTTACTTACTAACAATGGCATATTTTCATCTGCATGAAATCCATTCCAGTTTAATAATTACGCTCTGCCTCGTGTGTGTGCGTAATAATTCCACATTGGTTGCAACCTCGTGAATTGTATGGATCATTAAGCCCTTAACACACCAAACAATTTGCCAATGGAGGCATCCTTTGGATCGCTTGGTGGAGGTTCTCTCCCGGTCTCCTACTAACATCTGGTGTTGGTGTTGGGATTGTGGTGTTTCACCCCTGTGCCAGTGTTCCCATTTTGAATGTTTGCCTTTCCTTACTGCATTCCTTAATAACAATGGCATATTCCCGTTTGTGTGAATGTCGTTCCAATTTAATATTGCCTCACCCCCTTGTGTATGTGCGTAATAATCCCACACTGGTTTCACCGTGGAGAATTGGGTGGTTCATTAAGCACTTCACGCAACAAACAATTTTCCAACGGAGGTAGTCCTGGGGAAGATTGGTGGAGGTTTGCTCCCGGTCTCCTACTAACATCTGTTGTTGGTGTCTTGATTGTGGTGTTTGACGCCCATGCCCCGGTTCCCTTTATGAAGCTTTGCCTTTCATTATTGCATTCCCAAATAAGAGTGTCATATTCCTGCCTGCGTGAACCCCGTTCGATTTTAATACTACCTCTCCCCCTTGGGTGTGTGCGTAATAATCTCACATTGGTTGGAGCATTGAGAATTGGGTGGTTCTTTAAGCCCTTCACACACCAAACAATTTGACAATGGAGGCATCCCTTGGATCGCTTGGTGGAGGTTCTCTCCCGGTCTCCTACTAACATCTGGTGTTGGTGTTGGGATTGTGGTGTTTCACCTATGTGCCGGTGTTCCCATTTTGAACGTTTTCCTTTCCTTACTGCATTGCTTAATAATAGTGGCATATTCCCGTTTGCATGAATGTTGTTCCACTTTAATATTGTCTCACCCCCTTGTGTATGTGCGTAATAATCCCACACTGGTTGCAACGTTGAGAATTGGGTGGTTCATTCAGCCCTTTACCCACCAAACCATTTTCCAATGGAGGAAACCCTTGGGCTACTTGGTGGATGATTTCTCTTGGTATCCTTCTAACATTTGGTGTCGATGTCGTGATTTTGGTGTTTGAGCCCCGTGCCTCTGTTGCCTTTGTGAAACTTTGCCTTTCCTTACTTCATTCCCTACTAACAGTGGCATATTCTCGTCTTGATGAATTACATTAAAATTTAATATTGTTTCTCACCGTTGTGTGTGTGCGTAATATTCCCATGTTGATTGCAGCCTCAAGAATTGGAAGGTTCATTAATCCCTTAACCCACCTAACCATTTGCTAACGGAGGCAACCATTGGGTCGCTTGGTGGAGGTTTTCTCTCGGTCTCCTACTAACATCTGGTATTGGTGTCGTGTTTGTGGTCTCCTACTAACATCTGGTGTTGGTGTCGTGTTTGTGGTGTTTCACCCCTGTGCCAAAGTTTGAATTCTGAAGCTTTGCCTTTCCTTATTGCATTACCTAATGACAATGACATATTCCTGTTTGCGTGAATGTTGTTCAACTTTAATACTGCCTCTCCCCCTTGTGTGTGTGCATAATAATTCCACATTGGTTCCATCACCTAGAATTGGATGGTTCATTAAGCCCTTCACCCACCAAGTCATTTGCCAACGGAGGCAACCGTGGGGTCGCCTGGTGGGGGTTTGCTCCTGGTCTCCTACTAACATTTGGTGTCGGTTTCGTGATTGTGGTTTTTGACCCCCATGCCTCCTTTCCCTTTGTGAAGATTTGTCATTGGTTATTTCATTCCCAAATAAGAGTGGCATATTCTCATCTGCGCGAAATCCATTCAACTTTAATACTACCTCTGCCACTTTTGTGTGTGTGTAATAATCCCACATTGGTTCAAGCCTTGAGAATTGAGTGGTTCATTAAGCCCTTCACCCACCAAACCAACTACCAAAGGAGGCAGTCGTGGGGATGGTTTGTGGAGGTTTGCTCTCGATT
The DNA here is from genome assembly GCA_009831015.1 of Picea engelmannii. NCBI lineage: Eukaryota > Viridiplantae > Streptophyta > Pinopsida > Pinales > Pinaceae > Picea > Picea engelmannii. Next base: position 910,147 of record ML778644.1, on the reverse strand, counting down.
TCCTAGTGTCGATGTCGTGATTTTGGTTATGAAACCCCATGCTTATTTTCCCTTTATGAAGCTTTGCCTTTCATTATTGCATTCACAAATAGGAGTGGCATATTCCTACCTGCATGAACTCCATTTGATTTTAATACTACCTCTCCACCTTGGGTGTGCGCGTAATAATCCCACATTGGTTGCGGCCTTGAGAATTGGGTGTTTCATTAAGCCCTTCAAACAACAAACAATTTTCCAACGGAGGCAACCCTTGGGTCTCTTGCTGGAGGTTTGATATTGGTTTCCTACTAACATTCGGTGTTGCTGTCGTGATTGTGGTGTTTCACCCCCGTTCTACGGTTCCTATTTTTAAGCTTTGTCTTTCCTTATTGCATTCCCTAATAACAGTGACATGTTCCCGTTTGCCTGAATGTCGTTCCGATTTAATCCTGCCTCTACCCCTTGTGTTTTTGCGTAATAATCCCACATTGGTTGCAACATTGAGAATTGGGTGGTTCATTAAGCCCTTCACGCACCAAATAATTTTCCATTTGAGGCAGTCCTGGGGACGATTGGTGGAGGTTTGCTTTTGGTCTCCTACTAACATCTGTTGTTGGTGTCTTGATTGTGGTGTTTGACGCCCATGCCCCGGTTCCCTTTATGAAGCTTTGCCTTTCATTATTTCATTCCCAAATAAGAGTGGCATATTCCTGCTTGCGTGAACTCCGTTCGATTTTAATACTACCTCTCCCCCTTGGGTGTGTTCGTAATAATCCCACATTGGTTGCAGGCTTGAGAATTGGGTGGTTCATTAAGCCCTTCAGACAGCAATCAATTTGCCAATAAGGGCAGCCATTGGGTCGCTTGGTGGAGGTTTGCTCACGGTCTCCTACTAACATCTGTTGTTGGTGTCATGATTGTGGTGTTTCACCCCTGTGCCAAGGTTTTGATTCTGAAGCTTTGCCTTTCCTTATTGCATTCGCTAATGACAATGACATATTCCCATTTGTGTGAATGTCGTTCAAATTTAATATCGCTTGTTCGCCTTATGCTTCTGCATAATAATTTTACATTGGTTCCATCACTGAGAATTGGATGGTTCATTAAGCCCTTCACTCACCAAATCATTTTCCAACGGAGACAGCCATGGGGCCAGCTGGTGGGGGTTTGCTCAAGGTATCCTAGTAACATTTGGTGTCGGTTTCGTGATTGTGGTTTTTGACCCCCATGCCTCATTTTCCTTTGTGTAGATTTGTCTTTGGTTATTGCATTCCCAAATAAGAGTGGCATATTATTATCTGCGTGAACCCCATTCAACTTTAATACTACCTCTCCCCCTTTTGTGTGTGCGTAATAATCCCACATTGGTTCCAGCCTTGAGAATTGAGTGGTTCATTAAGCCTTTCACCCACCAAACCAACTACCAAAGGAGGCAGTTGTGGGGATGGTTTGTGGAGGTTTGCTCTTGATTTCCTAGTGTCGGTGTTGTGATTTTTGTTTTGGAACCCCATGCTTGACTTCCCTTTATGAAGCTTTGCCTTTCATTATTGCATTCCCAAATAAGAGTGGCATATTCCCGCCTGCGTGAACTCCGTTCGATTTTAATACTACCTCTCCCCCTCGGGTGTGTGCATAATAATCCCACATTGGTTGCAGCCTTGAGAATTGGGTGGTTCATTATGCCCTTCACACACCAAAAAATTTGCCAACGGAGGCAACCCTTGTGTCTCTTACTGGAGGTTTGCTATTGGTTTCCTACTAACATTCGGTGTTGTTGTCATGATTGTGGTGTTTCACCTCGGTTCCTTTCTATTTTTAAGCTTTGACTTTCCTTACTGCATTCCCTAATAACGGTGGCATGTTCGCGTTTGTGTGAATGTCGTTCCAATTTAATACTGCCTCTCTCCCTTGTGTGTGTGCGTAATAATCCCACATTGGTTGCAACATTGAGAATTGGGTGGTTCATTAAGCACTTCATGCACCAAACAATTTTCCAACGAAGGCAGTCCTGGGGACGATTGGTGGAGGTTTTCTCCCCATCTCCTACTAACATCTATTGTTGGTGTCTTGATTGTGGTGTTTGACGCTCATGCCCCAGTTCCCTTTATGAAGATTTTCCTTTACTTACTGCGTTACTTACTAACAATGGCATATTTCTGTCTACATGAAATCCATTCCACTTTAATAATTACGCTCCCCCTTGTGTGTGTGCGTAATAATTCCACACTGGTTGCAACCTTGTGAATTGTGTGGTTCATTAAGCCCTTAACACAACAAATTTTTTTCCAATGGAGGCATCCCTTGGATCGCTTGGAGGATTTTCTCTTCCGGTCTCCTACTAACATCTGGTGTTGGTGTTGGGATTGTGGTGTTTCACCCTTGTGCCAGTGTTCCCATTTCGAGGCTTTGCCTTTCCTTACTTCATTACTTAATAACAGTGGCATATTCCTATTTGCATGAATGTCGTTCCACTTTAATACTGCCTCACCAGCTTGTGTGTGTGCGTAATAGTCCCACACTGGTTGCAACATTGAGAATTGTGTGGTTCATTAAGCCCTTTACCCACCAAACCATTTTGAAATGGAGGAAACCCTTGGGCTACTTGGTGGATGTTTGCTCTGGGTATCCTTCTAACATTTGGTGTCAGTGTCGTTATTTTGGTGTTTTAGCCCCGTGCCTTTGTTCCCTTTGTGAAACTTTGCCTTTCCTTACTTCATTCCCTAATAACAGTTGCATATTCTCATCATTATGAATTACGTTCCAGTTTAATATTGTTTCTCACAGTTGTGTGTGTGCGTAATAATCCCAATTTTATTGCAGCCTCAAGAATTGGAAGGTTCATTAAGCCCTTAACCCACCTATGCATTTGCTAATGGAGGCAACCATTGGGTCGCTTGGTGGAGGTTTGCTCCTGGTCTCCTACTAACATTTGGTGTTGGTGTCGTGTTTGTGGTTTTTCACCCCTGTGCCAAGGTTTCAATTATGAAGCTTTGCCTTTCCTTATTTCATTCCCTAATGACAATGGCATATTCACGTTTGTGTGAATGTCGTTCCGCTTTAATACTGCCTCTCCCCCTTGTGTGTGTGCATAATAATTCCACATTGGTTCCATCACTGAGAATTGGATGGTTCATTAAGCCCTTCACCCACCAAATCATTTGCCAACGGAGGCAGCCATGGGGCCACCGTGTGGGGGTTTTCTCTCGGTCTCCTACTAACATTTGGTGTTGGTTTCGTGATTGTTGTTTTTAACACCCATGCTTCCTCTCCCTTTGTGAAGATTTGTCTTTGGTTATTGCATTCCAAAATAAGAGTGGCATATTCTCATCTGCGTGAACTCCATTCGACTTTAATACTACCTCTCCCCCTTTTGTGTGTGCATAATAATCCCACATTGGTTCCAGCCTTGAGAATTGCATGGTTCATTAAGCCCTTCACCCACCAAACCAACTACCAAAGGAGGCAGTGGTGGGGACGGTTTGTGGAGGTTTGCTCTCGATTTCCTAGTGTCGGTGTCGTGATTTTGGTTTTGGACCCCCATGCTTCATTTCCCTTTATGAAGCTGACTTTCATTATTGCATTCCTAGATAAGAGTGGCATATTCCCGCCTGCATGAACTCCGTTCGATTTTAATACTACCTCTTCCCCTTGGGTGTGTGCGTAATAATCCCACATTGGTTCTAGCCTTGAGAATTGGGTGGTTCATTAAGCCCTTCACACACCAAACAATTTGTCAACGGAGGCAACCCTTGGTTCTCTTGCAGGAGGTTTGCTATTGGTTTCCTACTAACATTCGGTGTTGCTGTAGTGATTGTGGTGTTTCACCCCCATTCCACGGTTCCTATTTTTAAGCTTTGTCTTTCCTTACTGCATTCCCTAATAACGGTGGCATGTTCCCGTTTTCCTGAATGTCATTCCAATTTAATACTGCCTCTCCCCCTTGTGTGTGTGCGTAATAATCCCACATTGGCTGCAACATTGAGAATTGGGTGGTTCATTAAGCCCTTCACGCAACAAACAATTTTCCAACGGAGGCAGTCCTGGGGACGATTGGTGGAGGTTTGCTCCTTGTCTCATACTAACATCTGTTGTTGGTGTCTTGATTGTGGTGTTTGACGCCCATGTCCGATTTCCCTTTATGAAGCTTTGCAGCCTTCAGAATTGTGTGGTTCATTAAGCCCTTAACACACCAAACCATTTGCCAATGGAGGCATCTCTTGGATCGCTTGGTGGAGGTTCTTTCCCGGTCTCCTACTAACATCTAGTGTTGGTGTTGTGATTGTGGTGTTTCACCCTTGTGCCAAGGTTCCCATTTTGAAGCTTTTCCTTTCCTGACTGCATTCCTTAATAATAGTGGCATATTCCCGTTTGTGTGAATGTCGTTCCACTTTAATACTGCCTCTCCCCCTTATGTGTGTGCGTAATAATCCTACACTAGTTGCAACGTTGAGAATTAGGTGGTTCATTAAGAAATTTACCTACCAAACCATTTTGAAATGGAGGAAACCCTTGGGCTGCTTGGTGGATGTTTGCTCTTGGTCTCCTTCTAACATTTGGTGTCGGTGTCATGATTTTTTTGTTTGAGCCGCATGCCTCTATTCCCTTTTTGAAGCTTTGCCTTTCCTTACTTCACCCACCTAACCATTTGCTAACAGAGTCAACCATTGGGTCGCTTGGTGGAGGTTTGCTCCCGGTCTCCTACTAACATTTGGTGTTGGTGTCGTGTTTGTGGTTTTTCACCCCTATGCAAAGGTTTCAATTATGAAGTTTTGCCTTTCCTTTGCATGAATGTCATTCCGCTTTAATACTGCCTGTCCCCCTTGTGTGTGTGCATAATAATTCCACATTGGTTCCATCACTGAGAATTGGATGGTTCATTAAGCCTTTCACCCACCAAATCATTTTCCAACGGAGGCAGCCGTGGGGCCGCCTTGTGGGGGTTTTCTCCCGGTCTCCTACTAACATATGGTGTCGATTTCATGATTGTGGCTTTTGACCCCCATTCATCCTTTCCCTTTGTGAATATTTGTCTTTGGTTAGTGCATTCCCAAATAAGATTGGCATATTCTCATCTGCGTGAACTCCATTCAAGTTTAATATTACCTCTCCCACTTTTGTGTGTGCGTAATAATCCCACATTGGCTCCGGCCTTGAGAATTGAGTGGTTCATTAAGCCCTTCATCGACCAAACCAACTACCAAAGGAGGCAGTCATGGGGTCGGTTTGTGGAGGTTTTCTCTCGATTTCCTAGTGTCGGTGTCGTGATTTTGGTTTTGGACCCCCATGCTTTATTTCCCTTTGTGAAGCTTTGCCTTTCATTATTGCATTCCCAAATAAGAGTGGCATATTCCCGCCTGCGTGAACTCCATTCGATTTTGATACTACCTCTCCCCCTTGGGTGTGTTCTTAATAATCCCACATTGGTTGCAGCCTTGAGAATTGGGTAGTTCATTAAGCCCTTCACACACCAAACAATTTGGCAATGGAGGCAACCCTTGGGTCTCTTACTGGAGGTTTGTTAATGGTTTCCTACTAACATTCGGTGTTGGTGTCGTGATTGTGGTGTTTCACTCCCGTTCCATGGTTCCTATTTGTAAGCTTTGTCTTTCCTTACTGCATTCCCTAATAACAGTGGCATGCTCCCGTTTGAGTGAATGTCGTTCCAATTTAATACTGCCTCTCTCCCTTGTGTGTGTGGGTAATAATCCCACATTGGTTGCAACGTTGAGAATTGGGTGGTTCATTAAGCCCTTCCCTGGGGACGATTGGTGGAGGTTTTCTTCCTGTCTCCTACTAACATCTGTTGTTGGTGTCTTGATTGTGGTTATTGACGCCCATGCCCCAGTTCCCTTTATGAAGCTTTGCCTTTACTTACTAACAGTGGCATATTTCCATCTGCATGAAATCCATTCCACTTTAATAATTACTTTCCCCCTTGTGTGTGTGCGTAATAATTCCACATTGGTTGCAACCTCGTGAATTGTGTGGTTCATTAAGCCCTTAACACACCAATTTTTTTTCCAATGAAGGCATCCCTTGGATCGATTGGTGGAGGTTCTCTCCCTGTCTCCTACTAACATTTGGTGTTGGTGTTGGGATTGTGGTGTTTCACCCCTGTGCCAGTGTTCCCATTTTGAACGTTTTCCTTTCCTTACTGCATTCCTTAATAACAGTGGCATATTCCCTTTTGCGTGAATGTCGTTCCACTTTAATACGGCCTCACCCCCTTGTGTGTGTGCGTAATAATCCCACACTAGTTGCAACGTTGAGAATTGGGTGGTTCATTAAGCCCTTTACCCACCAAACCATTTTCCAATGGAGGAAACCCTTGGGCTGCTTGGTGGATGTTTGCTCTTGGTATCCTTCTAACATTTGGTGTTAGTGTCGTGATTTTGGTGTTTGAGCCCCATGCCTCTGTTGCCTTTGTGAAACTTTGCCTTTCCCTACTTCATTCCCTAATAATAGTGGCATCTTCTCATCTTGATGAATTACGTTCCAATTTAATATTGTTTCTCACCATTGTGTGTGTGCGTAATAATCCTATGTTGATTGCAGCCTCAAGAATTGGAAGGTTCATTAAGCCCTTAACCCACCTAACCATTTGCTAACGGAGGCAACCATTGGGTCGCTTGGTGGAGGTTTTCTCCTAGTCTCCTACTAACATTTGGTGTTGGTGTCGTGTTTGTGGTTTTTCACCCCTGTTCCAAGGTTTCAATTCTGAAGCTTTTCCTTTCCTTATTTCATTCCCTAATGACAATGGCATACTCACGTTTGCGTGAATGTCGTTTCTCTTTAATACTACCTCTCCCCCTTGTGTGTGTGCATAATAATTCCACATAAGTTCCATCACTGAGAATTGGATGGTTCATTAAGCCCTTCACCCACAAAATCATTTGCCAATGGAGGCAGCCGTGGGGCTGCCTTGTGGGTGTTTGCTCCCGGTCTCCTACTAACATTTGGTGTCGGTTTCATGATTGTGGTTTTTGACCCTCATGCCTCCTCTCCCATTATGAAGATTTGTCTTTGGTTATTGCATTCCCAAATAAGAGTGGAATATTCTCATCTGCGTGAACTCCATTCGATTTTAATACTACCTCTCCCCCTTTTGTGTGTGCATAATAATCCCACATTGGTTCTAGCCTTGAGAATTGTGTGGTTCATTAAGCCCTTCACCCACCAAACCAAATACCAAAGGAGGCAGTCGTGGGGATGGTTTGTGGAGGTTTGGTCTCAATTTCCTAGTGTTGGTGTCGTGATTTTGGTTTTGTACTCCCATGCTTCATTTCCCTTTCTGAAGCTGACTTTCATTATTGCATTCCCAAATAAGAGTGGCATATTCCCGCCTGCATGAACTCCGCTCGATTTTAATACTACCTCTCCCCCTTGGGTGTGTGCATAATAATCCCACATTGGTTCTAGCCTTGAGAATTGGGTGGTTCATTAAGCCCTTCACACACAAAACAATTTTCCAACGGAGGCAACCCTTGGTTCTCCTGCTGGAGGTTTGCTATTGGTTTCCTACTAACATTCGGTGTTGCTGTAGTGATTGTGGTGTTTCACCCTCGTTCCACAGTTCCTTTTTTTAAGCTTTGTCTTTCCTTACTGCATTCCCTAATAACGGTGGCATGTTCCCGTTTGACTGAATGTCGTTCCAATTTAATACTGCCTCTCCCCCTTGTGTGTGTGCATAATAATCCCACATTGGTTGCAACATTGAGAATTGGGTGGTTCATTAAGCCCTTCACGCACCAAACAATTTTCCAACGGAGGTAGTCCTGGGGACTATTGGTGGAGGTTTGCTCCCTGTCTCCTACTAACATCTGTTATTGGTGTCTTGATTGTGGTGTTTGACGCCCATTCCCCGTTTCCCTTTATGAATATTTTCCTTTACTTACTGCGTTACTTACTAACAGTGGCATATTTCCCTCTACATGAAATCCATTCCACTTTAATACTTTCGCTCCCCCTTGTGTGTATGCATAATAATTACACATTGGTTGCAGCCTATAGAATTGCGTGGTTCATTAAGCCCTTAACAAACCAAACCATTTGCCAACGGAGGCATCCCTTGGATCACTTTGTGGAGGTTCTCTCCCAATCTCCTAGTAACATCTAGTGTTGGTGTTGTGATTGTGGTGTTTCACCCTTGTGCCAGGGTTCCCATTTTGAAGATTTGCATTTCCTTACTGCATTCCTTAATAACCGTGGCATATTCCTGTTTGTGTGAATGTGGTTCCACTTTAATACTGCCTCGCCCCCTTGTGTGTGTGCGTAATAATCCCACACTGGTTGCAGTGTTGAGAATTGGGTGGTTCATTAAGCGCTTTACCTACCAAACCATTTTCTAATGGAGGAAACCCTTGGGCTGCTTGGTGGATGTTTTCTCTTGGTCTACTTCTAACATTTGGTGTCGGTGTCATGATTTTTGTGTTTGAGTCGCGTGCCTCTATTCCCTTTGTGAAGCTTTTCCTTTCCTTACTTCATTCCCTAATAATAGTGGTATATTCTCATCTTGATGAATTACGTTCCACTTTAATAATGTTTCTCACCATTGTGTGTGTGCGTAATAATCCCATGTTGATTGCAGCCTTAAGAATTGGAATCTTCATTAGGGTCTTCACCCACCTAACCATTTGCTAACGGAGGCAGCCATTGGGTTGCTTGGTGGAGGTTTTCTCCCGGTCCCCTACTAACATATGGTGTTGGTGTCGTGATAGTGGTGTTTCACCCTTGTGCCAAGGTTGCGATTCTGAAGCTTTGCCTTTCCTTATTGCATTCGCTAATGACAATGGCATATTCCCATTTGCATGAATTTCGTTCGACTTTAGTTCCACCTCTCCGCCTTAAGTGTGTGCATACTAATTCCACATTGGTTCCATCACTGAGAATTGGATGGTTCATTAAGCCCTTCACCCACCAAATCATTTGCCAATGGAGGCAGCTGTGGGGCCGCCTGGTGGGGGTTTGCTCCCAGTCTCCTACTAACATTTGGTGTCAGTTTCGTGATTGTGGTTTTTGACCCCCATTCCTCCTTTCCCTTTGTGAAGATTTGTATTTGGTTATTGCATTCCCAAATAAGAGTGGCATATTCTCATCTGCGTGAACTCCATTCGAGTTTAATACTACCTCTCTCCCTTTTGTGTGTGTGTAATAACCCCACATTTTTTCCAGCCTTGAGAATTCAGTGGTTCATTAATCCCTTCACCCACAAAACCAACTACCATAGGAGGCAGTCGTGGGGTCGGTTTGTGGAGGTTTGCTCTTGATTTCCTAGTGTCGGTGTCATGATTTTGGTTTTGGACCCCCATGCTTCATTTCCCTTTATGAAGCTTTTCCTTTCATTATTGCAGTCCCATATATGAGTGGCATATTCCCGCCTGCGTTAACTCCATTCGATTTTGATACTACCTCTTGGTTCGATTTTGATACTACCTTGGGTGTGTGTTTAATAATCCAACATCGGTTGCAGCCTTGAGAATTGGGTAGTTCATTAAGCCCTTCACACACCAAACAATTTGGCAATGGAGGCAACCCTTGGGTCTCTCGCTGGAGGTTTTCTATTGTTTTCCTACTAACATTCGGTGTTGGTCTCGTGATTGTGGTGTTTCACTCCCGTTCCATGGTTTCTATTTGTAATCTTTGTCTTTCCTTACTGCATTCCCTAATAATGGTGGCATGTTCCCGTTTGCGTGAATGTCGTTCCAATTTAATACTACCTCTCTCCCTTGTGTCTGTGCGTAATAATCCCACATTGGTTGCAACGTTGAGAATTGGGTGGTTCATTAAGCCCTTCACGCACCAAACAATTTTCCAACAGAGGAAGTCCTGGGGACGATTGGTGGAGGTTTTCTCCCTGTCTCCTACTAACATCTATTGTTGGTGTCCTGATTGTGGTGTTTGATGCCCATGCCCCAGTTCCCTTTATGAAGCTTTGCCTTTACTTACTGCGTTACTTACTAACAGTGGAATATTTCCGTCTACATGAAATCTATTCCACTTTAATAATTACGCTCCCCCTTGTGTGTGGGCGTAATAATTCCACATTGGTTGCAGCCTCATGAATTGTGTGGTTCATTAAGCCCTTAACACACCAAACAATTTACCAACGGAGGCATCCCTTGGATCGCTTGATGGAGGTTCTCTCCCGGTCTCCTACTAACATATGGTGTTGGTGTTGGGATTGTATTGTTTCACCCCTGTGCCAGTGTTCCCATTTTGAACATTTGCCTTTCCTTACTGCATTCCTTAATAACAGTGGCATATTCCCGTTTGGGTGAATGTCGTTCCACTTTAATACTGCCTCACCCCCTTGTGTGTGTGCATAATAATCCCACACTAGTTGCAATGTTGAGAATTGGGTGGTTCATTAATCCCTTTACCCACCAAACCATTTTCCAATGTTGGAAACCCTTGGGCTGCTTGGTGGATGTTTGCTCTGGGTATCCTTCTAACATTTGGTGTCGGTGTCGTGATTTTTGTGTTTGAGCCCCGTGCCTCTGTTCCCTTTGTGAAACTTTGCCTTTCCTTACTTCATTCCCTACTAACAATGGCATATTCTCATATTGATGAATTACGTTCCAATTTAATATTGTTTCTCACCGTTGTGTGTGTGCGTAATAATCCCATGTTGATTGTAGCCTCAAGAATTGGAAGGTTCATTAAGCCCTTAACCCACCTAACCATTTGCTAACGGAGGCAGCGATTGGGTCACTTGGTGGAGTTTTACTCCCGGTCTCCTACTAACATCTGGTGTTGGTGTCGTGTTTGTGGTGTTTCACCTCTGTGCCAAGGTTTCAATTTTGAAGCTTTGCCTTTCCTTATTGCATTCCCTAATGACAATGGCATATTCCCGTTTTCGTGAATTTCGTTCCACTTTAATACTGCCTCTCCCCCTTGTGTGTGTGCATAATAATTCCACATTGGTTCCATCACCGAGAATTGGATGGTTCATTAAGCCCTTCACCCACCAAATCATTTGCTAACGAAGGCAGCCATGGGAACGCCTGGTGGGGGTTTGCTCCCGGTCTCCTACTAACATTTGGTGTTGGTTTCGTGATTGTGGTTTTTGACCCCCATGCCTCCTTTTCCTTTGTGAAGATTTGTCTTTGGTTATTGCATTCCAAAATAAGAGTGGCATATTCTCATCTGCGTGAACTCCATTTGACTTTAATACTACCTATGCCACTTTTATGTGTGCGTAATAATCCCACATTGGTTCCAGCCTTGAGAATTGAGTGGTTCATTAATCCCTTCACCCACCAAACCAACTACCAAAGGAGGCAGTCGTGGGGA